>BPLQ01008521.1:0-13474 GCA_021605075.1 Caerostris darwini | reverse complement strand
AAAATATAGTTTATTACATTATTCAGTCTGTTTTTCGATCATTTTGCAATTCGAGATAAAATGTGTTTAAGTTTTAGAACAGGGGTGGCCAAACTCTGTTCTAAAATCTGGCTAGACAAATTATCTTGCGGGCCAATTTGGAAGGGCATCATAACTCCGCGAACCACATATAAAATTATATATCCCCCATATTAGATTTAGACCCATTATAGACATTTTTTGGTGGAATAATTGAAACATAAGGAGTTATTATTTTTATGTTTGCTATTATTCTTACATGTAAACATAGAAAAAAATTTATTTATATAATTTTTTTTATTATTAAAAATATTTATTTTTAAGTGCAATATTTGTTTACCCACTCATTCACTTGGCTTTTGCAAATCGATCTCAATGTGGGCATTGTCACATCGTAATGGGTTTTTCAGGCTATCGTCTGTTATATTTGAGCGTGTTTTGTGTTTGGTCAATTTCAATTTAGAAAAAAAACAAAAAACGATTCGCAGATGTATGTTGAACCAAAAGCGCTAACAACTTTAACTACGGGTCTGGTTTCCTCTGCTATCAACTGTGCGTATCTAGGGATGGTCAGTGAGGTCACTAAAAAATGAAACAGAGAACCTGTTCTATTAGATATTAAAAGATGCACGCGCATCATAACTTCGCAGAATATAATTTAATTATTCTGCAAACTCATAAATAAAACAGGTAATATTTATTATACATTCGCCAGAATATTATTTTATAATCAAAGTTAATTTTCTCTCATAATTTCTGCAATTAAGTTTGAATGTATGGAAGCAAAAATAATGTACTGTTTTAATACATTGGTTCTCACTACTTTGGCCATTGTAAAATGAATATATTTTGTAAAAATGTGATAAATCTCACGGGCCTGAAAAATATTCAAGTCGGACCGCGAGTTGGTCACCCCTGTTTTAGAATAATAGATTTGTTCTAAAAAAGTCATTTGAGTTTGTAGTCACTTTTTTATCGTTCAGATGCAAAAGATAATTTTTTAAATAGAATTTCCTTGATTATTTCATGTATCACATTCCATTCTAAATTAGCGAGAAAATATATATTTTTAAAAAAAATGAGTTTCCGTTAGAAAAGAAAATCTAATTAATTTTGTAAGTAATATATCACACAATTTGTGATAAATATTTTGGTTAAAAGGCTCAATTATAAACATATCAAATTAAAATCTACCGAAAGCATGCTTCCTTTAATTTTAAACCAATCATATCAGCATCTGATCACCTTTCTCAAAAATTATCGGCAGCAAATATATACGCGTAGTACAAAAAAGCAAAACACATTTAGGCCATTCCTCTCAAAAAGTTTCCGCTAATTGAATTTTCCTCACTAACAACAACTAAAAAAAAAAAAAAAAAAAGAATTACAGTTGAAAATTACTTTTTGTTTCGTTTTCGCTAAAAACTTTGTTATCTAAACACGAAGTGGAAAACGAAATTGACCAAGATAACGATTCCAATAACGCAGAAAGAAGATAAGAAAAAAAAAACCCTTCCCTCTTCGACAACTTTTCGAAACAAAAAACATTAAAACAGGGGTTGTGGAACTTTGTACCGGGACTGGTACTTCTTTTTCCATCCACCAACTCTAAACGGCAAATTGATTTTTCCACCAGAGCTAATTATCGCGCGGAAGGAGTACAGCCCCTAATTCTCGGTCTCCACTTAGAAGTGGTGGGGCAGCCATTTTGGGGATGAAAAGATCTTCCTGTAATTACACGAGCTAGCAGGCGAGCCCAAAATTGATGAACAACAGCGCCCCGGCACGGAGGGCAACTTTTATTAAGATTTAGAAAGGGCCTCTTTAAAGAACAAAGCATTTTTTTGTTGAAGTATTTTGACAAAAGTGTGTCATGTACTTGAGTAAATAAATCAGTACTTGTTTTTTTTTTGTAATGCGGGATTCTTTGAGATTTTGTTTAGCATTTAACTGTTAATTTACAGATCTTGCTGTTAATTTTTTTATGGGAGTACCCATTATCAAGTCAAGAACTGTCGTTAGGTCAAAAACAGACATCGACAACAGTGCAGCCCGTAATTCTTTATCTCCACTGGTATGGTATCCATGTTGGACATGTAAAGATCTTCCTGTAATTGCGCGTGTTAGCCACCAAGCCCAAAATTGATGAACAACAACGCCCCATCTCGGAGGCCAACTTTTATTAAGATTTAGAAAGGGCCTCTATAAAGAAAAGAGGTGTTCATCTAAGAAGGTATTCATCAATTTTGGACATAAAAAGATCTTCTTGTAATTACATGAGTTAGCAGGCAAATCCAAAATTGATGGTCAACAGCACGCCGGCACGAAGCGAACTTTTTGTAGGAAAACAAGGCCTCAGTAAGGAACAAAGTTGCATTTTTTAATGGTATTTAGGAAAAATGTGTCCAATATTGGAATTGTTAAAAATACTAATCAGTAAGTGTTATTTGTGTCTAATGCAGGATAATTTGAGAGATTTTTTCAGTGTTGATCTGCTGTATATAGGTCTTACTGTTACTTATAGGTCTTACTCATCATTTTTCAACGACAGTGCCATTTTTGTAATTCGTAACTGAGAGTAGACGTACAGCTCTTAATTCTCGGTATTTTTTAAGCAATATACTACACAACTCTTTATAAAATATTTTTATTAAAAAGCTCAATTATAAACATATCAAATTAAAATCTTCGCCAAGTACGTTACATTTAATTTTAAACCAATCATATCAGCATCTGATCACCTTTCTAAAAAATTATCGGCAGCAAATACATACGTGCATCCCAAAATGCAAAACACATTCCTCTCAAAAAGTTTCCGCGAATTGAATTTTCCTTACTAACAACTAAAAAAAAAGAATTACAGTTGAAAATTCCTTTTTGCTTCGTTTTCGCTAAAAACTGTGTTAGCTAAACACGAAGTGGAAAACGAAATTGACCGAGATAACGCTTCCAATAACGCAGAAAGAAGGTAAGGAAAAAAAAAATCTTTCCTCCTCGACAACTTTTCGAAACAAAAAACATTAAAAACGGGGGGGTTGTGGAACTTTGTACCGGGACTGGTACTTCTTCTTCCATCCACCATCCCTAAACGGCAAATTGATTTTTCCACCAGAGCTAATTATCGCGTGGAGGGAGCACAGCCCCTAATTCTCGGTCTCCACTTAGAAGTGGTGGGGTTGCCATTTTGGGGATGAAAAGATCTTCCTGTAATTACACAAGCTAGCAGGCGAGCCTAAAAGTGATGAACAACAGCGCCCCGCCACGGAGGGCAAATTTTATTAAGATTTAGAAAGGGCCTCTTTATTGAACAAAGATGCATTTTTTTAATGAAGTATTAAGACAAAAGTGTGTCCCATACTGGAATTGCTGAATAAATAAATCAGTGCTTGTTATTTTTTCTAATGCGGGACACTATGAGATCTTTTAAGTGTTGACTTGTAAATTTGCAAGTCTTGCTGATCATTTTTTAATGGAGATCCCTTTTGGAGTGTCAAAACTTAAAGAAGACGTGCGAAAATAGTCTCCACTTAGATGTGGTAGAGTTCATTTTGGACATGAAAAGATATACCTGTAATTACACGAGTTAGCTGGTGAGCCTAAAATAAATGAACAGCGTCACAAAACGAAAGGCAACTTTTATTAATATTTAGAATACGCCACTTTAAAAAACAACGAAATATTTTTTGATGACATACTAAGACAAAAGTGTGTCCCATACTGGAATAGTTTAATAAATAAATCAGTACTTGTTAGTTTTTTGTAATGCAGGATTATATGTGTTTATTTAGCGTTGACCTTTAAACTTACATGATGATCATTTTTCAATGGCAATACCAATTTGACAAGTCAAAATTGTGAGCAAACATTAGACGACAGTGCAGCTAATAATTTTTGGTCTTCATTTAAAAGTAGTGGGATAGTTATTTGTGGGATAAAGCTAGCAGGCGAGCCCAAAATTGATGAACAACATCGCCCCGCCACGGAGGCCAACTTTTATTAAGATTTAGAAAGGGCCTCTTTAAAGAACAAAGAAGTATTTTTTAAATGAAGTATTTAGACAAAAGTGTGTCCCATACTGGAATTGGTGAGTAAATAAATCAGTACTTGTTGTTTTTTTAGCGTTGACCTGTAAATTTACAAGTTTCGTTGATCATTTTTTAATGGGAGTATCCCTTAAGCAAGTCCAAACTCACATGACATAACTGTATAGCTCCTAATTCTTGGTCTCCACTTAGTAGTGGTATGGTATCCAGTTTGGACATGAAAACTTCTATAATTCTTCTTCTTCCTATAATTACACGAGATAGAAGGCAAGTCGTATTTAATGAACAATAGCATATCGGTACAAAGGACAATTTTTGTAAGGTAAAGAAAAGACAAGGCCTCTTTAAAGAATGAAGTTATAACACATTATAAGAGTACGTGTTATTTTTTGCTAATGCAGGATCATTTGAGATTTTTTTAACGTTGACCTGTAAATTTACATATCTTGCTGATCATTTTTCTATAGCAGTGCAACTTTGGCAAGTCTTAACTTAAAGAAGACGTGAGATGACAGTACAACCCCTAGTTCTTGGTATCCACTTAGAAGTGTTGGGGTATCCATTTTGGAGATGAAAAAATCTTTGTAATTGCACGAGGTAGTAGCAAGCCCAAAATTGATGAACACGCCGGAACTAAGGGCTATTTTCATAAGAAAAAGAAAAAACAAGCTTCTTCAAAGAACAAAGTTGCATTTTTTAATAGTATTTAGACAAAAGTGTATCCCTCATAGGAATTTTTAAAAATGCAAATCAGTATTTGTTGTTTATATCTAACGTAAGATAATTTGAGATCTTTTCAGCTTTGACCTGTTAATTTATAGGCCTTATTGATCATTTTTCAATGCGTGTACCACTCTGGCAAGTCAAAACTGAGA
Source organism: Caerostris darwini (assembly GCA_021605075.1). Lineage (NCBI taxonomy): Eukaryota > Metazoa > Arthropoda > Arachnida > Araneae > Araneidae > Caerostris > Caerostris darwini. The sequence goes on along the minus strand of BPLQ01008521.1, from coordinate 8,538 downwards.
AAGAAGTGAGACGACAGTACAACGCCTAATTCTTGGTCTCCACTAAGAAGTGACAGGTTATCCATTCTGGACACGAGAAGATCTTCCCGTAATTGCACGAGTTATCAGGAGAGCACAAAATTGATGAGCAACAGCACACCAACACGAAGGGCAATTTTTAAAAGAACAAGTTAAGGCAAATCCTCTTCAAAAAACAAAGTTGCATTTTTAATAGTATTCCGACAAAAGTATGGCCCATATTGTAATTGTTAAAAAAACAAATCTTGTTATTTTTATCTATTGCAGGATTATTCGAGTTTTCTTAGAGTTGACCTGTTAATTTATAGGTCTTACTGATCATTTTTTAATGGGTTTACCACTTCTCGTTCACTAGTAGTCACTACTTCTAACACTTCCACCAGCCCCTAATTCTCGGTCTCCACTTAGAAGTGGTGGGGCAGCCATTTTGGGGATGAAAAGATCTTCCTGTAATTACACGAGATAGCAGGCGAGCCTAAAATTGATGAACAACAGCGCCCCGGCACGGAGGCCAGCTTTTAGGAAGATTTAGAAAAGGCCTCTTTAAAGAACAAAGAAGCATTTTTTAAATGAAGTATTTAGACAAAAGTGTGCCCCATACTAGAATTGTTGAATAAATAAATCAGTACTTACAATTTTTTTCTAATATAGGATCATTTTAGCTTTGTCTTAGCGTTGGCGTGTAACGTTACAGGTATTGTTGATGTTTTTTCAATGGGTCTACCCATTATGCAAGCCAAAACTGACGTGAGACAGCAGTACAAGAATTAAGGGTTGTACTCCACTAATTCTTGGTCTCCATTTAGAAGTGGTAGGGTAACCATTTTGAAGATGAAAAGATCTTCCTGTAATTACACGAGCTAACAGGCGAGCCAAAAATAGATGAATAACAGCGCTTCGGTACGAAAGGCAATTTTATTAAGATTCAGAAAGGGCCTCTTTGTAGAACATTTTTTTTAATGAAGTATTTAGACAAAAGTGTGTACCATACTGGAATTGTTGAATAAAATTGTTGAATGAAATCAGTACATATCATTTTTCTGTAATCATCTTATCTTTTAGGATCATTTGAGATTTTTTTTAGCGTTGACCTGTAAATTTACAGATTTTGCTGATCAATTTTCAGCGGGAGTACCCAATTAGGCACGTCAAAACTGACAGAAGACGTAAGATGACATTACAGTGTCTAATTCTTGTTCCCCACTTAGAAGTGGTGAGGTATCCATTTTGGACATGAAAAGATTTTTCTGTAATTACACGTGTTAGTAGGTAAGCCCAAATTTGATGAATAGCACTCCGGTACGAATGGCAATTATTGTAAGAAAAAGAAAAGACAAGGTATTTTGAAAGAACGAAGTTGCATTTTTTAGTCGCATTTAAAAGAAATTGTGTTCTATATTGGAATTGGTGAAAAGACAAATCTGTAAATTTAAGTCTATAAATTTAAGTGAAGAAATCTTCCTGTAATTACACGATTTAGCAGGCATGTCCAAAATTGATGAACAGCAGCACACCGGTATGAAGGCAATTTTTATAAGAAAAGAAAAAACAAGGTGTTTAGAGAAAAGTGTGTCAAATATTGGAATTGTGGAAAACTCATATCAGTATTTGATATTTATATCTAATGCAGGATCCTTTGAAATCTTTTAGATTTGGATTGTAAATTTACAGATTTTGCTCATCATTTTTCAATGGGAATACCCATTAAAGTCAAGATGAGAAGACGTGAAACCCCCCACTTTTTGGTTTTCACCTAGAAGTGTTGGAGTAACCATTTGGGGGTTAAAAAATCTTTCTGTAATTACACGAGTTAGCAGGTAAGCCCAAAATTGATGAACAACAGCACTCCATCACGAAGAGAAAATTTTTGTAAGAAAAAGAAAAGAACAAGAACAAAAAACTTTAAAGAACAAAGTTCCATTTTTAATGGTATTTAGAAAAAGGTATTGCTGATCTTTTTCAATGAGAGTATTACTTTCGCTTGTCAAAAGTGAGAGAAATGTGAGACGCCATTACAGCTCTTAATTCTCGATCTAACACTTAGAAATGGTGGGGTAGCCATTTTAGAATAATTTCGTTATGTACAATTCTTGTACATTGTAGCGTAATTCTTGTATTCTTGTAGCGTAATAGTGCTTCTTCCTCTCACTGGCAAGAGAGTATCCCAGTGGCGTTCAGGAGAAATTGCCAGCTGAACTCCAGACTCACACCAGAGAGGAAGTACAGCACGTCCTGCGCTCCCGCTGACAAATGTTCAGTTTATAATCTCTCTACGACATGAAATATATTTAGTGCAACTCTGTTTATTAGTTGGCCTACAGATTCTCACTCGCAGAAGAAGTATATTTCGCGCATCCTGCTCGTAGCTGAATATTGGGGTCCCATAAATCTGTAATTATCTGTCGTTAAAATTGTTAAATAATGTAAGTCTATATTTGTATGTTTGTGGTGTTTGTGCGTGTGTAAATAAAGCCGTGCTCTCAAAGCTTCTCCAAAATGTGCCACAAGTATCTCAACCCAACCACATCCATTTGCAATCTGGTTGCCAGCCGCCACACAATTACAACGCAATAATAGCATCAATATAGACACATATTTAACTTTATAACATATGGGATGAAAGGTTTGTAGGCTGACACATAGATGGCGCTACTAGTATTAAATTCATATAATTTTTAGTTAGCCCTAATCTTCAAAAGACACGTGTATAAATTTGACAGCTGTTGCACTATTACTATGTGAGTTATAACATTTTTAGTGAAGTTATAGCATTTTTAGTGTTCATCACGTGCAGTCCACTCGGCTGATTGTCGATTGGACTCCGGTGTGAAATGATGGAGCCATTTTTTATCCATTGTCACATATCGACGCAAAAATTCGGGTTTATTACGATTGAACAGCTCCAACCACTGCTTAGAATCATCAATCCGTTGTTGCTTTGGGTCGAGTGTGAGCTCGCGCGGCACCCACTCTGAACAGAGCTTTCGCATATCCAAATATTCATTCACGATATGTCCAACACGTTCCTTTGATATTTTTAGGGTCTCAGCTATCTCAATCAAATTCACTTTACTGTTATCAGAAATTATTTTGTGGACTTTTTTGATGTTTTCGTCGGTAACAGCCTCTTCGCGGCGTCTACTGCGTGCATCGTCCTCGGTACTCATTTCGACTCGTTTAAATTGAGCAAACCCCTTCTCTACGTTTGATTTTCCTGGTGCAGAGTCCGAAGAATGTTTATCAAGCCAAGCGTTGGCTTCAATAGTATTTTTTTTCGCCAAAAAGCAATCTTTATTAACACACGAAATTCCTTTTTATCCATTTTTTCAAACTAACAAAAGTTGTTTCACTAAAAATGCTATAACTGACATACTACTAGTGCAACAGCTGTCAAATTTATACACGTGTCTTTTGAAGGTTAGGGCTAACTAAAAATTATATGGATTCAATACTAATAGCGCTATCTATGTGTCAGCCTACGAACATTTCAGTCCACCTATTATATGGCTATTCTTATTTTGTATGTCATGTGATTGGACTCAGGTCATTTGAAATTACAACAGATGTAACAGATTCAATTTTACCCAGGGAGCAACACGAGGAAGGTTTGTTACGCTGCTGCCACATTTCTCCTACACATTTTTTTATATATATCTATAAAATCTATCTTGACTTATCCATAATTAGACTTTTTCCAGTGACTGCAACGCACTTCCTTAACGAATTATAAATTATGATTTTTCTGCACTCTAGATTCAATGCTTAGTTGCTGAAACATTAAAAAAAGTTTATTTGTGTAAATAAATTTTTTAAAGTTTAAAAATGTGCAATTTTTCATTTTCTTAAAAAATATAACCGCATTAACAACATTTTTAATAAAGTTTCAAAACTCATTAGAAAGATAAACACGCATCTTAATTATCCGGCCTTCTTCAATGCAGACAAAAAAAAAACATTTTTAAAATAATAATAAACAGTTCCAAGAATTTTAGAGGTATTTTCAAATTTAAATTGAAGAATCCAGAAATAAAATAAAAGAAACATCAAAACTTTTAATAAGAAAGAATAAAAATAATTTTATTTTACTTTAAAATTGTTTTAAAAGGTTTTTCTATTAAATGATTTCATGAAAAAATTGTAAATTGATCGTAAAAATTTAAAATTAATTAACTTTCAGACAACTATCTTAAAAAATGTTGTCGATCTACAGTAAAATTGAGTTTAATTTTTTTCGAAACATAATTATTTTATCATTTATTTTTCTTTTAGAAACCAACAAAATAAATAAATAAAATAAAAATCAGTAATTTATGTCTTATTAATTTTATTTGCATGCTAAGATCTAATGGGATTTTAATATTTTATAAATACTTGAAAAAGTCCTTAATAAATCAAATTTAATAAGAAATATTAAGTGAAATGCATTATTTAAATTCATTTTTTTTAATTTATATTTCGACAGAACTTTATCCTAAAACATCTCAAAACAAGTATTATAAATATAAATCTGAGCAAAAGAAACAAAAATGAATAAGAAGTAAATTAATGGAATGTTTTCCGCATTTCGAAAAGATAAGCAAAAGATAAGACAAAAGATAAAATTAAATATAGTCTTAAAGTATTTGCAATGCTTCTGTTTGATAAGATTATTAAAATTTTATTTTATTATTTATTGATTTCTTTTTATAAAGACGAGTACACCATCAGAAAACAAATAATCCATTCTACAAATCCAATTATGTTTTCTGGATGTAAACTTTTTCCATTTTAAATTAATAACGAGACACGACTGTAAAAGTTACATGCAAGTAATAAAAGAAAACCCCGTTCGAAACTCCTTAATAGTGAAATATGTTTGAAATCTGTGTCTTTTATTAGTGTTTTCGAATGGCCAACACTTTGACCTGCATTATTTTCCATTTGAAAAAATAGACTTAGCAGTTCCAACGTTATTCAGGTCAAAATAAGCCTTCCCAAGGGGGCGGGAAGGCTGCTTACATCATAATATGTACTGTGCTACTTCAGTTTTAAGGGAGCTGATCAAAAGATTGCTTGAAACCATCCTTCCACCCCTTCTCGATTTCAACAGAAGGACATTCCGGCTCACAAATTTATAACACCCAAACATGACTATGTTATTTAAAGTAACTAGAGATCGTCAAATTAATGCTTAGTTAACAATGTTTAGTTAAAAGACGTTTGATATCTTTTTAAAGTCGAGTTCGTGCTCCAGTAGTAATCTGTGCTGTTATCATGTACGATTATCATTGCTTTGTAATCACTCTTTCAAATAAAAGGAGATTCGATGGTGATTATGCATTTCACATAAATAATCAGATTCCTGGTGGAAGTTTCCCAGTTTTCTCTCATACGACAGGCAAATGTGGGGCAGTAACCCCTAAAAGTCCTCCTCTATCACCTGTCGGTTGTTTGTTCGTAGTATTTAATAAAAAGAGGCTCAGAGATGTTTTACCTTCAATTTCTAAGTGTTAGTTGACTACATAACCCTACGCACTAATTATATACATTACTTGTAGGTGAACTAATCAGCAAGCGTTATATCTTTGGAAAATATTTGTTGTTTGCTATCTCACTTCTCTTAGACATATATATATTGTATTGGAAAAAAGTGGAGGCTGCAGTTAACAGATCTTTCTTGTGTTGCACCCTGGGTAACGATGAATCTTCTATATCTGTTCTCGTTTCAAATGGCATGGGTCCAAACATATCTTTAGGATTCCCGACAGGATATGAGAGTAAAATGAGAATGTAAAAATGTAGTTGATTTCTCACCTTCCCCGACTTATCGAGCCAAAGAGAAGATTATTCTGACCTTCAGATTCATATTGCCGAAACTTGTCTGTGTAATGGAAGAAGATTGTAGATCATTCATTAATACATTATGGATAGTTTACATATATTAGATAATTTTTTATGTCCACCTGTCGCGAATGCAACATTTTAAATGCACCAAATTTCCCTGTCACTATCTCGTCTATATATCTCTCTGAAATTTGGCTTTTCTCTGTTGGTTTGTTTTAGTTGAAGCTGTCTCCAATTAAGAGAAGTTATTTTACGACTGTCCTATATTCACAAATATATGATAACAATTTACTATCGCCGCGTTGCCAAATTCTATCACTTGAGTAACTATTAGCAAGGTAATCAATGATTGTAGTAATTATTGTGCCATGCATCAGTGAGCCTTCAGTTCCATATATATATATACCATCGACCGCCCACCGAAAGAATGAATAAGGAAGGATTTGTTTTACATCAATGGACCTCTGTCCCACGTATGTGTATCACTGACAACCTTCCAAAAGAGAGATTAAGGAAGGATTTGCTTTACATTGGAAGCCTTTTACTAGACCAGGGATGGGCAAACTTTTTCTGTCGCTGGCCAAATATCGGAAAAAAAAAATATTTGGCGGGCCAAGATAAATTTTTCTAAAATTTTAAAAACAATTTACAAGTATTGCAATTTAAATATGTTAATGAGAGGAATTAAATTGCGATTTTATTTTTAAAAGTTCCTTTTATTGAGGTTCGAAGTGAGATGTACTGATTCTAAGGAACGAGGCTAAATGCTCATGTGTCAGTCTAATTCTAAAATAATTCTTTCTAAGGTTCATAGTTTGAAAACACTTGTTCACATACGTAAGATGAAGCAAACACAGCACTGATTTCTGGGCGTGAGATATTAAATTTGAGAAACTTACTTTCGATAATGATTTGTAAAATTCTAACTTGCTGGCGCCAGTCTGCAATTATAACACAAAGAACTTTCGCTTTTAACACGTTACCAATTGGAAGTTGTCTGTGCTTGCTATTTCCGTCGATTTATGTTTTGTAGAAAAAAAATAGAGAGAAAGTTAAAAGATTATCAGTCCTTTGAAAAAAAAGGAAAAAAAATAATATTTCATCAAAGTAGAAAAAGGAGATGGATATATAATATATAAAATATATATTTTTTAATTTGCCTTTCGGACAGACAAATTAAAATTTATCCACGGCCGGATAGAACCTTCCGGCAGGCCGGAGTTGGCCCGGCGGGGCCCAGTTTGCCCATCCCTGTGCTAGACATATGTTTATCATGAACAGCCCTTAGAAAGAGTGATTTAAGGTAGGATTTTTCTTTACATTGGTTGGCTTTTTTTCCCACGTGTCCTCGTCGCAGTTTGAAAGTTAAAATATAATCTTATAATCCAAAAAATATTTTTTGATGTGTGATCCCTATTAATTAGGTGCTGGTTTGCATTAGATATACACTCAAGAGCCAAAACATTATGACCACCTGTCAATAACGAGTTGGCCCACCTTTGGTGCGCAACACAGCTTCAATCCGCCTTGGCATGGATTAATACCACCCCTTAATACCAGTTAAATACCACTTCCACCTGATCACGTGCCTTCCACGTCATCCAGGCGAGTTCATTACAAAATGTAGGGGTGGTCATAATGTTTTTGGCTCTGAGTGTAAATTTCTACAATTTTGATAAACAATATCTTAAGAGTTCTTGAAGGATGCAATGAAAGGTCTTACTTGGAGCAAGCTATGAGAGCAGATAAGTAAAACACGCAGCACAACACATCCGCTCTTCCAACAATATTGATACCTGGAAAGAGAAATAGAACAATAAAAAAAATTGCAAAACAAGTATTTTAAAACTAATAAAGAATAATTATCAATTTATTATTCATTTTTAAAATGACATATCTTTCAGTCAATCAGTTTGTAATTTTCGAATTCTTTATTTCGCAGGCCTAACCTCGTCTGCAAAGGGAAGCATGGTAGGTGTTCATGGAAATAAAAGCCAAAAGGCAAGTGACCAAGGTCTGTCCCAGTTTAAAGTAAGTTTAAAAAGAGCAACGGAAAAATATATATATATATTTTTAATAATATAATTATATAAAAAGAGAGCTTTAAAATAAAAGTAAAAAAAAATAAAAAGCAAAAATCAAATTAAGAATACACCACAGAATGGAGTTACAGCTGCTAGAAAGGATGACTAAAGGAACAGGTCAGTGTGCTCCTGACGACTGAGCCAGTTCGTCTAGGGTAGATGCAAGTTATGTAAGACCGCCCTTAGCATTCTCCGGCAATGACATATCTTCTATGATATGCATTATACTATATCTATATTATTATTATTCAAATATAATGGTATATAGGGTAGAAAAGTATCATTCATATAAATGGCTACCAGCTACAATCAGCCATTAAATGGCTAGAAAATTAATATCCTGTTTCTTCATTTGTTTTTAAATTACCCCATAGACACCTACCAAGACACAACAAACCTATATAAATATATATGTGTGTGTCACAGATTTTGCTTAATCTTCGCCATTCACTGTCGTTTTTTAGTTTTATCTATTTATTTTAGAAATTTATAATTTACATTCAAGAACCTCCTACAATTTACGAAATACAAATAAAACATCTGTCGACGTTTCTAAAGGCGATCTCCTAATCGTTGTGAAGATACCATTATAATGTAATAAACTTAAGTCATC
>BPLQ01008519.1:0-22309 GCA_021605075.1 Caerostris darwini | reverse complement strand
TATATATATACCAAACATCCCAATACACATCATGGGTGGCTTGCTATAATGCACCTAAATTATAAACAAGCAATGTTAATTGTAATGGTGCATTTCGTCACAATTCCCCTCTGTCGAAAAAACAAAGATTTTACGACTTATAGGTTTAGGATTTCCATCCACTGAATAAATATGCAATTATTATGCTCGGCAGCACTCAGCGGGATTCAAACCAAGTTCTCTCAGATCTCAGACAGTTGTCCACCGTTCCATCGTGGCCTATAAAATAGAAAATTTAAATTAAATTTAAATTTAATATTTAAATTTTAATTATTAAATTAAATTTGTATATGATTTAATTGTTTGATTTACTTGTACATAGATTAAATTGTATTACTCAAATTTACTAGAGATTTATGGAATATCAAAATATATATATTATTATTACAATAATAAATAGTAAAATTGTATTGTTTGCTTATCTATTCAATCGAACTAAATGCTATTATATAATCGGTATATAGATACAATACCTTCAAAGCTGATTGCCCCTCAACTGCCAATTTTACTTCCTAATTTACGACACTTTATTTTAGTATATATATCTCGTAGCTTCTGGATCGTTCAGTTTACGCCTTGTTTCGCGATTTCTAACACCGAATTTGCATGCGCCCGAAAGGGATGATACACATATTGATCGATAATTCGTCAGCTGCTACCGGCAGTTTGACTGGACTAGAGTAATTTAAATAATTGTCCTACCACTTTATTATGCGTCCTATATTTCTCTTCTGGAAGTAAACCACCATTGGTGAGAAATCACTGCAACTAGGGGCTTTAAATCTCTGGTCAACTGTTTTAAATTCAACGCCATGGTCTAATCAGAACCATTCACCTTAACTTCATTAGGTTGCAAGCAAACAAGTTCGGCGACATATCCAAATGGAACCATGCATCAGGACATGCACAGAATCAATCACTTTGGTGTGTGTGGATGTGAATCTCTGGCGTTGCTTTGATGTTGCGTGTGTGTGTTAAGTTCATGACTTAGGGGGAGCACAGAATGCGTGCGTTCGTAATTTAAATGCGGAATTCGCATTCGTCCATCGAGAACACGTGACCTCATTAGATGCTTTCGCGCGCGAACGGTAAACTTCTAGATTGTGCCGGATATTTAGTTTGTGTTCCATTAAGTTCCAAAGATTCAGTGGATGATAGATTGTACTCGCATAAATATGTATAACAGTTCTATATTAATGGGTATTTGGGTGTGCCATTCATTCATCGTAATATAAGGCTGCCGTGTGGTACTCTGGTCACTCAGCAAATATGGTACTGCACCAATTACGGAAGGGAATGAGAGGTCTACATACTGGTCTCATAATGACGTGTTTGATCATACTTAATGTTTTGACAAACTACCTCATGAATTATTACAAATTATGTGCCATGGTTATATATATAATGCTATATTTCAAAGTGGTTGAAGGTAATTGAGAAAATGCGTAAGATATATATGTTTCAGATGGGACTTTACTGATTATTAAATCGTAATATGGGCGTTATTAATTTTAACTTAACACATTTCTTTATAACTTATTTAGCCATATTTTATCATTCTAAATATTTATCCCTTGAAACATTAGCTCGCTAGCTTAGTGATAACTTTGTTGGGAGACAATACATTTCATGTGTTTTATTTTTAAAGATAGGAGCACGAATTTTAAGAGCATTTTCAGAAGTAATTTCTCCGGCCTTTGATACCACGGCCTCTAGGTTCCAATCCTGGGGGGGGTATGGATGTTTGTTAGTGGTTCTGAATCCACGTTAAACAGTATGTCCCGGTCTAATTACTTAAAAAACGTTTTTTTTGAACTTGTAGTGGATGACACTGGATGTTAATACAGTTTTTCCAAATATTAATTCAGTAATTATATTTAATTAATTAATTTAACTTTTTTTTAGATTTAAGTTGCATGTATCTACCAATAGATAAGATAAACTTAAAAAAATGAACGAAAATTATTTATAAAGGACTTTCTGCAATAGAGTGAAAGAAAAGTAGGAATTGACTTAAATTTTTTTTTTTATGTTACTTGTTTGGATTCAACCTACAAAAAAAACAAAAAAAAACAAAAAGAAAACAATTAAATTAAATATTTTCTGAATTGAAGATATCAATTTCGCCAGCTTTCAGTCTTCAATTTCATCCCACTGCGTATCAATACATGGACTCATCTAATACGCCATAACTAATCTACTATATTACTTCCTCATCAGAGTAATCTATTTCACCATCAGCATCAACTTCATGTTATGAATGAATTTTTCTTGTTGTAGTTGAGGCATTCTTTTGGAGCTACTTAGCCCCTGGGGGCTCCATCACAGATATAACAGGACAAATACAGTTGAAACAATGAAAATTTCCCAGAATATACTTATAAATATAATAAAAAATATGTTAACTGATAATCACAAACAAATAAAAATTTAAATTAAAATTAAACTAAAATTTTACGCGGAGGTTTTAAATCATTATTGGGAATGTAAGAGTCAATCTCCTGGATTGCAGTATTTTCATGATTAGAAAGCGTGTCAAAAAATTTAACAGAGATGTATTTAAGATGCTCTTTTAAGGAAGTAATGTTAATAGCTTTATAGATATCAGAATTGCGCATGAACCATTTAGCAGAGGTAATTTGGCGGATAGCGTTATTTGGTAACGTTTCAAATGTTTTTAAATTAGATTTAGCTGCCTAGGACCAGACCGGGCAAGCGTGTGTGAGAATTGGGTGAAGCATCGCCGTATAAGGAAGAATTTTGTTATCTCTGGTCATTGAACTTTTCATCATGGAATTCAATCATAATATATTCCTGAACTTTATTATTATATTGATATTTTAATTCTGATTCTCGTTTGATTTTTGTAATGAAAGATTATATATATATATATGTATATATCATAGGTGGCGTGTTACAATACATCTAAATTGCATACATCCTGTGACATGGTGTATTTCATCACTAATCCCTTCTTTAAAACACGATTTTACTGCTTATAGGCTTAGAATAGACACAGAATCCTCCGAATAGAAACGGAATTATTATACTAGGTATCATTTAGGCATCACTAGGTGTCACTAGGGATTCAAACCAAGTCTCTAAAATTCTAGCCTCTTGTTCACCACCACACCTCAATCCATAAAATAAAAAATGTGATGTTATGTGTAGCTTTGTGATTTGATTTTTTAATATACATCCATAAAAGTAAGGTGTAGCAAATACTGTGTAACTTTGTTACACAAACTAATTGCGTTTTTAATTCAATCCTTTTCCCAATCTCTTTTAAAAGATTATATATATATATATACCAATATACACCAAGATATATGTAATATGCGACTTGCTGCAATACACCCAAATTGTAAACGAATTGTGTAATAATGTGATTCATCACTATTCCCTTCTTTAGAAAAAGCAAAGATTTTTACGACTTACAGGATTAGAATAGACATGAAACCCTCAGAAAAGAAACGGCATAATTATACAAAGTATCACTTAGTTATCACTAGGGATTCAAACCAAGTCTCTCAAATACCAGCCTATTGTCTACCACGAATCCTCAACCCATGTGTGATGTTATGTATGGTTATGTGATTTGATTTTGTTACTATAAACCCAAAAAAGGTTAGGTGTAGCAAATGTGTTGTGACTTTGTTACGCAAACTGATCGCATAGTTCAATTCTTTTCCATTTCTTTTTTTATTTTTGTATTGAAATATATATATATATATATATATATATATATATATATACCAAGCATACCCAATATACATAATGGGTGGCTTGCTACAATACACCTAAATTATAAACAAACATTGCTAATGGTAACGATGTGTTTCATCAAAATTCCCCTTTATCGAAAAAGCAAAGATTTTACGACTTATAGCTTTCAGATTCCCATCCACAGAATAAACATCAAATTATTATACTCGGCATCACTCAGCGGGTTTCAAACCAAGTTCTCTCAGATCTCAGACAGTCGTCCACTGTGCCATCGTGGCCTATAAAATAGACAATATTAATTCAATTTAAATATAATAATTAAATTTTAATTATTGAATTGCATTTATTATTACAATAACAAATAGTAAAATTTTATTGTTTGCTGAAGTATTTAATCGAACTAAATGCTGTTACATAAGATACAATACCTTCCAAACTGAATATTCCTCAACTGCCAATTTTACTTTCTAATTTACGACACATTGTTCTCGTATATATATCTCGCAGCTTCTGGATCGTTTAGTTTACGCCTTGTTCGACGATTTCTAGTACCGAATTTCTATGTGCCCAAAGGAGATGATACACATATTGATCGATAACTTCTGCTACCAACAGTATAACAGCTGCTACTAACAGTTTGACTGGACTAGAGTAATTTAAATAATTGTCCTACGACTTTATTATGCGTATCTCTCTTCTGGAAGTAAAGCACAATTGGCGAGAAATCACTGCAACGAGGGGCTTTAAATCTCTGGCCAATTGATTTAAATTCAACGCCATCGTCTAATAGGAACCATTCAGTTTAACTTCATTCGGTTGCAAGCAAACAAGTTCGGCGACATATCCAAACGGAGCCATGCAAAGAATCCATCACTTTGGTGTGTGTGGAGGTGAATCTCTGGCGTTGCTTTGATGTTGTGTGTGTGTGTTAAGTTCATGGCTTAGGGGGAGCACAGAATGCGTGCTTTCGTAATTTAAATGCGGAATTCGTATTCGTCCATCGAGAGCACGTGATCTCTTCCTTCGCGCGCGAACGTAAACTTCTGGACATTGCCGGATATTTAGTTTGTGTTCCAATAAGTTCCAAAGATTCAGTGGATGATAGGTTGTACTCGCCTAAATAGTATAGAAGTTCTATATTAATGGGTCTTTGGGTGTGCCATTAATTCATCGTAATATAACGCTGTAGTACTCCAGTCACTCAGCAAATATTCTACTTCACCTATTACGGAAGGGAATGAGAGGTCTACAAACTGGTCTCACAGTGACGTGTTTGATCAAACTTAATGTTTTGACAAACTACCTGATGAATTATTACAAATTATGTGACGTGGTTGTGTATACAATCCAATATTTCAAAGTGGTTGAAGGTAATTGAAAAAATGCGAAAGATATGTCTTGCAGATTTGGCTTTACTGTCTATTACATTTTAACTTGAAAATTATTAATTTTAACTTAAAATATTTATTTATAACTTAGTTAATTATAACTTTTTATTTTAAATATTTATAAGTGTTTGAAACATCAACGCGCTAGCTTATTCGCTGAATGATGGTCAATTGAATAGCGCTCTGGTCTTTGGTACCACAGGATTGACGTTCTAATCCTGGTAGACCAAAGTGTGCACAAAATTATCGTAGTGTGATAAATTAAACCTACTAACTTATTGATAACTTTATTACGGTAAAATTCTTTCATGTGTCATTTGTGTTTTTTAATAATGATAGGTGCACGATTTCTAAGAACACTTTCAGTAGTCATTGACATCCCCATATATGTCATATAGAGGAATTAAAGAAATCAATCCACTGATATGAGAAACTCATTGATTGAATCTGCTAATTTTCCAAACCAGTGTCTCTATGTCTAGTGCCTGATGGTGGAGTGATTAGCATTGTGGGGTTCGGTGCCACATGTTTCGTGTACGAGTCACTGCGGTGCCATGTATGAATGTAGGGGTTCGGAATCCTCCTTTGTCATAGTCTTATATGATTATAGAGCGTTTTGTGAGTAGTGTTATTCGCGTCGTAGCATATCTTCAAGCAACACGAACCCCCTGTGTAATGCTAAAATGAGTAACAGCGGTGCAGCCCTAACTTAAGGTCTAAAGATAACTGTCTGTGTGTTGCCGGTTGCATTAGAAAAGAAAAACTTTAAATATTTCTTTATAGCATATTTAGTCATATTTTTTTATTGTAAATATTTATCAGGATTTGAAACGTCAACTCACTAGCTTATTGATAATTTTATTACGGGAAAATACATTTGATATGCCATTGTTTTTTTATAAGGATAGGAGCACGAATTCTAGTAACACTTTCAGAAGTAATCAACTTTAATCTAAGAGTCAAATAGAGAAATAACTGAAATCAACCAACTGATTCGTGACACACATTCATCGAATCTATTAGTTTTTCGAAGCTGTGTCTCTAACGTGTCCTATTAACAAACTTCTGCTCATTCACTAAGTGGCAAATAATGAATAAAAATATTTTTGCAACATTTTAACAAATTATTGTTCATTAATATGATAGCTTCATGGTAAGCAATGTAATGCAAATAGTTTTGCCATATTAAATAAGTTTCTTTTTAAACATGTCAAATAAGGAAATTGTACACGTTTTTTACATTGTATGAGATATTTATCTTTATATCCATACAAATTAACAAATTATTATCTTTTGTTATTGTGGTAGACATTGGTTGCTTTTGTAATTGTCTCAAATGTACGAATGTTAATATGTAAAACTAGAGAAGTACTAATTTTCTTCAAGAAAGAATTGGCCTTTGGTTCCACAGACTTCAGATCGAATCCTGGCGGTGTCCTGCTTGTTTATTAGCGTTTGTTTGGTAATCCACTTTAAAAATAGGACAAGGTCTAATTAGCCAAAAGCGAGCTAGAAGTAACCGTAGAACAACAAATCAAACCAAACTAATGTATTCTTTAATGAAAACAAAAATTTTGTTCAATTATTATATGATAATTGCATGGCAATAACTGCAATACAAAAAATTTTGCCATAATAAATTAAATTGTTTTTAAACATTTCAAATAAATAAATTGTAATATTTTTTTTTCATTGCATCAGAAATTTAATTTAAATCAATACAAATTAATAAATTTTTGACATTTGTTATTGTGTCAACCTTTTATATATTAGTTATTGTTTATATCTGTTATAAAATAAATTTGTAAAACATTGATTTAATTTTAATATTCTGTAAGTATTATAAAAAATTGTGCAAGAAACGAACAATTTGTTCGCCTAAATATTTCGTTACACATACAAGTAGAATCAGTATACATTTATTCTACGAATAAAATATAAATATATATATTCATTTATAGTATAATTGTGATTTCGTTGTGAAAGTTTTGGTTGCCAAATTCTGATACACGTTAAACAATAGGACGAATCCCAAGGACAAACTTTAAATTTTATGAAAAGTCATACAAGTTTTAAAAATCAAGCACCGAGTTGAACAAATATTTGCAACTTCTTCAATAAATCATTTCATAACACTTAAGATAATTCAAAATAGCATTTCTTACAAAACTCAAGTGTTTGTTCCACTTGTATTAGTTACAAAACTGTAAGCAATAATTATTTTCTATTAACCAACAAGAAAAAAAAAATTAAAGGTTGAATCAGCAAAGTTTACAGAAACCATTTCTGAAGTTGCCGTGCCACTTCGCGCATCAGTTGTAATTACAAACAGATAACGAGAACCAGTGCAATCAGCAAACGCTTCCATAGGAAACCCAATTATTTCGACGCAACCAATGAATGCAACCTTCTATTCTTCTTCTTCTTCCACGAAAACCATCCAGCAGCTCCAAAGAACAAAGGATTTCTCCCGCGCAAAATCCGTCGCTGCAGAACTTTTAAGAATTCCTCCAGTAATTAAATTTGTGTCTGAACCAAATTGCTAAGTAATGATTTTAAGTGTTTACAAATAACGTTTCGTTTCGAATATTGCCGTACCTTTTGCATAAAGGCACCACGTTGTGCAATAAAATGAAATATAAATCTTTTCAGCGAATGTTCTTAGCGAAGACCATTAGTTTTCGAATTATTGCGCCATTTATTTTTTCTACCTTATCTGTTTCATCTTTTCGCTAATGAGATTCTATGATGCCCAATGATTAAGAAATATTATTTCTTGTCCTCAGAGAAAATGTTCGGTTCGTTTAAAATGAAAATGATATCAAAAATTGTATGTTTTGTTTTAATTTTTCTTTTGATTTCTGACAATTAACTTTGTTTTCTTCCATTAAAAGAACTCTCATATATTTACAAATCGAGTTCCAAGTTAAAGGTATTCATTGCACTTATGATGTGGTTTAGTTATCATTAATATTTATTTGCTTTGTATTGAAGAACATCTCGTAATTGAAGTCGCCCTATGAAATAAACAAAATAAACAAACAAACCAAAAAAAAAAAAAAATCCTCGATAAAAATAGAAAAATATTACTTCTTCTGAATCAAGAAGTCCATATAATTTGCACCTATTATCAATAAAATTGCAAATGCCTCCATAAATAAGAATTATCAAAATTATTCCCTAATATGACTTAATTGTCATTACTTTCAGATATATGCATTAGTTGTTATATCGATATAAATTAATTGTAATTAGAATCACACGCCCTTTTTTAACTGTTTGAACACTAACACTCGCTATTAATAATTTATTATGTGATAAAATCAAAACTTGTTCTCATTTCATGGAAATTATCCCCAGTACAAAACAATGGGCAAATGACCTAATTAATGTTATTTTCGATTATCTTGCACATTTATTTAATAATTAATGAAGTAGCATTGTAGTAATTTTTTCGCTAGAAAATAAATTAAAAAGCATGCTTCTATAAATTGGATTGACAGTGCATTTTTTAAATAAACTCCCTGTAAGAATAAAAAAAAATAATTAACTCAAACTAGATTACAACATTAATAATTATAACCCTCTGTAGAAATTAGTTCAAGAGAATTCTTTAATGATATAAAATTCTATACTTTAGAAACCTCCAAAGGACCTATAAATTTAATCAACAAGACTTATAATTTAGACTTAATTTCAATAGATTCGCATTATAATAGGTTGGAGAAAAAGAAATCCATTATTTTTAATCCAATTTCAAGAATTTACTTAAGATGTTTCGGAAGTTCAATATTTGTTAAATATGCACCGTTTTGTTCTATATTTTGCTTCCATTTTAAAGGTAGCTTCATATTGCCTCTCTCATAGAAATCTTGATCTTTATTGGCGAAAACCTCTAGTAATCGATTGCCACAATCTTCTCTTAATACCAATTTCTTATCACTAAGGAAGTTTTGCACAATGCAAAAAATACATAGTAATCGCTTGGTGCCAGGTCCGGATTGTATGGTGGATTAATCAAAACTTTCCAACCAATCTCCCGGAGTTTCTGGCGGGTCTCTACAGACGTGTGTGGCCTGGTAAAATACAACACCTTTGCTGTTGACCAATTCTGGCCTTTTCTGGTCAATCGCTAGCTTCAAATGATCAAGTTGTTGACAGTAAATATCCGAATTTAGTGTTTGGCCATATGTAAGCAACTCATAATAAATTATTTCTTTCGAGTCCCACCAAATTCACAGCAAAACCTTCCAGGAGTTAGTCCTGGCTTCGAAAGTTTCGATTCAAGTAATGGTGTTGTTGCGCCATTGAAGAAGAATATACAATTCTGCCAATTAAAAAATTGCAGTTTATAGTTCTTGTTAGCAAAATCTTTATAAAAATTCTTTTTGCTGAGATATGGACTAAAAATATTCTTTAGTGGATTCAACATCTCAAACAAGCATTTATTTACAGTCCTATAAAAATAACCTTATAGTTTAAAAAAATAAAGCAAGGTCTTTGGAAGGAGGATTAGTATAGAATGTTAGTTATATCCTTTCACAATATATAAGTTAATATATATAATTTTGATATAGACCTCTGATGTATTGTTGGTGTGTATTGTGAAGAAAAATTGTAATCGTAACAAACATTTATTTGCAGACCCATGAAAATAACCATACAGATTTAAAAATTTAAAGCAAAATATGTAAAAGGAGGTTTAGTATCTGTTAGTTATATCTTTTAATAATATATAAATTAATATACATAATTTCGAGAAATAGACATCTCTGATATATTGTTGATGTGTATTGTAAACAAAAATTCAAATCTTAATAAACTTTTATTTGCAGTCCCATGAAATTAATCATACATATTTAAATATTTAAAACAAAGTAACACATTTAAAATTTTTAAAAAAGGCTGTAAAAAGAGGTTTAGTATATGTCAGTTATATCTTTTAATAATATATAAGTTAATTTGGATACATAGATATATCTGTTAGATTGTTGTGTGTATAGTAAAAAAAATATAATCGTATGTATAAAAGACTGTATTAAAAAAAAAGATGAACTAATGTATTCTATTAATTAAATTTTCATACAAATAATTGGATCTTTTTTTTAGTGAAATATTGATTTAAGGTTGCTGCCTTTATTTATTTATTATTTTTTTGCCATGATTTCTTTTGCTTAGAGATTTTCGTTATTTAGATCATTATTTCTTTACGTAAAAAAAAATGACTAGCTTTGTCGAACAGTGTTGTCGCATGAAACCAGCCTTTTTTTTCTTAATGCAAAACTCCAATTCGGCTTTTTTTTCCATCATGGAAACTCTCCATGTTTCCTTTTGCCATAAACCTAATGAAAAGAGTTCAATAAAAAAATGGCTGCCCCGAAGTAGGCTTAAATATGGGAGGGAATTTTATGGGCATACAGCTCTGTTGGGACATTAAATTTCCATTTTATGTGCGCGCAGATATTTCTTGTGCCCTTTTTAAAGGCGACATTTATTGTGGTTTCCCTAACACATGGCGGTGGTTGTTTTTTCTTTTTTATCAAGTAAATACAGTCATGTACAACCAGCAGTAAAAATCTTTAGATGTATATACATATTTTTTTTTTGTTCTCTTTAGTTGACTGCATTCTCGCATGGCCAAAAAAAACCCCCAAAGTTATCATTGTTATTGGCTTTTATGAGTGTAAGCAAAAGTAAAGTTCAGTAGGAGCAAGGATTTTAGATTCGTCGTTTGTTTTATTGAGTGAGCGAATGACCGAATTCTGAGATTTCTTCTCCTTTAATTCGGGGAATAAATGGTTGATGTTTAATATCCGTTGCTGGTTAATTTTTGGAGTGATTTATTCACTAGGTGGTTTTTATCGAGGTAATGTTAATTTAGTGTTTGTGGTCGAAACGTGATAACCGAGCGACGTTTTGTTGCTTTCTGGATGAGTTATAAAAATCTAGTTTTATGTTAATGAAGATATGCGTAAAGTGTTTAGGACTCTGCATGCACGTGTGTAGTTAACATTAGAGCCATTATTTCAAATTTTTACTATAATTATGCTATAAAAATAGAAAAAAACGAAAAATTTACATTAAATGTAGCAATCAAAGAAATGGCATCAAATTTTTAAAATTATAATTGCTCCTTATGGATTAGAAGACCTCATCCATATGAATACAGCGAGAAAAAGTACGTAAATTTGTCCAAATATACTACATGGATTGGAACAACTTGTAGTCTGTAAAATGTTTTATACCCTGAATGTTTTCCAATTACCATTATTCTATAAGGAGCAAGTTGTATTTCGCTTGTTCTAACTATGTTATATGATGCTTTCTGTTGTTACTTTCTGTATGCTATGCTATGATTTCTGTAGTTCTAACTATGCAATACGTTCTATATCACTAGAATAATCTAAGACTGAGGTATGGTGATGTACAGTTAATGTTTGGGGTCAAATATATAATGCATTAACTGCTTCAGTTGATGTAAATGCATCAGAAAAATTAATGCGATTATATTTATTTATTTCAGCACTTTGAAATCTAGTGTAGATTAGAGTAACTTAATACAGTTAGAAATATATTTTATCCCTAATAAATAAATGCTCCCAAAATAAATAAATAACTTTTCACTCTCATAACAATATCAAAATCGGATTTTAACATTTTATATTTCCTCTCTAAATAATTATGTGCTGTTTAATAAAATTTGCTAATTGTATTATTTCTGTCACTCTTTTTACGGTCATACAATATACATCAACTCTAAAATAATTGAAATACTTTTTGATATTTACTGAACAATACATCATTCAGAAACACGAAGGCTAAGAAAAATAGCACATAAATTATAATTTATGCAAACAGCTGCAGGAAATATTTTTGAAGGGTAATGTTATTTACGACGACAGACCCAAAGTTATTGTTTGAGTACTCGAAATTAGGCCCGTTTCCATTTCTCAAAGCCGTTGTGTTTCTCGAAGTTAAACTTTAATGAAGGGGCAAATTAATTACAAATATAAATATCCAACAAATATACGACCTCTTTCCCAAAGAAACTAAGGATAAACTCACTTTAATTAAAATTTCAAATAGCTTTTCACATCGCAGTTGCATTTTCGATGAAATAAAATACGCCAAAGAATGATGCCTTATCGCCACCATCATCGCTGCTGGTACCCATTCATCGCTGTTGCCAACAACGGAACAAATTATCCCCGATAACAATAGAACCATCCTTTTAAAATATATATGCACTCTAGCCTTCCCGCAAAACTATTTAACCGTAACCGCCAGCAGTACATTATCGAAAATCCTTCAAAATTAAAATTCAGTGCTGTAGTATCCGGAGATATTCGCTGGACCGGATGCGAAGATAAAAATCAGAAATTGAAATTTATTTCATTTCTTTCTTTCTTTTTATTTCATTTATTTCATTTCCTTTTATAATTTTTCTGTTATTTTATAGTTAGAAGGAGATTGAATGCAATATATTTTAGGATATATGTATACCGAATGTTAATATGGTATTGTTATCTGATTAAGTTACTATGAATTAGGTATGGTCAAAAATTAGGTAAAATATATTATAATATTATTAGGTGATTTTGTATGCAAACTGATTGGTTTAGTTTTCAATTCTTTATCTTTCTCTCTTTATTTTTGTATTGAATGCACACACACACACACACACACACACACAACAAATAAACACAAGCACACACATACTTTTCTATGCCAATAATTATCCGATACATACCATTTGTGGCTTACCATGTGGGTCACTATTCTCCTCAAGCAAAGATTTTATGGCTTATATGTTTAGGAGTCCCAAACTTAGAATATACGAGGAATTATTATACTCGACATCACTCAGTGGGTTTCAAACCAAGTTCTCTCAAATCCCAGCATGTTATCCAACACGCCATCACTACCGATAAAATAGAAAATTTAAATTTATTTAATTGAATTCGTATGTATGAAAAATATTTAATTCTCTTATTCAAATTTACTAGTGATTTATGGAATATCAAAATGTATATTAATATTAAAATAATAACAAGTAAAAATTCATTGTGTGCTCAACTATTCGGTCGAACTAATGCTAGTACATAATCAGTATATACGATGCAATACCTTCAAACTGATTGTTCCTCAACTACCAAATTTACTTCCTAATTTACGACACATTATTCTCGTATATATATCTATTGCGCAGCTTCTGGATCGTTTAGTTTTCTCGCCTTGTTTGGACGATTTCGAGCGTACCGAATTTGCATGCGCCCGAAAGGGATGATACACATATTGATTCTGATAATTCGTCAGCTGCTACCGGCAGTTCGACTGGACTAGAGTAATTTAAATAACTACCTCACCACTTTATACGTGTATCTCTCTTCTGAAGTAAATCTGACAATTGGTGAGAAATCACTCTACAACTAGGGACTTTAAATCTCTGAGGAAACTGATTTAAATTCAACGCCATCGTCTAATCAGAACCCTTCAGTTTAGCTTCATTAGGTTACGCAAACAAAAGGTTTGGCGACATGTCCGAATGGAGCCATGCATCGCTGCCATGGAAGAATCAATCACTGTGGTGTGTGCAAATCTCTGGCGTTGCTTTGCTGTGTGTTGTGTTAAGTTCAGGGCTTGGGGAGCACAGAAGTGCGTGCGTTCGTAATTTAAATGCGGCATTCGTCCATCAGTGCGGTGACCTCACTAGATGCCTTCGACCGCGAACGGTAAACTGCCATTGTGCCAAGATATTTAGTTTGTGTTTCATTATTCCAAACATTCAGTGGATGATAGATTTATACCTCGCCAAATATGTATAACAGTTCTATATTAATGGGTATTTGGGTGTACCATTAATTCATCATAATATAGCGTTGCCGTGTGGTACACTCTAGCCACTCAACAAATATCCTATTTCACCAATTACGGAAGGCAATGAGAGGTCCTCAAACTGGTCCTCCATAGTGACGTGTTTGATCATACTTAATGTTTTGACAAACTACCTGATGAATTATTACAAAATTATGTGACATAGGTTGTGTATGTATAATCCTGTATTTCAAAGTGGGTGATAGAGAAAATGCAAAAAGTTATTTAGCTTTATTATTTAGTTATTTGAACTTTACAGGCTATTAAATGATTAATTTTTAACCTAAAATATTTCTTCATAACTTATTTATATTATAATTTTCATTCTAAAGGTTTATATAGGAGTTAGAACATGAACTCATATGGCGGTTGGATAACTTTATTACTAGAAATTACATTTTGATGTGCCATCTCTGTTGTTTTATATAACAATCCGGAGCAGGATCTAGGAGCCCTTAAGATGAAATTGAATTTTCCCTATGAGTCATACTATTGTGCCCAAGAAGTAAAACCAAAGATAAATTTCCAGGCCATATGCAATTTCAATTTTTTATTTTATTTCTTAGGTTGCTGGTACTGTCCTTGACATCTGTGTGAAAATTCAATACTGACCTCTTCGCCAATAATTAAACGTATATCTTTACACAACCACCGTCTTCACCTGATTTAGCACCATCCAACTTCTGACTATTCCCTATACTCTCTCCGGGTACACCGTTTTGAGTCGATTGAAGAGATTCAAAGTGAATCGGCGCGCGCTTTGAAGGCCAGCCCAATGACTTTAAAGCCTGCATTGAGGATTGGAAAAAAAGTTGTCATAAGTGCATTGTGTCCGGAGGGGATTTCTTTGAAGGCGATGAAATAAATTTGGAAGAATAAATAAAGAGTTTTTGAAAAAAATAAAAATTGGTGTTACTTTTTTGGCATAGTAGCATAGTGAAATATATTGAATCAACCAACTGATATGAGACATTTAATCATCGAATCTATTAGTTTTTAGAAAACAGTATATTTATTGTCATCTGCGGCCTCATAGCCAATTGACTAGCGCTATGAAAATTTTTGTATTACGGGCCTCAGGTTCGAATCCTGGCTGTGACATGGATATTTGTTAGTGGTTCAGAATCCATGTTAAACAATAGGTCCCGTGGTAATTAGACTAAAATGTGTTTAAAAGGACAGTAGAGCGAAATGTATGAATGTTAATATTTACAACCATTAAGTTCTAAATTTTTCCAAAAAGGAATATTTATCGTTTTTAATAGTACGATATTTATAGATTTTTTTTTAATTATCATTTTCATCCATTATAAATTTGTATAAAATATTGATTTAATTTTAGTAATCTATATTAATTAAAAACATTGCATATTCAACGAAACATTTGTTAGGCCTTAATATTTCTTTGCATATGCGAGTAAAATAAGTATAGGAGTAAATAAGTAATTCTTCGAATAAAATATAAATATATTTATTCATTTATAGTGTAATTATGATTTCGTAGTGAAAGTTTGGATTGCCAAATGCTGATGAATAAATTCAGAGAAGAAATATTAAATTTTATGAAAAGTCATAAAAATTTTAAAAATCAAGCACGAAGGTGAACAAATATTTGCATATTCTTCAATGAATCAATTCATAACAATTACGTTAATTCGAAATAGCATTTCTTACAAACCTCAAGTGTTTGTTCCACTTGTATTAGTCACAGAACTGTTAGCAATAATTATTTTCTAATAACCTACAAAAAAAAAAAAAAGTTGAATCAGCAAAGTTTAGAGAAACCATTTCTGAAGTTACCATGCCACTTTGCGCGTCTGTTGTAATTAGGAACAGATAATGAGAAACCAGTGCAATCAGCAAACGCTTCCATCGAAAACCCAATTTTTTCGACGCGACCAATGAATACAACCTTCTATCATTCTTCTTCTTCCACGAAACCATCCAGCAGCTCTGAAGAACAAAAATTTTTCCGCCCAAATCCTCGGCTACAGAACTTTTTTAAGAATTCCTCCAGTAATTAAATTTGCTTCGGTACCAAATTGCTAAGTAATGATTTTAAGTGTTTACAAATAACGTTTCATTTCGAATATTGCCGCACCTTTTGCATAAAGCCAGCACGTTATGCAATAAAATGAAATATTTTTCAGCGAATATTCTTAACGAAGACCATTAGTTTTCGAATTATTGCGCCATTTTTTGTTCTACCTTACCTGTTTCATCTTTTCGCTAATGAGATTCTACGATGCCCAATGATTAAGAAATATTATTTCTTCTTCCCCTCAGAGAAAATATTTGGTTCGTTTAAAATGAAAATGATATCAAAAATTGTGTGCTTTGTTTCAATTTTTCTTTTGATTCCTAACAATTAGCTTTGATTTCGCCCATTTAAAAGAAGTCCTATATATTTACAAAGCGAGTACCAAATTAACGGTATTGATTGTACTAATGATGTGGTTTAGTTATCATTAATATTTATTTGCTGTTATATTGAAGAACATCTCGTAATTAGAGTCACCCAATAAAATAAACAAAATAAACAAACAAACCAAAAAAAACTAATTTATGCTTTGGTAAAAATAGAAAGATATTACTTCTTCTGAAATAAGAACTCTGTATAACTGGCACCTATTATTAACAAAATTACAAACGCCTCCAGAAATAAGAAATATCGGAATTATTCCCTAATACGACTTAATTGTCATTGCTTCCGGATAAATGCATTAGTTGTTATATCGATATAAATTAATTGTAATTACAATCAGACCCCTTTTTTAACTGTTTGAACTATCGCTCGTCATTAATTAATTATTTTTAAATATGTAATAAAACCAAAATTTGTTCTCATTTCATGGAAATTGTCAACATTAAAAAACAATGGGCAAAATTAATGGGCAAATTACCTAAATTAATGTTGTTTTCGAATATATATATATATTTAATAATTAATGAAGTAGCATTGCAGCAATTATTTCGCTAGAAAATAAATTTAAAAAATCGTGCTCCTATAAATTGGATTGACAGTGTATCTTTCAAATAAACTGCGTGTAAGAATATTAAAATAATTAACACAATTATTACTACACCATTAATAATTGGAACACTCTGTAGAGATTTAGTTCAAAGAAGGGAATTCTTTAATGGCATAAAATTCTGTACTTTAGAAACCTTTGAAGGATTTATAAATTTAATAAGTAAAACTTAAAATTTAGACTTAATTTCAATAGCCTTTCATTGTATTAGGTTGCGGGGAAAAGAAATCCATTATTTTTACTTAAACTACAAGACTTTATTTAAGATGTTTCTTAAATAAACCTGTTGATGACGAATGGCCTTTTTAACATACTCTATTGGTAAAGATTTTTTTATCTTACTTTTATTTAGTCTTCGGTGTGATTGATATCATTATGTGAAATAGTTCTCTTTAAGTACTATCAATATGTAAAATAGTGTTTAAATATTGTCAATATGTAAAAATATTCCTGTATAAGTATTATCAATATGTAAAATAGTTTGGTTTAGTATTTTTTTAATATGTTAAGATAGTTAAGTTTTTCAAGGTTAAAGATATAATCAGTATGTTAATAAGCTCTGTTCTGTTAATAAATGGTAGTTTGTAGTTAAGATAATAAAGATTTTTAGTTTGCAATTCTATGGCATGATGATCGAGATACTTTGTAATCTGGCTTTCGGTGAGACAGATTTCGGTTAGAATCCTTGCGGAGCCATGGATACTGTGACAGTGGCATCCGTCTAAACCAAAGGTCCGGGTCTCCTATGACTGATAATATCACCGCGTAGGCATTTTGGACATTGATCAGGCGTAGAACTGATAATATTACCTCTTAAAAGCAAAAACGTCTCATGTTTTGGAATCTGCCAATAGGTAAATAATCTAGGGACAGCATGCGGAGATTTCGCCATTAAAGAAGAATTTAAAATTCTGGCAATTAGAAATTGAAGTTTATAGTTCTGTTTAACAAAATTTTCATAAAAAAATTTTTTCTTTTAATTTTATTTTTCTTTTAATTTTATTCTTTTAATTGATTCAATAGCTAAAACAAGCATTTATTTACAGTCCTGTGAAAATAACCAAATAAGTTTAAAAAAAGATCAAGCAAAGGTTTGTGGAAGGAAGTTTAGTATTGAATGTTGGTTATATCCTTTAATAATATAGAAGTTATTATATATAATTTTGATATAGACATTTCTGATATTGTTGAGGTGTGTATTGTAAGCGAAAATTTCTAATCATCACAAACATTTATTTTACAATCCATGAAAATAAACACATATTTAAAACTTAAAGCAAAGTCTGTAAAAGGAGATTTGGTACCATGTTAGTCACATTTTTAATAATATATAAGTTAATATACATAATTTTGATATAGACAACTCTGACAGAATTTGTTTGCTGTGTATAGGAATAAAAATGTAATCGTAAACATAAAGGAAGTATCAAAAAAGAGATGAACTGATGTATTCTATTAATTAAGTTTTCATAAAACAATTGGATCTTTTTTAGTAGAACATTGATTTAAAGGAGTTTGCTGCATTTATTATTTATGTAGTTTATTTTTTTTTTTAGCATTATTTTTTTTTTTGTTAGCGAGTTTTGTTGTTTTAATCATTATTTCTTCACGTAAAAACATTGATTTAGGGTTGCTGCATTTGTTTATTATTATTATTATTATTTTTTGGGTATAATTTTTTTTTTTTTTTTGACAGTGAGTTTTGTTATTTTTAAGCCTTATTTCTTCACGTAAAAAAATGACTTAGCTTTGTCGAACAGCGTTGTCGCACGAAACCAGGCTCTTTTTTCTTAAAGCAAAAACTCCAATTTGGCTTTTTTTTTTTCCATCATGGAAACTCTCCATTTAAGTGCGAATATAAATTCCTTCTGCCATAAACCTAATGAAAAGAGTTCAATAAAAAATGGCTTCCCCACGCATTTAGGTCTAACTGGGCGAATTTTATGGGCATACAGCTCTGTTGGGACATTAAATTTCTATTTTAGCACCTGTGGGCACCAGATATTTCTTGTGTCCCTTTTTAAAGGCGACATTTATTGTGGTTTTCCTAACACATTGCGGTGGTTTTTTCAAGTAAATACAGTCATGTACAACAAGCAGTAAAAATCTTTAGATGTATATACATATTATTTTGTTCTCTTTTAGTTGACTGCATTCTGGCATGCCCCCAAAGTTATCATTGTTATTGGTTTTTATGAGTGCAAGCGAAAGTAAAAATTTAGTAGAAACAAGCATTTTAGATTCGTCGTTTGTTTTATTGGTGACCGAATGACCGAATTCGGAATTTCTTGTCCTTTTAATTCGGGGGAATAAATGGTTAATGTTCAATATCCGTTACTGGTTAATTTTAGAGTGATTTATTCCCTGGGTGGTTTTTATCGGGTAACGTTAATTTGGTGTTTGTGGCTGAAATGTAATTACAACACGACATTTTGTCGCTTTCTGTTTGAGTTATAAAAATCTGGTTTTATGTTAATCAAGATATGCGTGAAGTCTTTAGTGCTCTGCGTGCTCACATACAGCTAATATCAGCGCCATAACATAAAATTTTTAATATAATTTCGATATAAAGATAAAAACATGAAATTTGTATTAAATGTAGCAATCAAAAAAAGCATCAATTTTTATTATAATTATGTATTAAAAGGTCTCATTGATACGGATATAAGGAGAAAAGAACATATTTGTGTTCGAAATATACTATATTTGTATGCATTGGAATATTATGCTGTCTGTAGAACATTTCATGAGCCTAATGAGCTTTCCACCACCATTATTCACGAAAGAACGTAGTTTCGTTGTTCCAATAGCCCAATGAATTGGAACACAGCTTATCGAACACCTAAGGCCCGAAAATTGTTTGGTGATTATTATTTCAAATATACTATATGTATTGGAACAAACTGTTCCTTTATGAACATCTTTGTGTCCAAATCTTTCATGTTTAAAAAAATACCATTGTTCATGAGCAAATAAGTTGTTTCTATGGTTTCAAAATTGTTTATAGTTTTTTTTGTCACGTAAATACATGTATTATACATACATATATATATATTATTATTAGTTTACATAGGCTTAATGCCCATACATATATGAGCAGCAATATACAATGTATATGTATTACACAATATTACATATACATATCTATAGATTATTACATATACACATACATAACTATAAACATACATACAGTTAGTTTATTTTTTTCCTATATGTTTAAAATCTGCTGGAGATTAAATTAACTTTATATATTTAAAAATATATCTTATGAAAATATTTGCTCGCTGAATAAATAAATAACATATCACTGTAATAACGGTATCAAATCGGATTTTTGAATTTATATTTCCCCCCTAAAACATGTGCCGTTTGAAAAACTTTGCTGATTGTATTATTTGAGTCCCTATTTTTAAGGCCATACAATATATCTGACATCATAATCAAATAATTTTGATATTTATTAAAATACATCATTCTAGAAACTCGAAGGCCAAGAAAAATAGAGCATAAATTATAATTTATGCAAATAACTGCAGGGAATATTTTTGAAAGGGTAATGTTATTTTACGACGACAGGCCAAAGTTTTTGTTGCGTACTCGAAAATAGGCCCGCTTCCATTTCTCAAAACACGTGTATACAGTAGGATGAAGTTAAACATCTACTCAGCCACTTATCCACTGAACCCTTATGGTCCATTTTAGAGCGTTCAATATGAAATCGATGTCTTCCATCGTCTTCTCTCCCAGAACTTGCACAACCAATCTCCATGAAGAATGGTAAAATATTCCTCCAAACACTATTCACCACTTGTATGAATCGATTCCAAGCTGTATTACATGAAAGGGCAGTTCTACACACTACTAATAAAAGTATTCTTTATAAATCTATGGTGTTTCCATTATTTTTATAATATTCATTTATACACTGAAGTGACAAAAGTCATGGGATAGCAATATGCAAATTTACAGATGGCAGTAGCATCGCGTAGAACCGGTATAAATGCGCAGAGCTTTCATTTCTGTTCAAGTTATTCATGTGAAGGGTTTTGACGTGATGATGACCGCACGACGGGAATTAACAGGACTTTCAACGCGGAATGGTAATTGGAGCTAGACGCATGGGTCATGCCATTTCGGAAATCGTTAGGGAATTCAACATTCCCAGATCCACTGTGTCAGAGTGTGCCGAGAGTATGAAATTTCAGGCATAACATCCCACCGGACAGCGCAGTGGTCGACCGCCTGCATTAACGACCGAGACCGGCGACGTCTGCAAAGAGTCGTAAATTCTAACAGACAAGCAACACTGAGTCAAATAACCGCAGAAATCAATGTGGGACGTACAAGGGACTTGTCTGTTAGGACTGTGCGGTGAAATTTGGCTTTCTTGGGCTATTCCAGCAGAAGACCGACTCGAGTGCCTTTACTGACAGAACGACATCGCTTGCACCGACTCTCGTGGGCACGTGAGCATATCGGTTGGTCCCTAGATGAATGGAAAACCGTGGCCTGGTCCGATGAGTCACGATTTCAGTTGGTAAGAGCTGATGGTAGGGTTCGAGTGCGGCGCAGACCCCACGAAGCCATGGACCCAAACTGTCAGCAAGGCACTGTTCAAGCTGGTGGTGGCTCCGTAATGGTGTGGGCTGTTTTTTCATGGCATGGACTTGGTCCTCTGGTGCGACTGGACCGAAAATTGACTGGAAATGCTTATGTTCAGCTACTTGGAGATCACTTGCAGCCATTCATGGACTTCATGTACCCAAACAACGATGGGATTTTTATGGATGACAATGCGCCATGTCACCGGGCCACAACTGTTCGCGATTGGTTTGAAGAACATTCTGGACAATTCCAACGAATGATCTGGCCACGTAGATCGCCCGACATGAATCCCATCGAACATTTATGGGACATCATCGAGAGGTCTGTTCGTGCCCAAAATTCTGCACCATCAACGCTTTCACAATTATGGACGTCTATAGAGACAGCGTGGCTCAATATTCCTGCAGAAGACTTCCAACGACTTGTTGAGTCCATGCCACGTCGAGTTGCTGCACTTCGCCGGGCGGAAGGAGGGCAGACACGATATTAAGAGGTATCCCATGACTTTTGTCACTTCAGTGTATATATTTATATATACTTAAGCTGTAGTAATGCATTAACGACTTGATTTGTTGAATGCATCAGGCAAAGATCCTTGCAAGATTAAATTGACTTTATAAATTTAAAAATATAATTGATCACAAA
>BPLQ01008518.1:0-39659 GCA_021605075.1 Caerostris darwini | reverse complement strand
TTAAGTCGTAATGTTATTTTCAATAAAAGTAAGATTGCCAGTGTTTAAGACATAACTGAAAAAGGCATTCTATTTAGGAAATTATACACGCAATGCTAAAAGATCTAGAACCAACTAAATTCTCTGAAGAAAATATTCAGAAATAACTTTATATTCGTTCTATTCGGCGGTAGATAAGGCCAGATAAGGTCAGTGGCAGCAATAAATTACGGGAAAAAAAACACCATTTTGATTCGGCTAAATTCCTAGAGATAAATACCGCGAGTGGGGAGAACTTCGGAATTCGGAATTTCTTCTAAATCCGCTTATCTAAAAGCTGTTTTCACCCTAGCAGGATATTACTGGAAGTTCTTCCCACCACACCTCAGACCAGCAGTTCAGCTTCGTTATGGAAGCTTATGCAAACGTTTTATTTCACCTGATGATATTTTTTAATAAAAAAAAAAAAAAAAAAAAAAAAAAAAAAAAAAAAAAAAAAAAAAAAAGGAAAAATTGAACCACCCGTTTTTTCAATCAGAGGAACAATTCTTTTGGGATGAGGCAGAGATTCCAGAATTGTATTTTTAAATTTTTCTCGCGCCCTTGTCTGTTTGGCATTACAGTCAAAAATCTGATTTTGGAGCAGTTTGGAAAGAATTTTGGAAATTGTTTTTCGAAATTAAATAAAGGTCTGATGTAAGAAAATGTATATTCAATGGTTATTTTGAAGACAAAGTTTATTCTGAGAAAAAACGGACATTTTTTCCGATTATTTTCTGAACGTAAACACAGTGTTATTTTCAATTTGTATTTGTTCAAAATGCTTGATGTTTTTTTAATTTTTTTTCCTCGATTTGATGCATTAAATATTTAAAAAAAATAAAATAAAAAATAAAAACTTTTTCCCGATTATTTATTATTATTATTTCTTCTTTTTCTTTTTATTATTAATATTTATTATTATTATTAATTTATTATTATCGCCTATTATTTTTATCCCCAATTTTTTCAGTTTTTCTCGACTTACAGGATTAAATATTTAAAAAGAAACAAAAATTTTAAAAGCTTAATACAAAATTTTACTTATTGGTCGGAGTTAAATTAAAATAAAATGAAAAAGAATTTTATATCTAAAAATAACTTAGAATTACATTTTATAAACATTTTAATACTATGAAAACTAAATTAAGAATCATGTTAATTTATTTGTAGGGAATGCATATATAGAACACGGCAAAAGGAGTCATTGTTATTTTCAATAAAAGTGAGATTGTCAGTGTTTAAGATAACTAAAAAACCATTCTATTTAGGAAATTATAAATGCAAGGCTATAAAAGAACTAGAAACCATTAAATTATCTAAAGTAAATATTCAGAAATAACTTTTTTATTCGTTCTATTCACAGTTCTATTCCTCCCTTAATGTAAATGTGACAGTGGTAGACAACAAACTAAATGAAAAAAAAATGCAGTAGATAAGGCTACATTGGCAAAGTAATAAATTACGTGTGGGAAAAAAACCCACCATTTTGATTCTGCCAAATTCCTAGAGATAAATACCGCGAGTAGCGGGAACTTCGGAATTCCTTATTTCTTCCTAAATCCGCTTATCTAAAAGCCGTTTCACCCTGGCAGGATATTACTGGAAGTCTTCCCACCACACCTCAGACCAGCAGTTCAGCTTCCTTATGGAAGTTTATGCAAACATATTATTTCACCTGATGATATTTTTTAATAAAAAAAAAGAAAAAGGAAAAATTGAACCACCCGTTTTTTCAATCAGAGGAACAATTCTTTTGGGATGAGGCAGAGATTCCGGAATTGTATTTTTAAATTTTTCTCGCGCCCTTTGTCTGTTTACATTACAGTCAAAAATTTGATTTTGGAGCAGTTTGGAAAGAATTTTGAAATTTTTTTTCGAAATTAAATAAAAGTCTGATGTAAGAAAATGTATATTCAATGGTTATTTTGAAGATAAAGTTTATTCTGAGAAAAAACGGACATTTTTTCCGATTATTTCCTGAACGTAAACACAGTGTTATTTTCAATTTGTATTTGTTCAAAATGCTTGATGGTTTTTTAATTTTTTTTCCTCGATTTGATGCATTAAATATTTAAAAAAAAATAATAACTTTTTCCCGATTATTTATTATTATTATTTCTTCTCTTTCTTTTTATTATTAATATTTATTATTATTATTAATTTTCCCCTATTATTTTTATCCCCAATTTTTTCAGTTTTTCTCGACTTACAGGATTAAATATTTAAAAAGAAACAACAATTTTAAAAGCTTGATACAAAATTTTACTTATTGGTCGGAGTTAAATTAAAATAAAATGAAAAGAATTTTTATATCTAAAAATAACTTATAATTACATTTATAAACATTTTAATACTATGAAAACTAATTTAAGAATCATGTTAATTTATTTGTAGGGAATGCACAAATAGAACGCAGGCAAAAGGAGTCATTGTTATTTTCAATAAAAGTAAGATTGTCAGTGTTTAAGATAACTGAAAAACCATTCTATTTAGGAAATTATAAATGCAATGCTATAAAAGAACTAGAAACCATTAAATTATCTAAAGTAAATATTCAGAAATAACTTTTTTTTATTCGTTCTATTCTGGTCACAGCTTGGTGGATTTCCTCCTTAATGTAAATGTGACAGTGGTAAAAAATCGACAACAAACTAAATGAAAAAAAAAATGCAGTAGATAAGACCACAGTGGCAAAGTAATAAATTACGTGAGGGAAAAAAACCCACCATTTTGATTATGCCAAATTCCTAGAGATAAATACCGCGAGTGGCGGGAACTTCGGAATTCCTTATTTCTTCCTAAATCCGCTTATCTAAAAGTCGTTTCACCCTGGCAGGATATTACTGGAAGTCTTCCCACCACACCTCAGACCAGCAGTTCAACTTCGTTATGGAAGCTTATGCAAACGTATTATTTCACCTGATGATATTTTTTTTTAAAAAAGAAAACATGGGGAAAAATTGAACCATCCGATTTTTCAATCAGTGGAACAATTTTTTCAGAGGAGAGAGGCAGAGATTCCTGTTTTGTATTTTTAAATTTTTCTTGTACCTTGTCTGTTTTTGCATTACAGTGGAAAATATGATTTTGGAGCAGTTTTTGGAAAGGATTTTGAAAAATTTGTTCAGAATTAAATAAAAGTTTGATGTTAGAAATTGTATATTCGATGGTTAGTTTGAAGAAAAAGTTTATTCTAAGGAAAAAAGGATTTTTTTTCCCGATTATTTCCTGAACACAAACACCGTGTTATTCTCAATTTGTATTTCTTCAAAATGTTTTTTTTGGTTTTTCAGTTTTTTTTTCATCGATTTAAGAATTAAATATTAAAAAAAAGTTAAATAAAAAAATACAAACTTTTTCCTGATTATTTATTATTAATATTATTTTTTTTCTTCTTATTATTTTTTATTCTCAATATTTATTGTTGTTTTTATTTATTTTCCCCTATAATTTATATGCTGAATTTTTTCAGTTTTTCTCGACTTACGGTATTAAATATTTTAAAAAATCCTAATATTTAAAAGGTTAATACGGAATTTTACTTCATACTAGGAGACAATTTAAAATAAAGTGAAAACAAATTTCAAATCTGTAAGTAATTTAATAATTATTCTTAATTATTTAATTACGATGAATAACGGTTATTATTAATCTTTCTATTATTAGGAGGGCAAGAAAGAAAATATAAGTGTAAGAAAAAAAAATGCACTTTTATCCCGATGATTTCCTGAATGTAAGCACTGTTTTATTTTCAATTTATTTGTTCAAAGTGGGTTTTTTTCTAGCTTTTTCTCGATTTAAGGGATTAAGTATTTTAAAAAAAAACAATAAAGGTTTAAAAGTGTTATGGAGTTTTACTTTTTGGTAGGAAATAAATTAAAATAAAGTGAAGACGAATTCCAAATATGACAATAATTTAATAATTATTCTTAATGATTAAAGCGCGATACATAAATGTTATTATTAATCATTCTATTATTAGGAGGACAATAAAGAAAATATAAGTCTAAGAAAAAGAAAATTGATTTTTTCCCCGATTATTCTCTGAACAAAAATACCGTGTTATTTTAATTTTATATTCGATCAAAATGTCTGTTTTTCAATTTTTTTTCTTGATTTATATCATTAAATATTTTAAAAAAATTTTTCATGAATATAAACATCGTGTTATTTTCACTTTATTTTTTTCTAGTTTTGTTCTCTACTTACGGGATTAAATATTAAAAAAAAAAACACATTTTATTAAATTTAATACAAAATTTAACTTTTTGGTAAGAAATAAATTAAAGAAAGTGAAAAAAAATTTCAAAACTAAAAATAACATAATAATTATTCTTAAAGATTAAAATACGATAAATAACGATTATTATCAATTCTCTTATTATTAGGAGGGTAATAAATAGTTGATAACATTGAAATAAATTTGAAAAATATTAATTTTATTTTTTAATTTAACTAAAAGTGAATTAGAATGCATTTTATTTTCCTCTGATGTTAATTAGCAAAAAGGCCGTTTTCTATGAGGCTATTAGTACAAGTCCTTCATGCTCATAACTTTTTTTTTTATTTTTTTATTTTTTTTTTAATGGTGCTTTCAGCAAAGCAGTTTCAAGAAAATCTAAAATCTCTAATATAGTTTTAAATCGACAAATTAATTTTGTCCAATTAAATCAATTTTCTTTCCTTCCCAGAACTAGTGTTAGTTGATTTCGTAGTATTCGAAAATAATGAAAAACTAAATATTATTATTAAAA
Source organism: Caerostris darwini (assembly GCA_021605075.1). Classification (NCBI taxonomy): domain Eukaryota; kingdom Metazoa; phylum Arthropoda; class Arachnida; order Araneae; family Araneidae; genus Caerostris; species Caerostris darwini. The sequence goes on along the minus strand of BPLQ01008518.1, from coordinate 34,884 downwards.
TGCTAAATACAATTTTTAAAATACAAAATATATTTTAATTAACCTATAGTTAAGTATCTATTCTGCCTGTAGTAAAAGATAAGATCAAATAAATAATGTTTTAGTATAAAAATTTAACATACTAATGACATTCGACTAAGTAAAAAAATGATTCTTAATGAGGCAATGATTCGACTTATTAGTCAATAATTCTTTTTCCCTCATTAATTTATTTTTCTATACATCGATGGGACTTGTATTTCACATATATATTCCAAGAGCAACACACCGAAGATTATTATTAATTCTCTTATTATCAGAAGGGTGCTTCATTCCGAAAGGCCTTTTTTTAGGTAACTGCCTCACATTTGCTTGTTTTTCTTAAAAAGCACTCGAGAACCTACCAGCCCTCCTGACAATCGATGCAAAATAAGTTTACATGCTATTACAATTGCTATTTTGTCACCTCGTTTATGAAAGCAAAGACTGGAGTTCGTGAGCCCGAATGATAAAAGTCTGTTTTTAATCATTGTTTTCATTTACCCGTCTTTCTGTTGTAAATACATTGCAACATTTTTCCCATGCGAAGATATATAGCATTTCTGTTCCCAGGGAAAAGTAATGTATATTCTTTAAAAGTGCATAATAACAACCTATCACTCCAATCAGACAGCAGATAAGCAGTGTCGTGGATATTTATACTACATTCAATTAGTGTTTTATTCTAATGGGAACAACATGTCTCTCAAATCTGACAGCAGATAATCAGTGTTATGGATAATGATACATCATAAAATTAGCGATTGTCTGTTCAATCTTCACAGGCCGAAACAATTACATATGAGATACGGACTATGTCATGAGTTGATGAATCGTGGTTGGTGATAGACCCATGGGCTGAAGAAGTCTCTACTCCAATAAGAAGTGAAAGGAAGTTGACACCCCGTGTCTTGACGGATTTTCTTGAAGGGAAGTTTATGGAGAAGATAGTGTTCTGCGACGAGTCGACCAGAAGTGTTGTTTTCTCTTTCTCTGTTAAGTGACTGAACAGATCGGAGATTTCACCTGTTTACAAAGTAAACCTCTTGTGGTTTCGTGTATCACGCCATGTGATAATTAAGGTCTGCCGCAAAGCAGATTAGAGTCGTCGTAGATTCAAGAAATCTGAAAATCACCAACTTTGGAGTGAACTGCACTTGCGAATCAAATCATCTTTAATTCTCATTTCTTTGCAAATAATAATTTGTAATAACCTATATATTTATATATATATATATATATATATATAATGCTTTTAAAAAGAAATAAAAGTATTTTCATGAAATTGAAAGTGTCTTATAGCCATTACTGGCCGAGACGTTGCAACATTCAGAAAAATTAAAATAATAATAGTCACATCCATCGTTTTCAAACAGGTAGTGTCATATCACAAACCGTTACGGAATGCGAATAAAAATCACTTATCTTCATCAGTGCTCTGGAACCGAGACAGTTAGTAGTTGCTGGAGGATGGTATTATATGACAGTTTCATTGTCGCAGATTATCGTAAGATGTAGTATGCAAACTATCTGAAAACTCATTAGTAATTGTTATTCAATTGCCAATTGGTGAAAATTTCCACTTTGGTTGGTTGATCGGTCAGTGACAGTATCAATTTGATGGACATATGTCGCTTTATTGCTGTTTATTTTTAATTTTGCTAATTACATGTTAAAATGACTAGTTGGCTTACGTAGTTTTATTTTATATATTTACAAAAATAACTATTTTGGGCAACGATATGTGACCTCCATGGAGTGTGAGAGCATCACGGTTAGAAAAAATGTTTAAAATCAATAGATGATTATTTTTTCCCTATTCTATCGATAGAAATGCAAGTTCTTTGTGGCGATAGAAACACAAATTCTTAAAAAAAATTCAAAATTAAAAACTAAAGAATTGTGTAGATGGATTCTCCCGTACTCTTTTTGATAAAGCTTAATAAATAAATAAATAAAACTTAACTTTTTAATTCCTTAACTTCGTAATTTTATTTTGTACTTATACTAATAATTTTAGAAATTATTAGTATATGTACAAAATGAAATTACGAAGTTAAAGAACTATATTTTCAACTATGACAAAGGTATCTGTGACTTTCTTTGCAAAAATACACAAAAAAATTGGCAATCTCTGATTATAAACCTAATTTTTTTGAGATTTTTAATAGAAACATCTGCTATTTTCTAATACGGTAATTAACATTTTTAGTAATTGTTAACGGAAAATTTTGTAAATTTGCTCTGAAGGGTTACCATAAATTATCTTAAAAAAAAAATAGAAAGAAACCACATATTTCTACATCAACAAGTATTAATTGCTTCATGATGTAATTATCCATTCAGTTGCAGTTGAGCAGAACATAGGCTGAAAATGACGTTTTAATCTATCATAATGTATTAGCAGACATCGACGAGGTAATACAGGCCGTTAGAAATAGATGAGCCGAAATTCTCCTGACATGGAGGTGGATCGATGGTGTCACCTGTATGATAAGGCAGTTAATGCACTAATCCGCGCATCAGGTGTATGGCATTAGATCCCCTTTGATGTAAATGAAGATAGCATTCAGAGATCATGGCTAATGAATAAATGACCGACATTTTTTGGTTAAATATTTTAAAATTTAGCACAAATATTTTATCTTTCAGTTTAAAGAGATATTTTTAAAACATTGTGTAGATACGATTTATATATGTTTTTTCAAGTCTAATCAGATATGAAATGCTTATTAGTGTTGTATCCAACTATGCCAACAACGATGTTTTAATTAAATTAAATTTTAAATTATTCATTTTAAGAAGATATTAAGAAACCTGGTTTTATATTTTTTGAATCATATTTCCATGTCACTAACTTCCAACACGTACATCATCTATGTATATAATAATAATTTATCTGCATGATAATATACAGGCACTAATTTGTCTATCAGGTATCGGGTATTAGACCTTCATTTAATGTAAATGAATATAGCATTCAGAGATTTGATGTCATCATATCTAAGATATGATGTTTTTATCAAAATAAATTATCTTCATAATCTAATAAATACGTAGCAAATAATACATAGTAAATAAGTGATTTCGTGAAATAAAGAAAACAAAATAAGAAAAGACTTATTATCTATAATATTTTTCACTACAAAATAATACAGTAAGGAATACAGTCAATCTATTGCGCACGTATACGACTTATATATGCATATATAAACTCAAGACATCCTACGAGTAGAGCACCAACTGTAATTGTTTGATGTTAGAGCAATAGGCACTGTTAAACACTGACAGGCATCACCGGCTAACTGAATCAGTTGACAACTGACTTTTGTGTCATAGCGCACGATGGACATCTAACTGCATGTGAATAAGAAAATTATGCGTTCTCGATTTTATAAGTTTTATTTCTTTAATATTAAGATAAGAATTTTCTTTTCATATAGGCTATATAACTGTAAATGTAATTATTACTTATTATTGCAAAGCTTTCGTAATGAAAAGAGTTGGTTTGTGTGTTTGATTACCATCTGATTGAGTGTTTTGAACAAAAACGTGATTTTGCATTTAATTTGACATAGTATATAAGATGATGACGAAAACTATTTATTAAAATATTTATATGATTTTGAAATTTATGAATTGTAATACGCCTTCATTATAATAATAATCTTATCAAACTTGTAGAAAAGTATTTGCTGTTCATAATATTTCAAAACAGTGAAGCAAAAATTATATATTTTTTTCTTTTGAAACCTTCTTTAATTTTAATTGTTTAAAATTTTTATTACATTTAGTTATTTATTGTAATACAGGAGAAAAGCAGCATAAATTAAGGTTAGGGTTAATAAGCCAAGGGAAAAGCAATTCTAATTTATTGCGGGTCCTTCGGTAAAATATTATTATTCCTAAAGTATTTAATGTGTTTGCTTGTCTTTAGGCCACGAGTTAAAAGCTCTTTATTTGGAAGAGGTTTATATTATCATATATATATATATATATATATAATAAATCATTTTATGCATAATAAAGTTATTTGGTAAATAACTACAAAAACAAAAAAAGATTGACGCGTGAAGTATAATAGATTGTGATCATTCTGTATTTATTGTAAAATACTTGTCCTGGTTATAAAAATTTATTGTGCCAAAACTATTATAATTAGGCATGTGTTTGTTTGGATACATTGTAAGTAGTGTTATAAGACCATGCACTTAAATAGATTTCAACGTGTTTCTCCATGGTAGCTGGGATAATGTCGAATCGATTTCCAAGTGTTCTTTAAAATCAAAATCGATCTTCCAAAAACCGATTTGTTGTCTGTAATAGTAAACACATCATTTTTCAATCTAAGCAATTGGAGAGGCAAAGATTCTGCTCTAGATGTAGACCATTTAAAATAAAATCTAGACGAGTTATATCTAAAGACCATGGTGTTGCTCCATCTCTTCCAATCCACAGGCCTGGAACTATCTCATCTAGTAACTCTAGAACTAAGGAATCCCAGTGAGGAAGTGCTGATAAATACTCCATGTCTGAAGTACTGATAACTGAGGTTCAATTAGTCTAAGTAAACATTAGGGGTGATGTTTTTTGTTGTGAAGAAAAGATTTTTCTAATCTTGTAATGCATGAGGCCGCACAGAAAGGTTGTCTCTCACTACATGTACAGAAGCATGTGGATTCTCTGATCCTCAGAAACGAGCATTATGTGCAGACAAGATAGGTTGGTTCATTACAAAAACAAATGCGACTTAAGTAATCGTTTTTGCTTAGAACTATTCTACAAAACGAAAGTGTTAAAAGTATACTATTCAATGATAACTATTAAAAGTAATAATTTAATTTTGCAATACTTTTTTTTTATAATCAAGGCAAGATTTTATGCTCACCCTGTATATTACTGAGAATCCTTTTGCATAAAATAGAAAACAATCCAGTCATTGAAATCGTATATAGTAACAAAACTCTAAAATTGTCAGAAACAGAAATGAAATTGTCTATTACAGATCTCAACAAATTTCAACAATTTTTTTTTTATTACAGATCAATAATATAAGGTAAGTAAGACGCATTTAGATTAATACGATCTATTAAAAAATAGTTTTTTAACGCTAAAAAAAGCGACCAAAATAATTGCTTTTAAAATATACTTCATGAGTAAAATGACAGTAAAAATAATGTTTTAAACAATCCACTTAATTGCATCTATTCTCTAGCTTAATTTTAAGCTATCGACTGTAAAAATTATATTTTTACCATTTCATAAGTAATAGAATTAACTAAACAGTATCTATTCCACATTATTTTTTAAATGTTTTAAATTTACCCAATTTTCTTCCAGTATTGTCCTTCTGTTTCCTGAATTATCTAGTTCATCTAGAATCACTATGGTTTTGAACGTGATGACCAGAGCTGCATTGATCAGAAGGGCAATAAATAGGTTCTTGTGCATGGTGATGCGATGCACTTGCAATTGCCTGCAAAAAAAGATACAATTTATATAAATAAAGAAGTCGTGACAATATGATAACTATTATAATGTTAGCGCACGTAGCGACAGCATTATTATGCTGGTCGTTGAATGTGAATCTATGAAATAATGCAACACAGCAATAAGAAAGAGAAGAATTAACAATTGCATCAATTTTATAAATGATTAAGATATGTCAGTTTCAGAGACTAAATTAGATCATAGGTTAGACAATAGTACAATCATTTAGCGGGAACAAATATTTTATTATTTGTCAAACGTGTTTGTGATAATCTCATCAAACTCATATTTGTGAAAATTGCAACACCATGAAGGAATCGTCACAATTGAATGAAATTTAATACACAGTTGAGTGGTAGCGGTACAAATAAATGATTAAATATTCAAAGCAAACAAACAATAACAAGATCGGAGTCAGTATTTTGTGTAGCCGTCCCGCGCTGCAATAAGTGCTGCTACACGACGTGGCATGGAGTCAAACAAATTTCGAATGTCTGCCTGAGGAAGAGCATTCCATATTGTTTGTATGCGCACCCAAAGTTCGTCTGCAGAAGCAACAGGACGAGGATCATGAGCGAGACGCCGACCAACGAAATCCCACACATGTTCAATCGACAATATATCCGGGGAATACGCAGGCCAAGGAAGAAGCTGTACCTGCCGCGTTGCAAAGAAGGATTGAACAGTCCTAGCGATAAGAAGGCGGGCATTGTCCTGTTGAAATACAGCGCCTGGCAAGCTTTGAAGGAAGGGAACAGCTTGGGGCTGTAGAACTTAACTGATGTACCGGTTGCTGTTCAGATTGCCCACAATTCTTAGCAATTAAGATCGTCCATGATATGCTATGGCACCCCAGACCATAACTCCGGGTGTTCGTCCACTGTGGCGTTCGATAATACACTCCGGAAGGTGGCATTCACCGGCATAGCGTCTGACACGAATGCGGCCATCATGGTACCACAAATTAAAGCGGGATTCGTCAGAAAACACATGCTGCCAATCAGCACGCCAGTCTCTATGCTGAGCACCCATTGTAGCCGCAGGCGGCGATGGTTTAGCGTGAGAGGGATCCTGTATAAAGGAGTCCTTGCGCGCAGTCGACGCTTCAGCAGACGTCTACGAATTGATGAAGCATACAATGAAATACCTGTAGCTATTGACCACTGTGCTGCCAATTGTCTAGAGGAAGCTGTACGGTCCGTCAGCGCCATGCGGACCAGGTGTCTATCATCGCGAGCTGACGTCGCATTTCGGGGCAAACTCCCGGATTTCCGAGTTGTCCGACACTCGTTCGTCCACCGCTGCCAAAGACGCATCACTGTGCTGCTGTTACGCTGCACACGAGCGGCTACTGCACGATAAGACAATCCAGCTTCACGAAGGCCGATGATTCTCCCCCGTTCAAACTCTGTAAGTTGTTCAAATTTCGTTCTCTTTGATCGAAGAGGCATCAGTAACGATTGAGCTAACGTTTACCACTAGCAGATAACCACCGATAACCATACATGCCTCGCTACAGCCGTCAATTTATTCGGATCCATCCGCCGTTCAGAGGGCGCTGCTCAGCATACGCATGCGCTACGGATTTGAAATCATTAATCATTTGCATATCATGCGCTAATTTGCATTTCCTGAAAATTTCAGCTCACTCGCGTAAGTCCTTCATGGTGTTGCAATTTTCACAAACATGAGTTTATAAAGATAGATTGCTACCTATGCATTAGTACCATTACTTTTTAATTGGTCTCGTATTACAATTCTTGAAGTAAATTTCTTGATGTTGTAAAATAATACATAACAAAATTAATAATAATGATGTGCATTAGGTATATGGCCTCTTTTGGATCAATTTCTATGTCTTTCTTACTTTTTTATAACTAACATATTTCTTTTTGCACTGTCTCAGAAAAACATCACTATAAAATATCATTTAGTGCCGGTTCAAAATAGCTGCATTACTTACATATATAAGTTTATGCTGCTGCTGATGATGATAAAAGATATCACATTAATTTCATTCATTTGTATCTAATTTCCTGGTAGGTTTTTATATTGGTGCTCTAATGACAATTCATACGATACTATGATACTCATACTTAAGAAATAATGTATTATAATTTGAAGCAATCTGATAAATATGAACAAAATTCCTACGCGAAACTTATTAACAAATTATTTTTACTTAGAAAATTAGGATGATATAAAAACATAAGATGAGACTCTTAAAAACTTGAAAACAATTTTATTTATAATCCCATACCTAGAATAATATAAAAAGAGAAGTGATGTTTTCTGTTTCCCTGAGAGAATCATTTTACATATCGTTATAATAAGGCGAAAATTATTAAAAAGTATAAATAAAATATATGTAAAATATATCTTCCAAAATCCCCAAGCGTTGAACTAAGTGTTTTTCAAATTTTAAAACAGTTTTCATTAATGTTTGAAATACTTTATAAATAACACTTGTAAGCCATTAAAATCAAGACGATATTCCGCAATAAAAGGTATTTTCTAACTTGTTTATACTGTAAAATATAATATCGTACATTATTCAATTAGATTGATAAAGCAGTTTTATACATTATAAGAGATTATTTTTTGCTGTGCAGTATAATACTTATTGTTTAAACATTAAAAGATGCAGCATAAAAATAATGATGTTTCTGCTTATACAGATATTAAATTTAAGTGCCAATCAGTAGAAAAATAAACTTGTTTTGTGGTTTAATATTGCAAAAACGTATCTGAAGTAAATTTAGTTGCAGCCAATTACTTGAAGTAGGTACTCGCAATATTTATTTAATGGGAACTTCGTATAAAACCTCACTTTATAATTCTAGAATAATCATTGTCGTAAGAAAAATAAACTTATCATTCTGCATCGTCATTACCTAAAATTTAATTAACACGAAGCAAAAAAAAATAATTTCGATATATTTGCTTTTCAAATATTTCTTTTCGCAACTGATATACAAATGAAATAAAATAACTACTAAATTAGCAAACTTGTTATTATTTAAATTTTCTTTTTACTGATTAACTATTTTTAGGGTTGGGGTATTGAATTGGAATTAATTTCATTTCAAGTTAAAAACTCAATTTAATTAATTGTCTACTTACTGTTCAACTTCTAATTGGATTATCTGTGCCTTTGGAACTTTTTACCATTTTTTTTTATTTGTGCAAAGTTACAATGTATTCCTTCATTTGAAATGGAAAAATGTAGTTATGTTTTTTAGTGATTTCAATTAAATTATTTGGCATTTTCCCTTAGTTATTTTTGTCTTAAATTTATAGATATAAGGTTAAGAATTGCTATTTTGCAATTAAAATCGTTATATTCTCGCGTGTGTAAACTTTTAATTTCAAGTAAAACACTTGGTTTTATTTTGAAAAGAAATGACAAAAAAAAGTATTTTCACACCAAATGACGTTTTCTTAATAAACTTTTTCCAACTTCCTGCATTTAAGTTTTTTTTTTTTTTTCCTTTTTGGAACTTCTTTTTGTTAAAACATAAGACTCATTTTTTTAAAAGGAAATCAGTTAAACATTTATCTAAATTTTTAATTCATTGAATGAATTAAAACGGAGAAGAAAGTTGAAATTAGTTTAGTTGATTAAGTGACTTTCTTCAAACTAAGAAAAAAATATATGCATAAAAACATTTTGATTATTATAAGCAGCTGCATAATAATTACAAATTTTTTAAAGTGACAATCTTTTCACAAAAACTTTTTTAAAAAAGGAAATATTTATGTTTGTTTGAAATTTATGAAAAGAGTAATTTACTATGTTTTTAATTTTGTTTTTGTAACAGGTTAGAAAAATATACTGATTAAAATTAATTTTTAAAAATGTTATACTTTTGCGTAATATGTTTTTATGTGCATAATGACAAATTAACATTTTCATTAAGAATACACTTATTTTCTTAGCACTTCTTTCTTGTTATTAAAATTATAAAAAAAAAATTAAAATGAATGAAATGATTAAAATGAATGAATAAAATGAAATTTTTTTTAACTGATTTAATATTTTAACCTTTAACTTTTTTCATTATCATATAATCATGTAAAAAACATTTTGAAATCATTTCTGCAATTTCACGCACTGGATTTTTAAAATAATAAATTTAAAATAATAAATAATTTAAAATAATAAATAAATAAATTAATTAATTAATTAAATTTGTAAATTTAACAATACATAGTTTTTTTTTTATTATAACAGACGTTACTATTTGTATACAATCGTGTAATTTTTTTTGCCGTAGAAATCCTATTAGTTATACATAAAAATTGACTTTTGTGATACTCATCCAACTCCAAAATCGTATTTAATATTTTTTATTTATTTTAAATCCTAAAAACATGTTTTCATAGAAAATTCAGTGTTTGAACCAGAACTTTTTTAAAGAGTCTAGATATTAAAAGCTGGTTTCATATAACTTTTTATTATGCCAGATAATGTCAGACGTTGTCATATCAAAGACTAAGCGAAGATGGCATTGTAATGGCGATGTTCCATGTATAGTTTGCCTAAAAGATGCTTGTGTCTTACTGAGCAAATGAACGGGACTAGTATTGCCATACAATATAAGACTATAGAAAATTAGGGAAATCCAAATCTTTATTTATCTGAATCTTTTCCAACCAAGAATTCTCGTGCGACGGTCAATGTATTTGCATTTTGGTATATTTTTCTCTTATGCCATTTGTTCGACAGCAACATCTATACTACGTTCAAGAACCTGTGTGGTTTCATGGAAGGAGGGAAAGGGGGAGGGGCAGTTTCTGCCGTGATGAGGCAACCGCAGGTAAAAGTCTGACTTGTCTTCGTGAATCTGAAGAAGGAGGGCACCGCCTTCCAAAAGGGTTTTTTGGGAAGAACTACCAGTATTTGTGTATCGTATGAGAGCAAACGCGGTAAACTCCCACCATCACAAACGCCATTGAATCTTCTCGTTGTTTAAAACAGTGTCTATAATAAAGCCCACCTGCGGACTGAATATCCATTCTAATGCTCGCAAGTGGAGCATTTTGCCAAGAGTCGGGCTAAGTGTAATGGTTATCTAAGTAATAATTGTTATGCTAAATAACAGCCTTCTTTGCAGATCGTGAATGATATGTATAAAGATACATTGTTACCTGTACATTATTATAGTCATTTTTGAATTAATCTGGTATTAAATTTCTTGCACTAAATTTCTTGATGGTGTAAAATGATGCATAAGAAGATTCATAATAATGATGTCCATTAGGTATATGGTCTCGTTTCGGATCAATTTCTAAGTCTTTCTTGTTTTTTTTTTTATGATTAAGATATATTTTTTGTACAGTCTCAGAAAAACAGCACTATAAAATATCATTTAATATAGTTCAAAATAGCTGCATTATTTACATATATTAGTTTATGCTGCTTCTGATGATGATAAAAGATATGACATTAATTTCATTGATTTGTATCTAATTTCCTTGTAGGTTCTTATATTGGTGTTCTAATGACAATTCATACGATACTACGATAATCATACTTAAGAAATAAAGTATTATAATTTGAGAAGCAATCTTTGATAAATATAAACAAAATTAATACAAGAAATTTATTAACAAATTTATTTTACTTAGAAAATTAGGATAATATAAAAACATAAGATGGCACTCTTAAAAACACGAAAACAATTTTATTTATAATCCCATACCTAGAATAATATAAAACGAGGAGTGATGTTTTCTGTTTTCCTAAGGAGAGACTCATGTTATATATCATTATAATAACATGGAGCTTATTAGAAAGTATCAATTTCTTATGTAAGTAATGGAAACCTGTTTTCGAAGAATATGTCCTTTAAAATCCCCAAGCACTGAACTGAAGTATTTTTCAAAGTGTGTACATGAAGGTTTAAAATACTTGATAAATAATACTTGTAAGCCATTAAAATCAAGACGATATTCCGCAGTAAAAGGAATTTTCTAAATTGTCTATACTGTGATACATAATATAATACATTATATTAGATTGTTATACATTATAAGAGATTATTTTTTGCTGCACAGTAAAATACTTATTGTTTAAAGATTAAAATATACTGCAGCATAAAAATAATGATGCTTCTTCTGATACATAAATTAAATTTAAGTGCCAATCATTAGAAAAATAAACTTCTTTTGTGGATTAATATTGGAAAATTGTGTCTGAAGTAAATTTAGTTGCAACCAATTACTTGAAGTAGGTACTCGCAATATTTATTTAATGGGAACTTCGTATAAAACCTCACTTTATCATTTTAGAATAATCATTGTCGTAAGAAAAATAAACGTATCATCTGCACCGTCATGAACTAAAATGTAATTAATTAACACAAAGCAAATAAATAATTTCGATATATTTGCCTTTCAAATATTTCTTTTTGCAAGTGATATATAAATAAAATAACTAGTAATTTAGCGAACTTGTTATTATTTCATTTTTTTTCTTTTTATTGCTTAAATATTTTTAGGGTAGGGGTATTGAATTGGAATTAATTCCATTTCAACTGAAAATCCAAATTTAATTAATTGTCTTCTGTTCAACTTCTAATTGGATTACCTGTGTTTTGGGGTTTTTTACCATCACGTAGTAGCAAATTAGTTTAATATTTTTTTATTTGTGCAATGTTACAACGTATTCATTCATTTGAAATGGGAAAATGCAATTATGTTTCTTAGCGATTTCAATTAAATTATTTGGAATTTTCCCTTTAGTTATTTTTCTCTTGAATTTATAGATATAAGATTAAGAATTGCTATTTTGCAATTAAAATCTTTATGCTCGCGCGTGTAAACTTACAAAGCAAGTAAAACACTTGGTTTTATTTTCCAAATTATTTCTGGAATCCATTCTCTTAAAAACATGAGGCCCAGTTTTTTAAAAGGAAATCTGTTAAATATTTATCTAAATTTTTAATTCTCTGTATGAAACTAATTCAAACAAAGAGAAAACTTGAAAATTGTTTTTCTGATTGTCTTTCTTAAAACTAAGAAACAAAAACAAATTTATAAAAACATTCTGATTATTATAAGCAGCTGTATAATAAGTGTACCTTTTTTAATGTGACAATATTTTCGCAAAAAAAGATTTTTAAGGAAAAGAAATTGTTATGGTTGTTTGAAATTTATGAAAAGAATAAATTATTATTAAATTTTTTGTTTGTTTTGTAACAGGTTAGAAAAATATGCTGATTATGTAATTCCGAAATTTTTTTATTATTTTGCGTAATTTTTTTAAATACCTAATGGAAAATTAACATTTTCATTAAGAAAACAATTATTTACTTAATGCAAAAAAAAAAACAATTAAAAGGAAACACAAAAAATGTTTTTAAACTGATTTAATATTTTAACATTTGACTTCGTTCCTTATCATATAATCCTATAAACAACTAATATAAAAAAATAAATAAATAAATAAAATAAAAAAAAAAAAGTCAATTCCTATTTTTTTTTTCTCACTATATTTGCAGAAAGTCCTTTATAAATAATTTTCATTCATTTTTAAGTTTATCTGGCGCCATCTATTGGTAGATACATGCAACTTAAATCTAAAAAAAAACTAAAATTAATTAATTAAATTTAATTATTGAATTAATATTTGAAAAACTGTATTAACATCAAGTGTCATCCACTAAAAGTTTAAAAAAAATGTATCTGAACTTGAGTGGATGAATAAAAAGTATTTTTTGACGATTGAAAATTTGAACAAGATATATACGAAGAGAGTGAGCTAATAGAAGGAATTGAAAAAAAAAAACATTTTGAAATCAATTCTGCATTTTCCCGTGTTAAAAAAAATGGATTTTAAAACATTAAATAAATTAAAAGGGAAATTTTTGTTATTGCTGTAATGGTCATAATTTAAAAATATGTGTAAAAAATATCAAAATAAATAATTTCTATTAGGAAAATAATAAAAGATAAAAAGTTATTCTCAACATTGATTATAGTATGCTGTTCTGCTAGTGTCTTTCGTTAATTAAAATTTTTGTAATTTTTAAGAAAGTTTTACATACTTTGATATTTACTCTGTGTATTCAATCATGTAACTTTTTGCAGTAGAAATCGTATTGGTTATCTACAAAAATTGTTTTTTTGTGAAATTCATCCAAGTCCTATAGCATCGGTTCATATTTAATATTATTATTTATTTGAATCATAAAAACATTTTCTTCATAAAAAATGCAGTGGCCATATAGGAATTTTTTTTTAAAAAAATGTCTAGATATTAAAAGCTCGTTTGGTGTAATTTTATTTTATGGCAGAAAATGTCAGTCGTTGTAACATGAAACCTAAGAGACGATTACACTGTATTGGTCTCGTATTAAAATACTTGATGTAGGAAAATGATGTATAATGTGATTGATAATAATAATGAAGTGATGATTTCTGTTTCCATATGGAGACACTCATCTTACCTATCATTGAATAAGATGAAACTTATTAGAAAGTATACCATTCTTATGCAAGTAATGGAAACCTGTTTTCGCAAAATATGTCTTTCAAAATCCCCAATCATTGAACTAAAGTATTTTTAAAACTATTTACATTAAATTTTGGAATCATATAATCATGTAATCATGTAATCATCATGTCATATGTAACACATGTAAGCGATTAAAATCAAGACAATATTCTGAAGTAAAAGGAATTTTATAAGTTGTTTACAATGTGAAATATAATATCATATATAATTAAATAAGATCGTTAAATCAATCTTATACATTATAAGAGATTATTTTTTGTTGCACAGTAAAATACTTACTGTTTAAACATTAAAATATACTATAGCATAAAAATAATGATGTTTCTGCTTACACAGATATTAAATTTAAGTGCCAATCAGTAGAAAAATTAACTTGTTTTGTGGTTTAATATTGCAAAAACATATCTGAAGTAAATTTAGTTCTAACCAATTACTTGAAGTAGGTACTCGCAATATTTGTTGACCGAGGTCTTCGTATAAAACCTCATTTTATCAGTCCAGAATAATCATTTTCGTAAGAAAAATAAACGTATCATTCTGCATCGTCATTACCTAAAATTTAATAAATTAACACAAAGCAAATAAATAATTTCGATATATTTGCCTTTCAAATATTTCTTTTTGCAAGTGATATATAAATGAAATAAAATAACTAGTAATTTAGCGAACTTGTTATTATTTCGTTTTTATTTTTGCTGCTTAACTAGTTACAGGGTTGGGGTATTGATTTGGAATTAATTTCATTCCAACTGAAAAACTCAATTTAATTAATTGTCTTCTGTTCAACTTCCAATTGGATTACCTGTGCTTTTGGAACTTTTTACCATCATGTAGTAGCAAATTAGTTTAATTTTTTTTATTCGTGCAAAGTTACAATGTATTCATTCATTTGAATTGGAAAAATGCAATTATGTTTTTTAGTGTTTTCAATTAAATTATTTCGCATTTTCCTTTAGTTATTTTTCTCTTGAATTTATAGATATAAGATTAAGAATTGCTACCTTACAATTAAAATCTTTATACTCGCCTGTGTAAACTTTCAGTGGCAAGTAAAACATTCGGTTTTAGTTTTGAAATAAATGAAAAAAAAAAGTATTTTTCACACCAAATGACGTTTTCTTAACAAACTTTTTCCAACTTTCTGCATAAAAGTTACTTTTTTTTTCTTTTTAGAATATCTTTGCCTTAAAAACATGAGGCCCAGTTTTTTAAAAGGAAATCAGTTACACATTTATCTAAGTTTTTAATTCTTTGACTCAAAATAATTCAAACATAGGAAAAAGATGAAATTAGTTTCGCTGATTGTATTTTTTAAAACTGACAAAAAAATGTATGCATAAAAATATTTTGATTATTATAAGCAGCTGCATAATAAGCACAAACGTTTTTTTAAGTGACTGTCTTTTCACAAAAAGATTTTTGAAAAAGGAAATATTTTTGCTTGTTTGAAATCTATGAAAGGAGTAATTTATTATTATTTTTTTAAATTTTGTTTTTGTAACAGGCTAGAAAAATATGCTGATTAATTCATTCTTAGAAATTGTTTTTCTTTTGCGTAATATGTTTTTATATACATAATGAAAAATTAACATTTTCATTAAGAATACCATTATTTTCTTAACGCCAGAAAAAAAAAAATTAAATTAAGAAATGTTTTTAAACTGATTTAATACTTTAACATTTAACTTCTCTCCCCATCATATAATCAAAAAAATATATATATCATCAAAAATATAATCATAAAAACATTTTTTAAATCAGTTCTAAAATTTTACATATTAAAACATGGATTTTTAAAACAATATATTATTGAAAATTGACTATTCTTTTTTATTCTATTATTTTCTATTCTAAATTAATGAAAAATGAAATTTCATATATTACCGTAATGCAAATAATTTAAAAATATTTGTAAAAGTATCAAAATAAATAATTTCTATTACTAGAATAACAAAGAGAAAAAAATGCAAAAAGTAATTATCCTCATTAACGATAGTATCTTTTCCTATAAAAGTCTATTTTTCGTACATAAAATGTTATATTGTACATTTGACAATACTTTGGCATTTTTCTTATAAAAATATTTACTGTACGTATTCAAACGTTTCAATTTTTGAAGTAGAAATCCTATTTGTCATATACAAAAAAAATTTTTGTGGTATTCATCCAACTCCAGAAACATCGGTTCATATTTAATATTATTATTTATTTTCAATTCCAAAACCATTTTTTTCACAAAACATTCAGCGATCGTACGGGAATTTTATTTAAGAAAAAAGAGTTTAGATATTTAAAGTTCGTTTGGTATAATTTTATTTTATGGCAGAAAATGTCAGTCGTTGTCACACGAAAGCCCAAGCGATGAAGGCACTGAATTGACGAAAGTATCATGTATGGTATGCGCTGTGGGCTATTTATAGGTATGTAATATGAAAAAAAATAACATGATAATGACTTTAACTGTTCAGCTATTCAAAATTTCTGATTGAAATGTCTAATCCGTCTTCCACAGTTTTATAGCCCAACCTTAAATTCAGTGATTTCCAAGCTTTTTTTTACCTAATGAACATGGCTGGGTTTCAAGGTTTTTCTGATTGTGTTGTATAAAAATCAGCATTGCTAGACTGGCTTAAATTCCCCGACGGATTTCTATATACTTGATCTAAGAAAATTTATAGTCGTCAAAAGTGTTTTCAAATGCATGGAATGAATCAACACATGTATTTGTATGAAACCAGTAATGCAACTTTAACCAGTAATGAAACCAGTAACCAATTTATCCTTTTGTTGTTTTATAAAAAGCATAAACAATGTTAACGACAGAACGTAACAAGCTAATAGCAAGAAAATGTTAACTTAGATAAAATTATGATGCACATTTCGTTACTACAAGAAGAATACTCTAATCAATAGCAATAGCTAAAGCAGATCATTGATCATTAAAAAGTCAGTCTAAAACAAATATTGAAGAATTTCATTTTTGTATGCGAATTTAATCTAGATATTATACAACATCGTAACCTTTGCACTACGCTCAAAATTCTAAAATTCTAGATTTTACAACATATTAAATTTTATCTCGTAATTTCCTTTTGTTCAATATTTTTTTAAATAAACGTATGTTGGTATTTTAATCAAAATACTGAAGTATCATGGATAAGACAAAATAGATAATGCCCTGCTCAAAATTTTAATTATTTTAATAATTTTACAAGTATATCAGTTTTACAGTCTCTAAACTTTTTCTTATGCTTACTGCTATATTATTACATTTTTGGAGCAATTATATAATGAACAAAGTAAGAAAAATTTGGTGAAAAACTATGCTCTACATATTATTAAATTTTATTTTAGAAGTTTTTTACACTTTGTTGACGTCTGCTACAGGTTGTATTTTTTATATAAACACATATTTCGTAGCTATGAAACTGAATTAGAGAAAATCTTGGTTTAAATCCAATATGATTGAAATTTTACTTAATTTAATTGTTACATTTTTTTAAAAAAAAAGTGCATCAATTAAATCATCAATTTGAAATAAAGCTATATTTAGAAATAAAATTTTCTTATAAATAAAGCTTATTTAGCTTCAATAAAAAGGTAAGGGGTTTATTTACTTACTTGTAAGTAGAAAATATAAACAGCGCAGGCAGCAGAAACAAGATAGAAATAGCATAGGTAGCAATGTGAAAATGTTGAAGACGACGCATTCTCTAAAAAACAAAATTAAAACATGTTACAATGAATGCTTTTCTTAATTTACTACATTTTTAAGACAATTTTATGGGTGTATAATGATAAAATTTATAATTAGTTTAAATGATTATTATTTTTTTTTGTTCTAATGCAGCTGGCAAACACTTAGACAGCTTGGTCTTGGATGCCTTAAGGCAAGCGCTGCACAGACGTTACTCACTTTGCATTACCCAGGGGGCGCGTGTAACTTGAAGATAAGCCACGGAAGCAGAGTAATAATGCCCCCGCAACGCTCTACGATCTTATTAGGACCGGGACCTACGTTTTTAAAGTGGATTCCGAACCACTACAAACATATAAGGCACCGCCGGGACTCGAACCCGAAACCTGTGCTACCGAGCGCCAGAGCGCTAGCCACTCGGCCATTCAGGCCCTTAAATGATTATTATATAACAGTATAAACACTCAAGCAGAACCTGCAATTTGCATGCTGAAAAATCATGCTTCAAATTTTTTAGTGGCGTTCATTGCAGACACTGCTTTTAGCAACGTGGAGACCAATTGTACTTTATACAGCATTTCGTATTGAATGTAGGA
Organism: Caerostris darwini; assembly: GCA_021605075.1. NCBI lineage: Eukaryota > Metazoa > Arthropoda > Arachnida > Araneae > Araneidae > Caerostris > Caerostris darwini. Next base: position 16,562 of record BPLQ01008518.1, on the reverse strand, counting down.
ACAGTGACGTCTTCTATTCCTGACATAAATGCGACACAAGGGATTACGATGTGCAGCCAATAAAAATTAAAAATGTCTTAAAAAATGGTTGATCAACCCACAATACAGAGCTATTATGATCGAAAATCTGACAATCCGAAATTTTCTTAAAACATTCAACATTTTATGCACAATTTTTTAAATTCTACTCATATAAATGAAAGATAACGTTAACGTTTATATGGTATTTTATCCTAACAGCATCATCACCTATTTAATTTTTACCATATTTTTTTTAATTTACCGTGCTTCGTGGTTATTTTTTTATTTGTCTTAAAATTTTATTCAATAGTTATACGAGTTAAAGAATGTTAAATAGACGAGATTGTTAAGGACAGTGCCAACAACCTAACAAGTAATATATGTATATATATATATTTTAAAAAAAAAAAAAAAATTAAACTCAATTTCTACTTTTTTTCCAGTCTACTGCAGAAAGTCCTTTATAAATAATTTTCATTCATTTTTTTTAGTTTATTTGGCGCTATCTATTGGTAGATATATGCATCTTAAATCTAAAAAAAAAAACTAAAATTAAATAACTAAATTTAATGAATGAATTAATATTTGAGAAAACTATATTAACATCAAGTGTCATCCACTACAAGTTAAAAAAATGTATTTGAACTTGAAAGGATGAATAAAAAGTATTTTATTGAAGATTGAAAATTTGTACAAAATATATATAGGGAGAGTGTGAACTATTAGAAGGAATTGAAAAAGGTTAAGTATTATAACGTCTTTTTCTTTATATCGTATTAAAATAGTTTAACATATCGATAGTAATTTATACTGTATCGTTTTTCTTTATATCATTTTTTAATAATAATTTTTCAATTCCTTCTATTAGCTCACACTCTCCCTAGATATATCTTGTTCAAATTTTCAATCGTTCATAAAATATTTTTTATTCATCCACTCAAGTTCAAATATATTTTTTGAACTTGTAGTGGATGACACTGGATGTTAATACAGTTTTTCCAAATATTAATTTAGCAATTAAATTTAATTAATTAATTTTAGTTTTTTTTAGATTTAAGTTGCATACATCTACCAATAGATGGCGCCAGATAAACTTAAAAAAATGAATGAAAATTATTTATAAACACTTTCTGCAATATAGTGAAAAATAAGTAAAAATAAGTTTTTTTTATATTACTTGTTTTTTTTTTATTTGCCTTTAAATTTTATTCAATAGGTAAACGAGATAAAGAAACTGATAAAAAAAAGGGTAAGTATTGTAATGCCTTTTTCTTTATATCGTATTAAAATACTTTAACATATCGATATTAATTTATATCGTATCGTATTTCTTTATATCATTTTGTGCTATTAATTTTTTTCTTAAAAACCGCCGCAAAATCAGTATATTTTATGGGCGGCACGAAAATGTTTCTTTTATCTAATTACTACTAACTGTCATCATTTAGTGAACTTAATCCTTTTGTAAACAAATAACGCTAATTGAGTTATCGCCAACCGAGCGTAACAAACAATTTTTGTTACGCTCATAAATTCACTTTTTTTCGAAAATGTCGAAATACTAGGTTTGTGAAATAGAAAGCAATATAAGTTGTAACATAAAATATATTTTTCACTATAATGTTACAAGAATAGTACATTTTAAGACTTTCAACATAAATGCAAACTTTTTTTTTCAACACTTCAAATAAAGAATTAAAAATAATTAACATTTTCCTCAAAATCCGTCACCTGCATTGAAATATGATTAAAATACACGCTAAAAATTAACACGTCTTCTTTTAAAAGAGGTAATATTAGTATTTCAAAACGTGTCATACAAATAAATGAAACAAACTCCGAACTGAGATATTTTTTTAACCCATAAGTGGATTTGCACTTTCTATTTTCGTCGTTATAAATAAACATTTTTATTTAACATTAACATTTTTATTAATGAAGATTAAAGAGTGAGATTTGTTTATAAAAAAAAAAGAATTGAATTCAACTACTTCAAAATATTAACTAACTATAGCATTGAAATAAAATTTAAAATAATAAGAATTTTTTTTTTTAACTTTAAAAATTATACATAAATTAATCATTTATATTATTCAAAAAATTATAAAATAATTATTAATCAATTATTTATATTAATCAAAATTTTTTAAATAATTATTAATAAATCATTTATTAATTAATCATTTAATCAAAAAAATTTAAATAATTATTAATTGACCATTTTAAATCATTTACGTAAAAAACATTTAAAATAATTATTAATAAATCACTTATGCTAATCAAAAAAATTTTTTAATAATTATTAATAAAACATCTATATGAATAAAAAAATTAAATAATTACTAATAAACCATTTACATTGATCCAAAAATTATAAGATAATTATTAATAAAACATTTATGTTAATCAAAAAATTATAAAATAATTATTAATAAATCAATTATAAATTAATCATTTTTAAATCATTTATATTAATCAAAAAATTGATTCATAATTTTTTTTTTTTTTTACCTTTTTCATTTATAAATTAATTAAATATGATTTATAAATTTTTCATAAATATTTATTTTTTGTGATGTGATCTTTCAAATGTGATGCAACTTCCTTTCTTGTCATTTCAAAAGAAGACTTTTTTTTATTATAAAGTATATTATAAAAAAATAATACATAATATTCAACATTCTATTATTGGCAAAAAAAAAAAAAAGATTTATTTTTTTCATGCCTGTATACTCTTTTTCATTTTTCATATTAAGTCATATCTTCACAATTCATGACAGCATAAAAAATTTTCTTGAGTTTAAATTTATTTTCAATTCCTTGGTGATGTGGAGCTTACATTTTTGGGCGAAAGTAATTTGAATTTATCACAGAAGACTTTTTTATGAGAAAGATTGTTAATAACAAAACACATCATCAAAAATAATTATAAATGACAGTGACAAATAACACTTCCTTGTGTACAAAATATTTATGAATGCATTGTGTTAAAATTTAATAACATATTGACATAGTGTCTTAAATAGAATTTGAAGAGGTTCGATATATTAAATTATAGTGCTTACAATGTTTAAATTACATTTATCAATGATAAATGAACGGGAATAAAGTAATTGAAGAAACGCTATAAATTTTATTGCACTTTCGTATATAAATTGTATGCAGCAAAACTGATATTATTTACATTTTTTAGCATCTTAAAATGATCTTTTCAAGTTAATGAATGTCACCTTTATCAATTCTGGTTTTGAACTTGAACTTTGAACACACTGAGTTAGTTAAAATGGCAATTTAGTAATTTTTATATGATAAAATTTAATTTAAAATAAAATAAATAAATGCATAAAATAAGAAGAAAGCGTGCAGTTGCCAGCATACTTATTTTTCAATTCCTTCTATTAGCTCACACTCTCACTACATATATATCTTGTTCGTTAATAAAATACTTTTTATTCATCCACTCAAGTTCAAATACATTTTTTTAAACTTGTAGTCGATGATACTTGATGTTAATACAGATTTTTCAAATATTAATTCAGTACATAATTTTAATTAAATAATTTTAGTTTTTTTTAGATTTAAGTTGCATATATCTACCAATAGATGGCGCCAGATAAACTTAAAAAATGAATGAAAATTATTTATAAAGGACTTTCTGCAATATAGTGAAAAAAAAGTAGGAATTGACTTAAATTTTTTTTTTTTTTTATATTACTTGTTTAAAGTTTGTATACCAAATGGTAAGTAGCTGAATAAGTTTCAATTAATTTAATTTTCATATTTTAAAAATATTGTATATCAAATGGCAAGTAGTTAAATACGTTTCAATTAATTTAATTTTTATATTTTAAAAATAAAAATTTACGTAAAAGTTTTTTTACATCATATTTAATAATTTTTTAAGAAAAGTATTATGTGCTGAATATTTATTAGGTCAGATGATCACAGAATGGTAACCGACTAATAGCAATTTTAGGTTAAAATTGAGGTTTTTTTTACAAGAGTAATATTTATATACTTTTATAAGTATTTATTTATTTTTTAAACGTATTCAAGATTAAAAATATAAAATAAATAAAATTTAATAAATAAATGAGATATAAAAAAACATAAAATAAAATTGCCTTATGTTTTTTATAATTATTTTTTCTTGTAATTTAGGCTTAAAGTTTAGTCAAAAGGAGAAAAAGTAGATATTTTTCTAGAATGAATCGCTTGACAAATTCATGAAATCAGGACGCAATCATGGTATAAACCAATTTAACTAATAGTGAACAAATACAGCTGAACTAATAATTAACTCAAATATTATACTGACTATGCTACCCATATACAAATTGGGTTCATATTTATTTTTTCAAATCAAAAGATATATTAATGAGCATTAATGATGCATGTGTGAATACATTCCACTGACTCAAAAACAGAATTCGAGAAGATTTTGAATCGAATCAGTCGATTTTCAGTAGATCTACAGAATTTGAGTCGATCAAAAACATCAAGTTTTCTTCTAAGAGGAAAAAAAATTATCATACTTTGTGCTATTTAAAAGAAATGTTAGCCCGATTTGTGTCATAGTGATAACGCATGCAATTAGCATGCAGTTAAGTTCGGTTGCAGACACTGTTTTTAGAAACGAGGAGATTCATTAGTAATTGTGACAATGCCTGTAAAACGTCAAGCCGCCTAGTTGAAGTTTTTTTTTAAATTTTCTTCCATATAACATGCAAATAAGGATAACTATCTCCTCCACGAAAGGCACTGCCCTCCCCCCTTCCCCATTGGTAGACTGTTTGTGGAATACGAAACCCACCAATGTTCAAAAAAAAAGATTGCATATTTAATATTTTACATTTTTAATTTTGAAAGTATTAGCCCATTGAAATTTTATAATACTATGGAGTAGTACCTACATAAATTTAAAACCTACAAGTGTTTTGTCATTATTAAACAGCTACATAAATTTAAATTGCATAAATTTAAAATTTGCAAGCATTTAAATTTAAAACATTGATTTTAAATGATATTACAAAAATTTAGGTTATTAGCAAAAATTACTCATTTTCTTTGTGTATGGAAGTTTTCAATTGTTTCAACCCTGCGTTAGTCATAATAACCAATAAATGCTTACCAACTTACTGGAACTACAGTCCACGTTAGACCATGGCCGTCTACCTACTGGCAGATTTTGAAACAGGACATGTTTCTTTTTACTGGATAGGGTTTGTCAGCCCTACTCCAAAATCTCTACAATCATATTAGACAGGTACTTACGGTTTAAAGTAGATTCCGAACAACTAAAAACATCCATGACACCGCCGGGACTCGAGCCAGAAGCCTGTGGCACCGAGTGCCAGAGCGCTAGTCCCTCTGCCATCAGACCCCAACCAATAAATACACCAATCGTAAAACAGAACTTTTCAGCCAAACCGATTAAGATCAAGCCAATCGTTTTTTGCAATGTTCTACTTAACTCCTTTGGAAGATTCAGTTCTGTATGAAGTTTAGTTACTTTTCAGTTCCAGTTTAGCAAGCAGACATTTAAAGAGGTACTTGTTCAGTATCATTTATGTTAAAGTGAATTTCCGCCGAGAATTGCAGAATCTCGTGAACAAGTGGAATAAATGGGTTTTTCATTGTGGAAGCAGTTTCCACCCAAGGTTAAATTTTTCGATCACTGCAAAAACAGATCCTGGTATATTATTTGTAAAAGAATCTTCTTTTCAGAGTTCTTCAGCAGTTTGGCATTGAGAAGTTAAATGAAATTCAAATCGAAAAGAAACTTGAAACGTGAGCAATTCGGTAGGACAAAAAGGCATATGATCGGCTAAATTTCTACTCTTTGATGTTTTAGTAACCAGTTCAAATCTATCGTAAGTTACAGAGGTACATATTAGAAAATCAATAATTATTTGATACTGATTTGTTTTTTTATACATTGTTGCCAATCCATATTCACCTTTTTGGCAAACCAAATTAACCTTCATGCAAAAAAAAAATAAACTTTTTGCAAGAAAAAAAAAAAACTTGTAAATAATCCTCAAAATAACTTTGTAACAAATCAAATTTATTTTTTTTACTAATCAAATTCCCCTTTTACAAATCAAATTAACCGCTTTTGTCAAGAAAATTAGCCTTTTTTAAAATTAGGGTTTTCTTTGTGTTAGCATTTATATATATCCGCGTGTATAAATACGTATATGCATACGTACATCTAATTAAGCATTTTCCTATGAGTAGTGATAAGTAGTGATGAGCAGATACTGGTATGAGTAAGTTGTACGTTTAAGCATATTTATATATTTTAAGCAATTATCTATATTTTTTTCAGTAAACATGATTATGTATGAGCTCTTAGAAATGTATGCAAGTGCGCGTCTATTCGTGTGTGAATATATGCAAATTAGTATTTATATGTGTATGTCTTTGTATGTATATGCATGTATGCCAGGGTGTACGAATGTGTGACATGCATATATATATATAAGTGAATGTAATGCATGTGTGTATGTCTGTGTGCAAGTATGCACGTAAATGTTTGAGCTTTTCTATATATGAATATTTATGCATGTATGTATATCAGTGCAAGTGTACGTATATTTATGCCTGTGTTTGCTCGTGAGCAAGTTTTTATGCCTTTAAAAACCTATGTATCTTTGTTAGTGTGTGTATGTTTGTCCGTGCATACATGTTTGTTAACGTGAGTTGCGTTCACGTGTTCCTGTATATTTGTGTAGTGTATGTGTATGTATGAGCATGTATATGTAAATTTGCATGTTTGTATATGTGTTTCATATGTGCATATGAATGCATGTGTGTTCATGTGTATATGTATGTATGTTGTTGTTGTTGTTTCTTATTCCACTTGGCTGGCCAAGCCCACGAGCCCATATGGACTCATGATTGAAGGGGAAGGAAGCAGCTTCTGTTGTGATGGAGCACCCGTAGGTAGAAGCCTGACTTTTGCTCCGTGGCGCTCTTACAGTCATAGAAGACCGGGACCTACGGCTTAAAGTGTATTCCGAACCACTACAAACATCCATGGCACCGCCGGGATTCGAACCCGAAACCTGTGACACCGAGCGCCAGAGCGCTAGACACTCGGCCATTCAGGTCCCAAATTTGCCAACGGCACGCAGTGTTCCCAGGTGGTCACCCACCCAAGTACTGACCGCGCCCAATGATGCTTGACTTCGGTGATCTAACGAGAACCGGTATATGTATGTATATCCATGTAAAGTATGTATGTATATCCAATAAACATACATACGCAGGCTCATTCATACCAATACATTCTGTCATACATGCACATAATATATAGAGAGAGCGATGGATACACATGCCTTTACATATGTATGTATATCCATGTAAAGGCATGTGTATCCATCGCTCTCTCTATATATTATGTGCATGTATGACAGAATGTATTGGTATGAATGAGCCTGCGTATGTATGTTTATTTGCATATGAATGTGTATGTTTATATCTGTGCATATGTGTGCGCATCTGCATGTTCAATCATAGGTATGCTGTATGCATGTGCAAGTGCACATCGACGTGCGTACTTGCATGTCTGTATGTTCATGTGGTGTATTCATGTAGTTTTGTATGTGTATCTATATATATGTACGTAGGTATATGTGCATATATCTGTACATATGTGGATGTGTTGACAATTTTTATAAAGGCTGTCATTCGCGCTGATGTCGTAGATGACGTAACCATGCAGAATGAATAACTACATATGCTACGGGACCAACAGAATAGAAAAAGACAATGCACACAGTAACTTTGAAGACGAGAGCAGTGGCATTTAAGAAAAATTTTTGTGGATAGTAAAATAGAGTATATTACTAGTTTTAAAATGTAACAATTAGTAGTAGTAAATTTTTAAGATAATACATGCATATATATGTATGTGCATGTGTATGTGTACACGTAAGGGTAGAAACATTGTATATGTAATGCGCATCGATATGTATATATACGCTCGCAAGCATAAATACATATTCAAGAGTACTGATACCCGCATACAAATAAACAAGTATACACAATTTACATGCACGCACGCATGCATACATCCATACAAACACACATACATACATACAGAAACAGGCAAATACACACACAGAACCATGTACATATACATACATACATACATATCAACATACAGAAACACAAACTTACATGCATGCATACTCACAAATAAATAAACATCCGTAATTATATACATGAATTCCCACCTAAAAATATCACACATTTACATTCGCTTATATAACCATACACGCGCGCCTAAACATGCACATATTTACATATACACGTATAAACGCTCATTCGTATATATTCATGGATAGACCAGATAGACCACACGCGTCACATATATTTTCGCATACATATATATTCTCGTATTTGCGAAACTATTTGTAAACTAGTAAATTCTCGTATGTGTAAACTAGTGCATATTTATATACATACGTAAATAAATATGCACTAGTTTCTGAGGATGCACACATAACCATACTTAAAAAAAATAAGGATTAATGTATGTATATTTAAGCATACATCTTTACCAACACCAGTGCATCACTATTCAAAAATAAATACTTATTTAGACATACATATGTACTACTAATATATGAATAAAAATTTTAAATGTTAATTTCCTTTGCAAAAAGATAAATTTGTTTTACAAATTGATTAACTCTGTACAATAAGATTTAAAATATTTAAAAAAAAAATTACATAAAAGAAATATTTGTATTATATCACATATGAAATGCTTCATTGAACCACCTTATTAATCCATTTTTATTTCTCTATGAGGTAATTTCGTATAAAATTAATGAGTCATTTTAACAAAAATATTCATAATTGTAATCATTTTTACAACACAAGCATGGAAAGTTTTTTAATAAATATTTTATACATTTTAATATGAAAAAAAAACCCATTAAAGGACTATTTACAGCCAATAGAAAAGATAGAGATATTGTATAATTATGTGAGTTATATATTAAATACACAAAGCATTAGATAATAAATATAATGACTAATAAAATAATTATTAAAGATTTTGTGATTTGTGCGGCATTAATATAACTATTGCTGTTATAATAAATTATATAAATTTAAAACTCTAGTAAATTCTTACAAATGCTCTTTATTAGATGTGACTATATTTTTAATATATTTTGTTTCACTATTATTGTATTTATTTTTTCGTAATTTTAATAATTATTAGAGAATTATGATATATATACTCACAAAAAATAACTAATCTAATTTTCTAAAACATAAAACAAGAGTCTCTAGTAGAAAGAAATAATTCTTCGTTCCTTATTATTTTGATTTCATGCACGTTAATAATTCAAAAAAAAATTTTTTTTGAGGTTTAAATTCAAATATTTTATGAGCAAGTCTTGTTTAAAGTCTAAAAATTAAATGAAAAGAAGTTTTTATTTTTCAGGAAAGAAAACTACAAACTGCAGAAAATAAAAAAAATATTACTATATTATTGTGATGATGATACCGTGTTGATAAAATATCTGCGCAATATTTTTAACCCTTTAGTTTTGAACATGTTAAAACTTTAAATTTTGCCATTTTAAAATTGGCGATAATACACTAAAACAAGTATTTCATTATTTTTAGAAAAAAAAAGTTACGTAATTTCTGTTTTATTGTTGAAATTATCATTAAAAGTTTATTCCTTCTATGAAAAATGTAAGAGGTAAGATTTTGTAAAGCAATTATTAAAATTTTGCAATGCAAAAATTTAGGCGTTTTTTTTCAACACTATCAGATAAATTGAAATAATTACATCACTAAACTACCATTAAGTAATGATTATTAGGAATATCTTGAGTATTAGATAAGAAAATTTATGAAAAAAAGATTACGAAAAAATGTCATTACAGTGTCAGAATTATCCAACATATTGATTTTAAATTAATATTGGAAATTATCGTGATCATATTAAAATGTAAATGTTTATGTCAATAATCAGATAATATAGATCAAAGCAGTACTGCTTTTAATAAGCCTAATCAAAGCCTATCACGCCTTAAGTAGGTTGTAATCATAATTACTCTTAACTGATGCATAATTATCTCTTGCATAATCATAATTAATCTTTGTTTAATTAAAATTACCTGGAATAGCTATACTTAAAATCAAGATTTTGCTAAGATAAGGATGCAGCGAGTAGTTATCAAAAGTCATAAATTTATTATGATATAAGGGAGATCCGCCCAAAAGAAATCCATGAAAGTTATCTACGATATAATTTACTTTATTTCTATATTAATCATGAATTATTACAAACAATAATATTAAAAAATACAATTCAATGTGTGAAATTATATTCAATTAATTCACTCGAAAAGAAGAAGAAAATATGACAAACCAAGAAGATGTCCAAATATAAGAAATTTCGCAATTGTGACGTATATTCATAGAAAAAGAAGAATTTATATACGATATACAAATATATATAACGTCATCCGGCAAGATCCTGAGGCGGTATCCATAGTGTCAAACGCTATTCTTTGGAAAAAGATCTGACCATCTAACCGAACAATGGAATATTTGACAAACATAAAAACTATCAGCAGAAATGATTGTCGTGTATAACCAGGTTTTATCTTGTTAAAATGTAAGCTAGGTGTGCAGAGGAAAGTAAACAACAAAACAGAGTTTGAAAATTTATATTGTTGGCGTACGCTATACTGTATGTGTTGGATGACAACAAAAGAGAACTGGATACCAAACGAAATGGCACTACCTACTATAACTCACGTTTTCAGGCTGTCAATCAAATTAGTTTTCAATCGTTATCCTGGACAGCTACAGCTGGTTAACGGATTCAGTTTGCAAGCAATATCTCTTCACTGTATGGAAAAGGCCTCGTCGGAGTGCACATATTCAGCTGTAGTCGTTGTAATAGTACAATGAAGGTAGAGCTATTTTTCTTATTTGCCTTTAAACTGTCCTTACGGTCACTATTGACTCTTTTACAACTTGGATCGTTTATAAAGACGTATCAGACACTGTAAAAGTCGCTCTGAACATCGATATCTTTTCACGTTGTGCCATCTATCTAGATAGATTGTTGCTTTATTTTACGCTGTGTTTTTCCATGTCTGAACCATTTTTGCTAGCATCGTTGAATGGCAACGTTCCTATCAAAATGTAGAGCTATCCTTTTATTTGACCATCCTACTTCCTTTCAACCAATTACGAGTCCAGGCTCAAATGGCCATCTATGCTAAGGCTTGCACAAGATATATCTTGCGCGAACCTTATTGCGAAGCAATGATACAGTCAAAGTGAGTACACGTGACACAATTTGAAGGAAGGTTATGCCCTAGAATTGCAATTTTACACCAAGTACTCAATTATGATGCTCTGGAGTTCGATCAATTCACTACTTGGTTGCCCTAATTTAATCGAAATACAATAATTATCGAAATATATTCGCATACATAATTTCGTTAAAAAATTCCTTTGTGTTGCGCTGTTTTTAAAAAGTGTGATTTCCGTAATACATTTTTCGAATTTTAAATTTGCCAATGAAATGTCGATTTTAAATTTTTTTTATTCTTGTTATTTCCACTGTTATTACTTGGGTACGGTTTCTAACTGTTTTAGTCTGCACAACGAGGAAACTTTAATAACTATCTTCATTAAATAGTAATAATAGTTAGCTTGTAGATGAAACCAAGCCATACTGATGGAAAAAAGTTTAGGTAAAAATCACAGAAGCCATTATATCACAAATAAATAAATAAATAAAATAAACTAAAAAATAAAGCAACACATTTTATTTCTGAAAACTGATAACATTGAAAAAAGACATTTGAGAAATTTATGTAATACTCTAATATAAATAGCATTGGTTTGCACTGGCACTTTCTGAAATTTTCAGAAATAATGCAGCTTAACCTATGATTATGGAGATTTCAAAAATCTATAAATTTAATGCATTTAAGCATTAACCAGTTTTTTTCTGTAACTTCAGGACATACATAAATTGTTGGTATTAGATTATAGGCATTATCTCAAAAGACTGCCGTTGCCAAGGACGCGTATTAAACTGTATCCTAAACAAATTTTCTATCTATATAGTAACGGATATAACTCTTTAATATGAATTAAGATTATTTATCAGACCTTATGTTACAATAATATATATATTTATATAACATTTATATAATTAACATATATATATTTATACAACATATATATAGTACAACCTTTTCTGCATTGAACTAAACGAAATTAAAGCAATAAAGAAAAGGTACTTTACCTCCACACGACCACAACCACTGTAATTGCTCCATTCTTTGTTCCTCTCATTAATATACCATGTTCCATTGCTCCAACATTTTTTGTCAGCATATTCTATAAATAAAAAATATATTTGAACATTACACATAAAACAATTTATACATTTAATTTTTTTTTGAACAAATCTATTTGAATAATTAAAACTTCTTAAGTTCTAAATCTTATTATAAATCAAATTAATATAGTACTTTTGGAATGCTTTAAATTTCTGCATATTACTGGAGTAGAAAAACCAAATTCCATGACCAAATACTCAAAAAATGACAGCAAGTATAATACAAATTAAATTAAATTAAACAGTAGAATCTGAGTTTGAGTTTGATTTTACCCTGAAGAACTATAAACAATTACATGCATTCTGATACCCAGGAATTTGTCTTAGGGGTGACTCAACAAAATAAAATGCAATCGTTTATGATAATAGTCATATAGCTCGACAAATTTTTACAGCGCATTAATTTGGCTAAATTACACAAATAAAACTAAGATGCATTGACTAAAAATTAAAAATTTAATTTATAAAAAAATTAAGTAAACAAAGTATAGATTCAAATTCAAGATTCTTTTATCTTTTACCAGCTCATCGATTACATGGTTTATGTCAATTTAAATATTTTGATGAATATTTAATAAAACAAAACTATGAAAAATATCTGCTCAATCAACAAAGTTAGGCGCGTTTATATAATTGATACTTACTAAATATTTAACAATTAACATTTGGGCCTAAGTGGGAAGTGGCGATAGTTTCGTTCGGTTAGTCGCTCTACGGTCATTTTAAGCACACTTTAGGCTAATTAGACCAGGATCAGGGTTAATGTAGATTCTGAAGCATTAGCAAATATCCACGCCACTGCCAGCATTCTAACCTAAATCCTGTGGAACCAGTAGCGTGGCGTGGATATGCTAATGCTAAAATCTACAGTAACAATCCTAATCTAATTCAACTTACAAAGTAACTAAACAACACTACCAAACTAATATTTAATGATGCCAGTAGTATCAATTATATAACATAACTGTTGATTGGCTGGAATATTTCACATAGTTTTTAATTTTTATTAAATATTCATCAAAATATTAGACCGACATAGGCGCAAAAATAAAAAGAATGTGAAGACTAGTCTATACTGTTTATAACACATAAATTAAGTACAGTACAGTCAATGCATCTTGGTGTAATTTAGCAAGTAATAAGCTATAAGAAACTGATAGAGCTTATTATCGTGAGTCACCCCAAGATATTACAATTATCGCGTTAACACAAATCAAACTCAAACTTTCGGAGAACTACCACTGTTGAGCGTGACCCATACTGCGTAAATTTTTGGTACGATAAGTAATTGTTTACTATGCGAAATTTAAGCATTCAAAATTACTATATTATTTGATTTACTCAACAGGCTAAACAAGTTTTATTATTCAAACTGGTAAAAAAAAAAAAGTAAACACAAATTGTTTTTGTAACAATGTTCAAGCTATATTTTTATTTATAAATAACTCTTTGACAAATGGGCTAATGGAGATCAGTAGTAGAGGAACAGGCTCGTTTTGACGGTTGTGTCATGGAATACTTTGCTGGCACATTGCTTTAATTTCGTTGGTTCAATGCGAAAGGTACTACTTGCTGTGTTGTATGTGCCAACAGCCATGTTGAAGGCAAAATGTTATATAAATATATATATTGTAACATAAGGTCTGATAAATAATCTTAATTCATATTAAGAAGTTATATCCGACGGTTTGTTTAGGAATACGGTTGCGTCGCTGGCAACACCGGCTGCCAGCAATTTGTAACGCTCGGCTCTGAAGACCCACGAAAAAAACGGTTATGCTTAAATGCGTAAGTATAGATTTTTGAAGCTCATAATGTAGGTGCGCTGCATTATTTCTGAAAATTTCAGAAAGTAGTCACAAATATGCTATTTATATTTCAGGTATTGCATAAACTGCTCAAATATTTTCAACTGTTATCCAGTTTTTCGGGAAACAAATAATCGTTGCTTTTATTTTTGGTTTATTTTATTTGACACACATTTATTTGTGATATAATGACTGCCATGCACACAAACTTTTCCCATCGTACTGGCTGTTTCATCTGGCAACTTATTATTGTAATGAATAATTGACCAAGACACCTTTCGTTGATACGACTTCGTAGAGACCAAGCTGATAACAGAATAAAAGAGCTGAAGCATTTCGTAACGGTAAAATTCGTATGCGAAATCACGCGAAATTATATTATGCAGCCTCTTCATTATGTATTTCGACAAACAGGAGCAACCAGTAATTGATCGAACTCCAAAACATGCATAATTGCTGATGTAAAATTACGATTCAAGCAGCCTTCCTTTCCAGAGTGACGATGCGTCTTCGCTCACTTTGACTGTGTCGTGCTGCGCGGCTAAGCGCGAATCAATGCTGATGAAGCACTGGTCATCGGTATGATTGAGAAGGTAAGGATGGTCAGGTAATCACGACGTTGCCGTTCAACGACAGCCGGTGTCGGCTACGGCGTAAACGAAAGCGGCAATCTGTCTGAATGGGCACGGCGTGGCGTCAGCTCGTGTTCGAAGCGACACGGTGTCTGATGCGTGTTTATAACGTCCCGAAGTTGGCAAAAGTCGTGAGCGGACTGAAAGGCGGAAATGGCTCTGCCTTCATTGTACTGTGCAACGACTTTACGGCTGGTATTGCGCTCCGGCGAACGTGGTGTAGCTTTGCGAAACTGAAATCACAACCGGCTGTTGGCGGTGGCGCACAGGCGTGGTTATGCCGACTTTCGTTTGGTAATCCCCTTCGTTGATAATCCCAGTACATACGGCCTGGCGTGCGCCTTTTAATGCGTGAAGCTGCGCACCCAGCACATTTTATTGAATAAAACCTGGTTGCCCGCGACAATCATTGATATTTTTATGTTTGTTGTGTTCAGTGAATAAGATCTTTCAGCGTTTGACCTGCTCGAAGATATTTGGCATATCGCCCTTCAAACTAACTGGCTTTTCTATGAACCTGCGTCGCAACGAAATTTCTTATGACTGGACATCTTCTTGGTTTGTCGCCTTTTTCTAGTAACTTCTTTCAGTAATTAGTGAATGTAATTTCACACATTAGTAATGACACAATATTATTGTTTAATATGGCATGATTAATATAGAAATAAGTAAGTATCGTAGACGCCTTTCATGAACGACGGAATCTCCATCATAATAAATTTATGACTCGCGCATCACCCAATATTGCTGCTGATTTTAAGCATAACTATTCCAGTATTTAATTAAACAAAAATCCCAGCCATGCAAAGAAGACTAATTACATGCATCCGGTCCAGAGTATTATGATTACCGGCTTTACTTAGGCGTGACGAGCTTTGATTGAAGCTTATTAAAAGCAGTGCTGGCACGGTATATTATCGATTATTGACATAAACGTACGACACAATATGATGCGTATTGCGTCAGCGTAATGACCTTCTGACGCCAGCTGACATTTTCGTATTTCTTTTTCGCCAGAACAACATCTGCTTAATGACCGGACTGTGACCAATGACCATTTCAATTTATCTGATAATGTTGAAAAAAAACTTGCCTAAATTGCGTACTAAAATTGCTGCAAATATTTTCGCCAGAAGAATGGCAATGATAATTAAACAATACTTTTTCAAAAATAATGAGAATACTTTGTTTTAGTGCCAGACGCAAAAATGGCGGTAAAGGATTTTTAATATTCAAACTAAAGGGTAAAATATTGCTGTCAACACGGTATCATCATCTGCAATAATATCAATGATATTTTTATTTTCTGCGGTTACTTCAGTTTTCTTTCTGAAAAGCAAAACTTCTTTTCATTGGTACGGGCTTTAAACGGGCGCACAACAAAAGTATTTGGTGCTACTCAAAAATTTTTTTTGAATTAGCGTGCGTAATCCAAGTAGCAGGAACGGCATTATTTCTTTCTGCGGCGTACATGTTTTAGAAAATTAGGTAATTATTTTTGTGATATATATATCATGACTATCTAATAATTATTAAAATTGCGAAAAATAAATACGAGAAGCAAAATATTAAAATATAGTCACGTCTAATAAAGAGCATTTCAGAGGCAGAAGTTTTAATTGCTCGGTAACCATAACGGCAATGAACATTATGCCGCACACAAATGCAATATTATTTTATTAAACTGTACGCTAACGG
>BPLQ01008512.1:0-378933 GCA_021605075.1 Caerostris darwini | reverse complement strand
GGGACCTCATTTAAAAACACTAAAAAACATGCTTTTAGAGTTAATCAAACTAAAAAGTGAAAAATAATTGTTAATATAAGAATAAAATGACCGACGAAAAAATGAATGTCACTGTTCTAAAAGCGTGAGGCACCCGATATCAATCGTTATAATTTTTTCACGCCAGTTTCATTCCGAAATGCAGAGTTAGTTTAAAAATGTCATACGAAGCACTCCGCCCACGCTTTTAGAACAGTGACATTCTTTTCTTCTCGTCAAATGTTTTATTCTTATGTTAACAATTATTTTTCACTTTTTTAGTTTGGTTAACTCTAAAAGCGTGTTTTTTAGTTTTTTTAAACTATTAATTTATTTTTCTTTATTGATAAGTGTTTGAAACCTACGTGGGATAGTGGCACAACGGATAACTACGAATCAGGAGATTCCCTGTTCGAATTCTGGCTGGCTCGACATATTCGCATTTAGCCTTTGTTTTACTCACAATTAATATATTGTAAGAACTATAGTTCCAGTCCTCCGTAACAGATCCACATTTGCCACATAGTTTAAAAGAAACACGCTTTTGGAGCAACTCAAACCAGTAAAACATAATTAGTTAGCATAAGACGAATGAAAATGGAAATGAATTTTTCACTGTTCTAAAAGTAAAAAGTGCTTTGTATGACATTTTTAAACTAACTCTGTATTTCGGAATAATACTAGTGAAAAATTATAACTATTTATATCGAGCACCCCACGCTTTTAGAACTGTGACATTAATTTTCTCGTCAGTAATTTTATTCTTATGTTAACAATTATTTTTTACTTTTTAGTTTGATTACCTCTAAAAGCGTGTTTTTTAGTTTTTTTAAATTATAATTTATTATCTTCGATTTGGTCTGGTTTGGCGTTCTACGGTCATGTTGTGCACACGAGGATTAAACAGACAGGGACCTACTGTTTAAAGTGTACTTAAAGTGTACTGTCTCTTTTATCTTCGAAGTATGTCAGAAACGATCCATTTTAGCAATTTTTTTGCTATCAATGTTTTAAGAGAATTATATCTCCAGCAATTTTTAATATTAAAACTTTTTTTAGTACAAATTTTTAAGTATATTCTTCATTTATAACTTCCAAGGAATTTAACGGCCTGAAAGCCCATTCGCTAGCGCTCTGGATGTTGGTATTACAGGCTTCAGGTTCGAATCCTGGCGGTAGCATGGATGTTTGTCAGTTGTCCGGAATCCACGTTAAGCTGTAAGTCCCTGTCTAATTAGCCCAACGTGTGCATAAAATGACCTTAGAGCGACAAACCAATCTTGAAAATATAATTTTTTCCCTATTTCATAAAAAAATGGTCTTGCTTCCGCCTTTGAGTGAATGATACACATTAATCTTAGTTTTGTAATTTTGAATTCCACATGTTTAACTCCATTGTGATTTTACATGACCGGGTTTGTTGCTCTACGGTCATTTTGTGCACACGTTGGGCTAATTAGACCGGGACCCACAGTTTAAAGAGATTCGGACCCCTCACAAACATCCATGCTACCGCAAGGATTCGAGCCTGAAACCTGTGGTACCAACGGTCAGAACGCTAGCCAGTGCATTTTTATCTTTGTCTTTTTGAAACACTTTAAAAGTTGTTATCCAAAGTAAAATGTCTTCATTAAAAATGACAAATATTAATAAGTTTTTTGTACGATACTTTAATAGAGAATACTAGAGAATATACTATACTAGAGAATATTGAAAGTCAGCAAAAAACAAATATCTCCTTTATCTGAAATATATGCTGCCAAAGAGTACTTGATTTAAAGCGGGTGCTAGAATTAAATTAGAGAACACAACACAATAATTGCCATTGCATCCTGGCTGCTTCGAAAATTTTCAACTACAATGCCAGAATTTCTCACGACAGGAGGAAGCAACTTTTTAGGGTAAGGAGCTGGTGGTTGGCCAACTTTCTTAGCGGTAAAATGCCCTCTCCCCTTCCATTAACAGACCCTTTCAGAAAAACCCCGATTTTCACTTTTGCAGTCAAACGATTTGCATTGAAAAGTTTGTGGCTTGTGGGCTTGGAGTTCTCTGTTTTGTGAACTTGAATTCTGAGATCAATCAAACGTCTACAAATAGAAGTTTCGCATTTATACGCTCTCAATCAATGAATTGGATGGTAGAAGAATGCGAATTTTATAAAGCATTCCACTTAAAAGACCCACAGTTCAGGAGAATTGGCGGTATTGCTTTTATTCTACGTAACAAGGCTTCCCAACCCTGAGCCAGAGGGCACTATTGTACCCTCCGATGATTGTGCTGTTCCCACTGCAATGCGATCATGCAACCACGATTAAAAATTATGCAACCGCGATATTATTCATAATTTGTTTCGTATATTTCATAATTAGTCAGAGAAATACATTGTTAAAAAAATTAAAGGATATTGCAAGTTTCCGTTAACAAATTTAATCGGAATTTTATTAGCAAAATGATTAATGGTGTTAAAAATCCAAATTTTTAAACATCGGTAAAAGTGGAAATGTGCAGATTTTGTCTGTGACAGCCAAAATAATATGTGTGTGATGGCTAATGAAAATGAGCTCTCAGCATACTTAAAGTGTACAGCTTTAATGAAAAAGTGAAAATTATTCTTATTAGTTTAAGGAAGCTTCCTAACCCCCAGAGGCTTCATCTCCGGTAGAAGTAAGGCTACAAGCAATTAACTTAAGTAAAAATTACCAAGAATTATAGTAAATTTATCTACTATTATTTAAACAGATAGAAACATCAAGAAAGTTTATTTTTCTAATGCAGCTGGCAAATACTTAGACAGCTTGGTCTTGGATGCCTTAAGGAAAGCGCTGCACAGACGTTACTCACTTTGCATTACCCAGGGGGCGCGTGTAACTTGAAGATAAGCCACGAACGCGGAGTAACAATGTCCCCGTAACGCTCTACGATCATGTTAGACCGGGACCTACGGTTTAAAGGGGATTCCGAACCACTACAACATCCATGGCACCACCGGGACTCGAACCCGAAACCTGTGGTACCGAGCGCCAGAGCGCTGGCCACTCGGCCACTCAGGCCTGCATCAAGAAAGTTAAGAAAGAAAAATAAATTAAATCTTCAAACTAAAAATAACTAATACTTTAAAGTTAATAACTTAAACTTTAAAGTTAAAATTAAAGCTTTACTCGGTATTGTTACATTTACTAATGAAACAAGATCATTTTTAAAAAACATGAATTAAAATTGTAAGTAGAGGCAGCTGAAAAGTCTACATGAATACTACTGAGTTCCCTCGTTCAATCTCCAACCAACCTCTCATACTTCAAAAGCTCAAATCGCTAACTACTAGGCTATTCGGTCCCTATATTTTATTATATGTGTTTGTGGAGATTTTTTTAATATATTACATATTATTTCTTGATTGTAACTTCAACCTATGTAAACCGGAGGAATAGCTCAATCGTTATTCATCCTTGTATTTTAGTATAGTGTGATAGATACACTTTCGTTTTTAATCATTTGCAACAGTGAAGTTCGATATGTTGTTCAAAATGTGGGCTTTAGTTAAACCTCTATTGCTGTTATTCAATTTCATAATTTTCGTAAATGCCGCTACACTGTATACTTTTTCCAAACCGGTAAGTTTAAGGATATTAATGTATTTCATACTATTCATACGCATCATTTTCATAAAAAATGTGCAATTTGCGTGTATAGAAGATAGTTATACAAATTTTCATTTAAACATAATGTTATTACACTAACGTTTACATCTAATAAATCGCTGATTTCTTGACTAGTTTAGGTTGAAATATTCAAGAAAAAAAGACTAAAAAAGACTCGCTAAAGAATATTTCTTTCTACACTAAAGAATATTTCTTTCTTTCTACACTAACGTAACACGGCCATGTCTATTTAAAAATTTTCATTGTTGACATACAGTTCAGTCTATAAACGAGATTCGTACACGAGATAAACTGAGTAATTCTTATTTTAAATTTTTTGAAAGAAAGTTGTTCTTTAGGAAAAAGTGGATTAAAATAGTAGTCTTAACTAATTTTAAATGCATAATTTCTTTTAGTAAAATTTTATAAAGCAACGACTTTTTAAATGAAAAATGGAATCAAGCTCTCTCTCAAGCCTAAAGATTTCACTGTCTTGATTTGAATTTTAATGCAAAACCATCTGTTTTAACTTGCATGTGTGGATAAATTTATTTTTATTACAGCTTCACATGCAAATGAATGTATCGCAACTGCAGAACATATTTGGTGTAGATTCTTACGAAAAAGGTCAGTGAAACCTAATTTTGCATGAAGTTCTATAAATTATTCTCGTACTTTTCTTACAAACCTATACATTATGCAGATGATTATAATAAATATTCAATACGAGTTTAGGACTGAAATAGTCTTCGAAATGATTTTTTAAACAAAATTTCGACTTGTACCTTTTTGGTTGATTCAAAACATGAATTTTGATCCAATAATGTTGGATGCAACGATAGTGATGTTATCGAAATCAAATCATCAGTCGTGTTAATAATTGGGAATGGAACATTAGCTGAATTTGCCAAACTATTAATTTTATCCGATATATTTTAATGGTTAAATAACTTAAAGGAATTTAGTAAATTTAAGATTTAAATAGGATTGTGATCTGAACTAATTTCTGGTAACTATAAAACTTCAAACGGATATGAAAAGTTTTTTTGATTGCAACAATTATCATGGAGGAGGCCAAACCATGGAGAATGCCATATGCCAAACTCATGAGTGGGAGGTTCTAAAATATTTTCTATTTGTCTATAGTGTTCCATAGCATTTAGTGTCGGTGGTCTATAAGTGTTCCATAGCATTTAGTGTCGGTGGTCTATAAGTGTTCCATAGCATTTAGTGTCGGTGGTCTATAAGTGTTCCATAGCATTTAGTGTCGGTGTCTATAAGTGTTCCATAGCATTTAGTGTCGGTGGTCTATAAGTGTTCCATAGCATTTAGTGTCGGTGGTCTATGGTAAGTGTTCCATAGCATTTAGTGTCGGTGGTCTATAAGTGTTCCATAGCATTTAGTGTCGGTGGTCTATAAGTGTTCCATAGCATTTAGTGTCGGTGGTCTATAAGTGTTCCACATACATTGGGTCAAAGTCGAATTAAATTTTATAAATATATTGTAAAAAGAGCATTATCTGAAGGGGAGGAGAAATGTATAAAAACAATAACTGGTTCCTGGTAGGAATATCTAGGGAGATGATGGTGGCTTCGGTGAAATTTCAAGGGTATAAGGAATGTGTCAAATATTTCTTGAAGGGAAGTTTAGTGTAATAAACACTGAAAGAAACTTAACGAGTTGAATAATTATAGATGTGTTAAAAGTTCAATCACAATGATCAGCTAATTTATTCATTACGAAACCGAATTCGGTTATTGATGTACTGATATAGCTCTTAAGAATAGAGTATGGAATCGATTTCAATATTTTATATACCTTTTTCAGTACCAGAATACGAAGTTGTTATACTACAAAGGTCGACGAAGGAAGGCGTCTTGTACAATGAAGTGAAAAGATTCAACTTGACTGTTTTTGGACGAGACATCGCCCTCCGATTGAAGCCAAACACCTTCGTCAACGACAGACTCGACAGCACGAAAGTGTATAAAGCAAATATAGACGACGACAACGACTTGCAGTTTAGAGAAGTTCTATATCAAGTGAGTTTCGTATTTTCGACCCCAAAAAATTTAATTATGGAGAAACTTGTTAACTTTTACAATTCCAAATGCTTCCTTTAGTGTGTAAATATTTTAGTGTTTTATTAAAATGCATTCTTTCTTAATGATGTCTGGACGATAAAACATGGTTTAATTTTAGAATTTCAGTAACCGAAATTTCATAAGCTATTTACAAATCTACGTGTTTGAATTTCCTTTTTTAGTTTGTATTGCATTCGTATTTAATTTAAAGCCAACTGTTTAAACTAGGGGTGGCCAACCCAAATGATCTTGGGGGGCCACATTGGAAATGCATCATGACTCCGCTGGTCGCATATAAAATTATATTTCCCCATATTAGATTTATACCCACTAAGGCATTTTTTGAAGTAAAACATTGAAACGTAATGAAACTATTATTCTTGCTTGTAAACATACAGTGAGCCACAAAATTGAGTATACACCACTAAAACGTTTAGACTTCCAATTACAAATTAAATATTGATTTAAATAGATAAATTTTATCCTAGATACTTTAACCTCTGCTTTACCATCCTATAATAACACAATTCTATAGTTAACTTATTTATTACGAAAAAAGTTAAGCGATTCTAAGAAAAGATAGAAAACCATGCCACTAAATTGAGTACACACTTCTTATATTTGTAAATTATGCCACCACTTTTTTTAGTTTCAAATTTTCTTTAAAGAGTTTCATGAGTAGATGCTGCTTATAACACGTGCTATTGCACTTCAACGCTTTTAAATAGTATTTTTCTCATTAAAAATCGTAAAATGAGCTCTCGTAGAGAAACTACTAAATCTGAGCATTTATTGGTTGTAAAATGGTCAAAAGAGGGCAAATCTCTTCGAGAAATCGCTTCGTCGATTGGTGTAACTCATGGTTGTGTCCAAAAAATACTACAGAAGTACAAAAAAAACTGGATCTGTGGCCAATATTCGTGGAAGAGGACGTAAAGAAATACTGAGTACTACAGGGAAGAGGAAGATCATTCACTCAGTAAAGAAAGATCCGAGGATGAGGGCCTCTAAACTAGCTTTATCGATGTCCTCTACAATCGGGAAAAAGATCTCAGTTGAAACAATTCGACGCACCCTTCACCAATATGGGTTTCATGGCCGTACACCAATACGAAAGCCACTCATCAAGTATGTGAATAGACAAAAGACAGTGATTTTCGCCAAAGAACATCGTTTAAAGCCTATTTCTTTCTGGAACACCGTAATATTTTCTGCTTAAAGTAAGTTTAATCTTTACGGAAGCGATGGACGATTTAAAATATGGAGAGAAGCTGGGAAAGCACTGGCACCTAAAAACACCATTAAGACTGTCAAGTTCGGAGGTGGATCTGTCCTCTTTTGGGCTTGTATGTCGGCTGGAGGAGTTGGAGAGCTTGCTTTTATTGATGGTATTATGGACAAACATGTATATTTGGGGATTTTAAATGATAACTTGAAAAAAAAGTGCCAGTAAGTTGGGGCTTGGGTCAAGCTTCATATTCCAGCAGGACAACGACCCCAAGCATACAGGGAAGATTGTGCAGTTATATTTGCTGTACCATTGCAAGAAGCAATTATACACTCCAGCCCAGTCTCCAGACCTAAACGTCATCGAAAGTTTGTGGTCACAATTAGAGAAAGCTGTACATGAGCACGAAATCACAAGCAAGGAAGTTCTCAAGAAGGTTCTGAGAGAAGAATGGGCTAAAATTTCTGTTAAAACCACTAAAACACTAGTAGAATCTATGTCCAGAAGATTACAAGCTGTAATTCAAGCAAAAGGTTATGCAACAAAATATTAATTTGTACGTTAAAAGGAAATTAATAAAGGTGTATACTCAATTTTGTGGTCCACTGTAGATAATATAATAATGCTAAACGCACATAATAATGAAATAAATAACACTTGTATATAAATATAATGAATTACAAAAAATATATAAATATAAATGAAACAAAAAAAATGAAATCATTAAATATTTATTTTAGTGCGGTATTTGCTTCTGCACTCTTTCACTTGTTTTTTGCCAATCGATGTGCGTGCATCATGAGTTCGTAGAATATAATTTAATTATTCTGCGAACTCATAACTGTAAACTCGTAAAGTAGACAATATTTGTCTTATTTTCGCAAGAATATTATTTTAAAAAGTTAATTTTTTGAAAAATGTTTTCTAATAATTTCAACATTTACATTATTTGTGCATCCATGTATTTAAAAATTATCTTTTAATGCATTGTTGTTGAAACTTTGGCCATTATAAAATATATTTTGTAGAAGTGTGATAAATCTCACGGGCCGGAAAAATGTTCAAGTTGGGAAGCGGGTTGGCCACCCCTGGCTTAGACTATGGTTTAAAATTATACCCAATTTAAACTGTTCCCTGATCATTTGTTGGGAAACATCTAAAAATGCAAGTTCTTGTTGTTCAATAATGAAACAATATAAAACCATGTAAATAATTAAACCATACTAAAAAAAAATATAGTATAATTTGAAGCATGTGAAGCCAGTCATTCCGCATGTAAATATTTCTTATCGATTTTAAAGTGTAAATTTTCTTGCATTGTTTGTCTCCCACTCGATCAAGAATTTAATTTTATAAAGATAAGTTCACTGAAATGTTTATCAAATAAGCTGTAATAACCTTGTTTTATTTGAAAGAATTTATTAACTGTATAAAATTTAAATTAAATCTTAAATATTAGATTAAGATTCATAGATAAAAATTACTTAATTTGTTAAATCGTGATTAATCAAAGCTGGATGCATAGCATGATACGGTGTCATCAACTCTAATGCAGGAGACCTGATGGTCGAGTGGCTAGTGCTCTGGAGCTCGGTACAGCTGATTTTCTTGCTAAAATCCCAGCTGTGACATGGATGTTTGTAATGGTTTGGAATCCCCTTTAAACCATAAGCCCCTGTCTAATTAACCCTTGTGCAGAAAAATAGGATCGTTGAGGTAACTAAATAAACTCTAATACAAGTTGCATGATATTTGCTTTTATAATTATTTTATTCTGTCAAGTACACAAACCACTCTGTAATGCAATGCTCATAAGATTTTTATTTTAAATCTTTGAATTGTTGCAACTGTATGGAATATAAGAATGAAAGCTAATCTACCTTTTCTTGGTATCTCTATGGTATTTCTTACGATCTCAACTCGAATTTAAATAATTCTCATTTGAGGCATGTTGATAACGACTAGTTTAAACATTTCAATTTTGAATTTGCAAGTAGTGTGCGTTTCTGTGTCTTATTTTCAATAAGACAGATGTTGCCATTCTGTGAGCCCCTCGTAGCCATACTTTGAACTATTTGAATGAAACTTTCAAGATCTTTCGCGAATGATGCCACATACAAAATTTCTATAGAACTTTAAAAAAAAAACGTTCTTTTTACAATAACACATCGGAACTATTCTTTAAAATGTTGAACAAGAGGCCGTTGTTATATAAAAACGTGACAAATATTTATGCTGGTAAAAATCTGAAACATTTGCAATTTATAAGGAAGTGAGAAATAGTTGAAGTTCTATTGTTTGTCGAAGTAGGTTTTTTACAAAAAAAAAAAAAAAAAAAAAAATTAACGTATAAAGAGATTGTAATAAATATTTGAGTGTGTGCTTGCTACGACGTGCTTGTACGACTTAAAATCTTAATTTTCTTTAAGAGATTGACATAATATTTTAAATTTTATTTGCAGTATTTTCCGTGGAAGAAATCTTTTCAAATATACGAGGATGTAGCAAATCTAGCAAGTGTCTCCATAGAGTGCGGAGAAGATGAAATACAGGTGGTACGTATCTAATTTTGTAGTTTAAAATTAATCTTTCATTGTATGCATTAATTTTATTCATAAAGTTGTATTTCTAAACTCTAATCCACTACAGAATTTTTTAAACCAATCTGTTTAAATTAAGTTTAATTTCAGTAATAAACACTCATTAATTAATGAGTAAAATTTCTTCAAAGGTTATATAATCTGTGGTTATGTTGTATTATAAACGCGAATCCAAAATATTGATGGTTAAACCAGTTTTTATCTTATAACTTGTAAATGAGCCAATACAATGACGTTTAACATTCATAAAAAAATCTTTTCTTTACATCAAATAGTTTTCAAAATCTTGTACAAAGCAGTGGTTTTCCAAATACGAATTCAAAAATCTAATAATTAACTCGCAAAATAGTTTTTAAAGCGTTTAAATCTTTACAAAAAGTTCATTGAAATTTCTTCTTCCAGCGTAAGTTTCCCAAGTAAACTTGTCTGGTAATGCAATACTATACATGATTGGAAATGTTTTTTTGTATTACTAATTAACTAATCTAGGTTCGACATTACATAATCGAATGAAGATATTCAATATTTCTAATGTTCTAATTTGTAGAATCCTTTATTCGTTAGATGTAGTAATAACTGTATGACTTTCAGATAATTAAATGCATCCATATTAACTGTATACCTTTCAGGAAGGGAGTATTGGTGACCTAATCATAAAGCCCGTTCCATCTGGCTTAGTTATTGATGGAAACGTCAGTGTAGTTGAAGTACTCCTTGGTGATGCGAACCATACACAAAGAACTGAAGTAAATGATTCCAGTACCACAGAATTTCCTACTTCTAAAGGTGCTGCTCATTTAATATACGAGGGTCAAGTCTTGAAGCCTGACACTGATGTATTGGGTAAGACTTTCTTTTTATGTTAAGACGCAAAATTGAGTTGGGTTTTCGAATTTAACCATTATTAGTATTATTGACTTGACCAAAATGCATGCTCTTGTCAAGTCAGAACTTGACAGGGAGAGAACATAGATTCATCCCACATTCCTGTCTGCCCTGCATTTGTTTCCTCTACTGTATATGATCGTTACAGGGAGGCTAGGTCCCTTATGGGCTAAACATGTCACTATGTCACGTAGCCAACGGCCATACCATGCTGAATATATCGGTTCTCGTTAGATCACCGAAGTCAAGCATCATTGGGCGCGGTCAGTACTTGGGTGGATGACCACCTGGGAACACCGCATGCCGTGGTCATTCACAAATTTGGGACCTGAATGGCCGAGTGTCTAGCGCTCGGTGCCACAGATTTCGGGTTCGAATCCCGGCGGGGCCATGGATGTTTGTAGTGGTTCGGAATCCACTTTAAGCCGTCTTCTATGACTGTAAGAGCGTCACGGAGCCAAAGTCAGACTTCTACCTACGGGTGCTACATCACAACACAAGCTGCTTCCTTCCCCTTCAATCATGAGTACGTATGGGCTCGTAGGCTTGGCCAGCCAAGTGAGATAAGAAACAACAAACACATGCCACTATGTCATTTCCTTTTCTCGTTATTTTTATATTCCCCGTGTCCTTTTTATTTCATTGCTTATTATAGCCTGCCATTGGAAATAAAGAAATTGACTTGATTTTTAACATTAGCATTTTTTCCATGTTTGTACATTAGCCCCAGTTTAAGTACATAAATATTACAACTAGCCTCATGGTAAAAGCTTTCTCGAACCCAAATAGCCAAAACTGTTACGATTCAGCCAGGTGTTTTGTTTTATTATTATGGATAGAGTTCTGACGTTTCAATAATCTTATGTTGGTTTTATCATACTCTAGCTTTGTCGGATGAGACAAATGCTATTGTATGAAATTGTTATCTTAGTATACTACAAATAAAAGACCAAAATTTATTTAAAAATAACTTGCATATGTTTCATGATTTAAATCGCTCAATATTTTTGCCTGTAAAGGCTATTTTATCTAGTTAATTGCCTCAATATAACTCTATTTTTTTTTTTCCTTACGATTCTCACTTTCTAACTATTTTGTTATATATTTTCATGGACAATTTTGTGATAAAACGCCAATAACATTTGAAATTATTTATGAATTCAAAGATGGAAAATCGAATGCAACTAAACTCTAGTACATGAATATAAGTTTTATTCTATTTATAGTTGACGGACAGGACATTGATTACGAGCTGAACAAGACTATCGATGGATTGAGTGAGAAAAGCAGGCGAGACGTCTCGGTTGTCTATCCCGAAGTACTAGTTCTACTAGCTGACGATATTTACGATTCGTTTGGCGGCAATACTCGTGAAGTGATCAAGCACTACACCAACTTCATGAATGAGGTAAGTGGGCCTTTAAATTAGCGCAGGATAAATTAAAAATTTACAGCATATTTCAAATCTTTTGATAGGAAAAGTTACTGACGTTGATTTTAAACATTCCTTAATGGAAACTCGGTGAATAATGCTAAGCTAGCTGTAGATTTTATAAGCTTTTACAAATGAAAGCTGTAATGCAGTTTCACGTACATCTATTTTTTAAATAATACTCAGACTCTAACCTCAACTTCCTGTATACTTGCTATAGCTGACTAAGTTCGGTTAATACCTAAATGTGGGTTTTTGCGCATTAAACTTGGAAGACGTGTTCAAATGGATAAATTTAGCTTCTATTTAATAGTTTTAATTTAATGAAGTACTTGCAAATTTATGATTTTCTTCGCTGCATGACATTTGATTCTCAACTTTCGAAGCTTTCAACTGCCAATAATTCTATAAACTGACTTTTAATACAATTTTAAAGTCATAACTAAGTGAAGTTTAGGAATTGCGATAGTTATACATACGTAATGAGAATCATTCAGTCGTATCATATTTTAATGCAAATGCTTTAGTTTTTAAGCAAGGACAATTTAAATTTTGCAACTTAATTGGAAGTAATTTTATAAAATGAGCACTGAGAATTTGTCTTTAGTGAGAAATGCTTAATTCTTACTGGTACGATTGGCATGTTTATAGAATAACAATTTCCGTTGTTTCTTCAAAACGTAATTTTTAC
The DNA here is from genome assembly GCA_021605075.1 of Caerostris darwini. Taxonomy (NCBI): domain Eukaryota; kingdom Metazoa; phylum Arthropoda; class Arachnida; order Araneae; family Araneidae; genus Caerostris; species Caerostris darwini. The sequence continues at coordinate 366,357 of BPLQ01008512.1, read as the reverse complement.
GGCCAACATTCACTTCTGTTTAAATTGCAGAATTTCTGATCTATTGGGAAAAAAAAGAGCTCCAATGTAACCAACTTCATATAAAACTAATATAAACGGAGTGCTGGCATATTATTAAACAAGTATTAGACTATGAAATTTAAGTCGTCGGAAAAAAGTGCTATTTTTATTTAACAACTATTTTTACTTATTGCTATGGCAACATTGAGGAGGAAAATTAAACGTCTAAATGTAGGTTAAAATAATCGGTCTTAAACTACTTGACCTTCAAAGGGAGTAGTAATAGTAAGAAGTAATTTTTAAGAATAATACAGATTACAGTTATAGTCCAACGACATCTTCGATATTTCGAAAAATGAGTTTTTATGCTTAAATTTATTTTGACAGGAGCTGTATTGCTAAAAAGCAGTCTTGTACTATTTGAATTTATACTCTTGTATATATTCACAATTGCACTTCATTAAATAAAGGTTTTTTGCTTTCAAATTCTTAGTCGCATTTAAAGGAAATTGAAAATATTTAGACTTTCTACTCTAGTTTTAAAATTGAAAGGGTTCACTTGGTATAATGTGGGAAATTTATATCCTCATGTCTCTATATTTTCAGCGACTTTGTTAAAAGATTAAATAACGGAAGGAATTCCTTATTTAAACTGCTTAGAGGTAAGATAAGTATAAATCCATGCAGTGGTTTTTGAATATGCGAATTAAATTTTACTCGCGAATTATAAAATTACGATAATATATTGCAAAATAGCTTCGTCATTTGACTTGATGTATATCGGTATTTACGCATGCATTATAATGCCATTTATTCTCTTTTGTAGGTTAACATGAGGTTTCAATCATTATCGAATCCCAGGGTGGTTCTAAGCTTAGTAGGAATATTGGCAGCACAACAGGTAATATTTAGCTAACCATGCTATAAAATCTTAGTCTTCTAGATCTGTGAAATTGAAATTTTTTTAGATGCACGATTAATTTTCCTTAGCATGTTATATAAGTATGAAATTTTATTTTTCTCTATTTGTATGCATTTTTTCCTAAATTAATATTTTTTTCTTTCATTTACAAATATTAGATTTACACAATCTGCCTATTCATAATATTACAACTTGAGCTTTTTCTAGGAATTCTTTCTTGCGATTTAGTAATGTATTTCTAAGATTTTTATTGCCATTTGGAAGAAATCCCAGCGCAAACTACTGCATTGTAAGCTATGGACTTTCTTTGTCGTATTTTTAATAGACCGAAATCTGTATTCATTCAAGCATTGCTTAATGATAATCCCATAAATGTACCAAAAACATTTAAAGCCTTAGAAGAAAGTTGAATAAATTTTAAAAATTCCAGAGTTTATCAATTCGGAATTTCTTGAGCAAATTGATTTTGGAATATTGGTTCGCTTATTGTTTGATTTGCGAAGGGAGATATAAATTTATCTTGTGAAATTATGCTGTCGGAAAGCTATTCTTGTATTTTATCCCCATACAATTGTATAACATGGATTGATAAATTTAGTGGTAATTTATTAATAGTTCATGAAGTATTTTAAGTAAATGATATGGAAAATTCGATTATTTACATTGGGATCTTTTTTATGAAGTTTGACTGAACGCCGAGCACGTCTTAAGATTTGATTATATTCATAATTTAGATCTTTAATACCTAAAAGTTGTTAACCTGTTCTATTCGGTAGACAAATTGGAAATGTGTGAAAATAGAAATAGCGTAATTTAGGATATTTTTCCCAAAGAGAAATGGTTGAATACTGGATATAAAATCTGTTCTGCAAATAGTTCTTTAAACAAGCAAAAAATTCTCAGTTTCTGAAAAATAAATGTTGGTTGAACTTTCGACCGACTTTTTGCAATGTAATTTCAAAGTAAACATTGGCTTATTGCATCAGTTAAAGAATAGTAGAAAATAAATTGTAAAGCAAAATATATTTCACGTGAACAAGATCTTATCTAAAGATCCTTTTATGCATACATTAATAACGAAGCAAGTTTGATGCTGATTATGTGATTGTCTTCATTTGAACTTGTTTCATGGATCCGAATCTTTTTAAAACCAAATTGAAGAATCTCATTAAAGGCCATGTATGAAAGCTTGCCTATGCATTACCCAATTCTCCCATTCATCTTAAATTTGTAAAATAAAATGGCCAGGATTGAAACATGATTATTCCCCAAATCTTATGTTGATAAATTGTTGCCATGAATGTACAATTGACTACAATACTGCCATTTCATCACTTCAAATATGAACAATGGTTTGTATGTCCCGATACATTCATTTTATTACTATCCAATTAATTGGAATGGCGAAGGGCAGTGTAACATTCCTATCGGCGCTAATCAGCTAACCCTCTTTATTCATCAATGGCTATTGACCTAACGTCTTGTCTTGGGTTTAATTTTATCCACAGTATCGTATATAGAACTAATGACAAGACTATTCTTCGAAATTCTTTCGTCAGTCTTGTGATCTGTGCGATCTATTAAGCCAGATTCTGAAAACATGCTTCACATTATTGCAACGGCACAAGTTACAGCTCTCCAGAGCACATTTCTGAGTATCTATCGCCTCAAAACAAAAGCCCGCCTCAATTTTGATTTTGCAAAATACTCCATATGCATAATTTAAATGGCTTTAATATTTTGACTGACAAACTTAAAATTTTAACAATTTTTAAAAGCTGATGAAATCTGTTTTAAATCTTTCAGAGTTTTACAATTAAGAAATTAAGGATTTATTCGTCATTTCTTAACCGTAATGATTCTTCTGTGGTTTTCTGTTTAAAAAATGCATCGATCACAAAGGCTTAGTGTCAATTTTGAATTTCTACCATGTAGGGATCGCAATATCGGAAAAAAGTTCAATACTGGTATTCGATATTTTTTTTATCTTAATACCGGGATACTGGCTTTAATACCGGTAGTAGAAATGCCATTGGTGTTGTCATTTTACTTATAATTTCTTCCAAATTATTTTTTTTTATTTTTTAATTATCTAAAATCTCTGATGGGCTTGGGTTAGAAATTAGCTAAAGTTTGTATATTCATCGCAATTAGATTCTTTCCTCTTTAATAAATTTGTCATGTTTCGTTTTTAAATGTATATGGAGTCCGCTTGTACTTTATTAACTTTAATAACTCTTGAACATTTTTTTTACATTGTACCACCATATTCTTTTCATTATATAAATAATGAAACCAAACCGAAGTATTATCAACAGATTTTTTATGTTCTTTAAAGTTATTGTTATTCATTATTATGAGGTATTATTTATGAGTATATATATAATAAATCTGAAAAATATTTTGAATTCTAAAGTATGATATACAAATAAAATGCTAATAACAAACTCACCAATTTAAAAAATATCGAAATATTACACACTTTCTTCACAACTACAACCTTGGTTTCACAGATAAGAATTCTGAATAATAATTCACAGATAAGAATAAAAATTTCACACAAGTATTCTTTCACAGATAAGAATTCTAAATTTCTAGTAAATACCGAAAAAACCGGTATTTAAACTAGTGAATACGGTATTACAAAATTGTACAAATGGCTCAAAATACCGGTATTCGGTATACCGGTATTGCAATCCCTACTACCATGTGAAACCAAACTGTAAAAATTAGGTAAGTGCCCATCATGACGGAATTTATACTGTCCCTTTAGTGATTTGAAGCTAGTTTGCCGATGCCGGCTTGAAATTACGCTGGTAGGCTGCGTTTCAGTCATTGCCTTCAGAAATAAAGACTGGATGGCGATATTAAAGTATACAAACCATAGCTTGAATAACTGGAACTGCTTGTAAGTGTTGCCAAAGCCCCGGATGCTACTCGTGAATAGCATAGTGTTTCATATGTATGATATTCTTGTATCGTCCTTAAGAACGATTAAATTTTCACTAATTGATAAAGTGCAATTCTAAATAATCCTTCTTCGCCTATCCCCAAAGTCCAGCGGGGATAGACTAGGTCCATGAATCCAAATACGCGAAAAAAGTCCAAGACCATCAACGGACTGTCAAGGAGATCCTGACATCTGAGCCACAGGCATGCCAAGATGTGAGATGGTGAAGCCTGCTCAGAGGAGCACTTGGTGCAAGTGTCGAAAGCTTTGAAACCATCTGAGAAAGTCATTGGAGTCTGAGTTCTGAGGTGTCCACTGAGCAAACGGGCGATTGCAGTTTGTCCCTGCCTGTCACAATTAAGTGCCAAAGTATTGCCAGGTCGATGTCCCCGATACCACTGGTGCACTGGGGGAGTAGACCAAATTGTTTTTCCATTTAATTTAGCTTGTGAGCAAATCTTTGTGCAGGTAAGGGGCTCAAGTGGAACCAATACCTCATTAGCACCCGCTTTGGCCAATGCATTTGCCATTTCATTCCCCTCAAAGTCTAGAGTAAATCCTAAATAATACAAAATCCCTGTTCTATATTCATGTCCCAAATCTTTGGATTTTTTTTTTCAGACGAGACAAGTTACCGATTTCTGGAATTACAGTCGAATTCCCAAGGGAAACGGGACGGTTCTAAATGGTCGAGCTGTTCTTTTGAATTTTTTTCACCATCTGTATGTGAAGAGCAACCTGCCGCCATTCGATATAGCGGTCATCATAACGAAACTCGATGTGTGTTCTAAACCATTATTTCGCTCTTGTGATAATCGGGCTTTAGGTAAGTGTCTTCATTTCGTAATAAAAATATACACCATAATTTTCCAAGCCGTCTTTAGTATTTTCTTAACTAAATCGAGTAATATCGTTAAAGTTCATTCCTAAAAAGGTTAACTTAATCTTCAGAGTATGCTTGAAATGCAGCCATTAAAAAAATATCTTGTGGAAATAAACGTTCTTATAAAAATCCGAACAATATTGTGCTTGGACATGAATTTGTTTTGTAACTACTTAACGCAAGATTGTTTTGAAGAATAATAAAAATGCTATTTTTAATAGAATTAAACAGTGCTGCAATGCCATAACTTTGTTTTTAAAATATTCATTTAAAAAATAAATATAGTTTAATTATTTTTTCCCAATTTCGTCGAATTTTTAAGTGCGAAACGTACTAGTTGCATAAATTTGAAATGCTAAACACTGCAGCTATAGATAACGTGCCTAGCATATTGTATATACAGATTCTTATACAATAAAAGACGGATATGAAGTTTTGAAAAATAGTTAGCGCCATATTTATTGTTCTCTGAAACACGAGTCAACACTGAAGAAGTCACGTTTCAAAAGAAAAAAAACTTAATCGAAGCTTAATATACAGATCGATTATAATTAAAGTTCCACTTTCATAATGTTGTAAAAAAAAAAACAATACTGGTCATAATGAGTTCAAATTTGAACTGAATATACTTGAAGGGGAAAATGGTGTGGCATCAAAAAAAAGTTCCTATTTTTCCCATCCAATTTGGTTATTGCCTTGCTGTGGTGTATGGGCTTTCCCCTAACAGTGTCATAACTGTTGAATGATTTGAACGTCCTTTTTTTCCGACAAAAAAAACCGAAACAATCAAGCATATTGAGCCCTACAGTTGGTTTAATGTGCAAAGTATGACATATACGTTGTCATTTAGATTCAAAATATCACTGGCAGCAGAATTAATTTTCTTTATGCCGTTTACGACGTCATCTATTTATACACTCCCGAACTTTTTAATACGCTTTTATTAGTTTCACCTATGTTTGTTTGTAACTGACTCTTTCGGCTCGATTTTGCCCTACTTTAAGCGATCAGAATTAAATTAAACGTTGTGGACTTATCAAGGACCGACGACACTAAAACAGTTTGATGAGTTTATTATCTCATGATGATTAGGATCGCCAGGATTAGTGATTTTATTTTAACTTATGAAGAGCAATTTAACCCATGCATAATGAAAGTACCCAAGACATTCAAACCTACGTGGGACAGTGGCACAACGGATAACGCGCCTGACTATTATTGTAAGAACTATAGTTCCAGTCCTCCGTACCGGGACCGCATTTAAATATTATAGTTTAAAAATACTAAAAAAAAAATCTTTTAGAGTTAATCAAACTAAAAAGTAAAAATAAGAATAAAATGACTGACGAGAAATTGATGTCACTGTTCTGAAAGCGTGAGGTGCTTGATGACATTTTTAAGCTAGTTCTGCATTTCGGAATGAAACTAGTGAAAAATTATAACGATTGATATCGAGCACCCCACGCTTTTAGAACAGTGACATTAATTTTCTCGTCAGTAATTTTATTACAGTGACATTAATTTTCTCGTCAGTAATTTTATGTTAATCAAACCAAAAAATAAAAAATAATTGTTAACTCTAAAAGCGTGTTTTTTAGTGTTTTTAAACTATAATATTTAATTTTTTTTTGTTGTTGCCGTACCGTTTCGCCCTCAGTTCAAATTTGAACTCATTGTGAAGAGTGGAGCTTTAACAGCACTTTGAACGTGAGACTTTAATTATAATCGCCCTGTACATACTTTCTACCACATAATTATTATAAAATAAATGTTTGTTACATTAGACGAAACTTTTCTATCTTTAGTTTTCAAAACTTGGAATAACACGATTAAACGCTTTAACTATGTGTACATCAGCTTAACTGAAACTTCCGTAATATAACAGAGTAAAAGGGATTTGTAATTTATTTGAATTTATTCTCTATCATAATTGAGAAATTGTCCTCGTCTGGTCACGTATTTTTTTTAATAACTCTGAAGTCTTACTTTTGAAATCTGCTGTGCAAAAGGGAAAGGCTCGTATTAAACTAGCAGAATAGTTTTAAAAATAACTTATTAGTTTTGTTAATATTAATTTTGCTATCCAATAGATCCAGTTGCTTCTGTAAATTGGATGTTATAAAAAAATATCAATTTAAAATTTTAGTTTGCATGTTACTTTAAAATTAGTGAAATGGGTGTTCTTATTGAGGCACTTGATACCACTTGCAATAAGGTCCATTTTTCTTTTAAACAATATCTCAAATACAGTACAATTCGAATTCATTTTAAGAACAGGTTCTTGTAATTTAGCATGTAGAAATATCATGAGAATATTATGAAATTTCAATATTTTTTAAAGTATTATGAAAATAACACTTTTTGTTAGAAATTTAAATTTTTTAATGCATTTACTGTTTCTGTCACAGGTATAACTGCTCATCCAGGTGCTGCATGTAGTAAACTCGATTTTTTTAAAAGTAAGGTTTGGTGTAACGATAGTTGAAGACAACGGTGGTTTTCATAGCATCATTGCTGCCGTACATGAAATTGGACATCTGTGAGTATTTAAATGTTCGTGAATGACCGATTCACTGTATTGTGCAACTAATTATTGGCGTGTCAGCTGAATGAAACTTCGATTAACTTGAATCGAGTGCTAGAAAAATTGAAATTTAGAATAATGCATTTGCTGTCAATGAGTCTTTAAATTATTTAATATGAAACATTTCTAATTCAAAGGCTTATTAATGACACTTGAAACTAAAGCAAAATTTACCAGCGAATTTTGCATTGCGACCTTATTTTTCCGTCACAATTTGGTACAAACGCATCTTTGATAACTTTGGTTATCTGGGGGGAGGTGGGGTTCACTCTCGGATCTGATGGCCAATTGTCTAGAGTTCTGGCCTTTAGTACCGCATGCTTCAGGTTTGAATCCTGGCAGTGGCATTGATGTTTGTCAGTAGTTCGGAATCCACATTAAACTATAAGTCATGGTCTCATTAGCCTAAAGTGTACAAAAAATTACCGTAGAGTGACAAACGAAATCAAATCGGTTCTTTTCAGTCTAGAACAAGGGTCCCCAAACTACGGCCGCGAGCCAAATCCGGCCCGCGACAGCGAATAGCTTATTATTGCTGTAATAAGTTGGATAAAAAAACACGGAATGATAATAACTCTGTTTTATTTATTTGCTAGGTAAAGCTTAATGACAACCATAATACGCAGAAAGTTTAGCTTAAGCACAACAACTAACAAATAATTGAAATGTATCCCACTAGCATTATAAACTAGTGAACATCCCGCGATTACCCTCGGTAGTTATACTTACCTGTCTCGGCTTTTAACCACTAGATGTCGTCAAGTGTCACGGTCGTATCGATAAACACAATAGTAATTGTAGTAATTGAACCAGCTAATTTAGCAAGCGTATGCCCGCTCAGAGCGCGTACTAGTCTAGAAATGATAGTGGCAGAAAAACTAAAACGGTTTCGGGCCTTGGTACTTACTGGAGTAAACAGTATGGCCTTAAGGCTGGAAAGTTTGGAGACCCCTGGTCTAGAGTTCTGGCTTTTAGTACCTCATGCTTCAGGTTTGAATTCTGGCAGTGGCATGGATGTTTGTCAGTAGTTCGGAATCCACATTAAACTGTAGGTCATGGTCTCATTAGCCTAAACTGTACTGAAAATTAACCGTAGAGTGACAAACGAAATCAAATGGGTTCTTTTCAGTCTCGACCAAATATAGATTTTGCTTATCAAATCATCACTGATACAAGATCCAAATCGGAGTCACTGTTTGGCTTCGCTAGATGACTTTGTTGAGCTACGATGCATGTTCTAAACCAACATTATCCCCTAGTTTATGTCTCGTGTGCTATAAAAGTCTTGCCTCAGTCGGAATGAAAAATATCCTCTGTCAATTTTAAAGAGTTAAAGTTTATCACGTAAAGCATCTTTACTTTATAAAGCTAGAAGGGAACATGTTTCGCTGTAAGAGTACTTTGAATCTACTATTTCAACACATGGGATGATTTTTCTAATTGATTTTGTGGATTATAAAAAATATTCTCTTGCCAAATACGGTAATTGTTTTAATATTAGAGAGTTTTTGCATAGCGTATTTTTATCGTCCGATATATTCCTATGAGCATGCGCGCTAGGGAGAAAAATATATCGGACGATAAAAATACGCTATGCAAAAACTCTCTAATATTTGGACGTCATGTATATAGTATCACAAAATAGCGAAAATGAGTGAAATTATAAAATCCATGTAATAACTTTTTTCTATTAAAATGTATAGAAATTCAAAGTGAAATTTATTAAATGTGCACTAAGTTTATAATTTACCAGAACTCCTGATAAAGATAACGGCTGTATTCGAGAACAGGACTGCTTTATAAAATGGCTGCGAATGGGCAAAAGTTTTGGAATAAAATGTTCCCCACCTTTTCATAACAATATTTTTTTTATAATGGTCCTAGTGTATCGCAGAAATGATTAATTTCCATCGAAATTTAAAATTTCGGATTATTTAAATTTCATTTCTCATGCTTGTTTTATAATGAAAATGGATACAAATTTATACATGCACTACAAAAAAACGGCGAAAATGCAATATAAAAATAACTTCAAAAAGCTAAAAGGAAAAGGAAGAACTATCTAAAGTTATAAGAAACCCAACTTGTTTAAAAAAGTACTTATAAATTGGGTTTCTTTACTACTTGCTTTTGGTAAAATGCTTGCATCTTAAAATTTCTATAGCATTTTCATTGCTTGTCAATAATGTAAAACATTGATATTTTCTCAACATAAAAGGGTTTTATTGACATGCGCGTAAATACGATGCCTATTTCATTTTCTTTATTTAATAGCTGTGTGTACTGGCTAGCTTGCGAACAGCAGCATATTAAATTCTGGTAGAAATTGGCTAAATATTGGCTGGAATAGTCTGGTATAGATTTTTTGCAAGTGGATACCCAGTGGTTTCATTCGTGTTAATTTAGCTTTTCCGTTCTGAGGGATTTTCAGAATAAATGTTTGAATCGGGATATATACATTCCAAACATTGATATGTACATATGCGATACTCTTTATCTCAACATAACTACTGATGGTAACCGCGGGATATTCACTAGTTTATATTGTTAGTGGGATTCATTTCAATTATTTGTTAGTCGTTATGCTTAAGTTAAATTTTCCGCGTATTATGCTTGTCATTAAGCTTTACCTAGCATGTCAATAAAACAGAGTTATTATCATTCTGTGTCTTTTTTTATGCAACTTATTGCAGCAACAATAAGCTATTCGCTGTCGCGGACCGGATTGATGGCACTGGCGGGCCGGTTTTGGCCCGTGGGCCGCAGTTTGGAGACCCCTGCTATATACCATTTGTTTGCTTAAATGGCAGCCTGCTTTATGTACTAATATGCTTGACGATGGCTTAGCGAAACTTATCCACATTAATCTAGATAACAAAAGCCATAAGAATACAAGTTTCTTATAGTAATTCATTTCTATGTCAATGGTCTTAATATTTTACGAGCACTCACGAATATCTTTGTTCTTAGGCTAGGAGCTCATCACGATGGCGAACTGGGAAGTAAAGATTGTCCAGCAGAGGGAAAATACATCATGAATCCAGCATTATATTTCACAAATCAATGGTCTCCTTGCAGTATTCGGCAGATAAGGCGATACTTGAGGTAAGTTACAAGTGGTATTTTTTATTGAATCCCGTGAATAACTGCTCTTTCGAGTTTTCAGTTGGAAATGATACTGAATATTTTATTTCCGTATCAACCAATCTTACCAGTTTAGTTAATTATGCAATAACTATTTGAAAATGTCAATTTAACCCATTTAGTAAAGTAAATTTTGGATATTAATCTTCAAACTTTAACCGCTTTTAAATTGGCCTATCATGAGATGCAAAAAGTTGAATTGTATCTAATTATAGAGGATAAGCAAAAGAACTCCTTCTGAGAGTTAGTATTTAGATTAGAAATTCTACATCAATTTACTTAATGTTTCTCGAGATGAAAGATCTTTATGAAAAATTTGTTTTCCTACTAAAGTTAAATGCACAAAATGAATGCTCTGTTTAGATGACAATCATTTTTCAGTGATTTTGTAATTCACCTACACTATAATTTCAGTTACAGCATTAGAATCGAGAACGTACAATCGGTGACGTATCTAAATTTGCGATAGTCAAAAAAAAAAAAAAAAAAAAAAATAGTGGTGTGGCTTCATGTTAGTGTTGCCTCGTTTTATTTTGCAGCTCTGATAGGTTTGCTGATATCCTTTTTGAGGCATATTTTTATTGCCCCTCAATGTTATACTTCGAACATATTTTACATTCGAACATTTCTTATCGTTATGGTGCATCTCAACACGAGTAAATTTGTAAGAGTTTAAATTCGCACATGACTGTCAAATCTCAAATTCAGTTTCCTGGCAAATTTTTCTTCAACAGGTGAAGAAAAGGGACTTTACCTCTGAAAGAGTCCCTTAAAACAAGTACTATAAAAATATTTTTTTTATAAGTCAATTTCTACTTTTTTTTCACATCTATTGCTGAAAGTCCTTTAAAAATAATTGTTTTTAAGTTTATCTGGTAGATATATGCAACTTAAATTTAAAAAAATAAAATTGATTAATTAATATTTAAAAAAACTGTATTAACATTAAGTGTCATCCACTGCAAGTTCAAAAAAAATGTATTTGAAATTGAGTGGAAGAATAAAAAGTATTTTACTAACAATTGAAAATTTCAACAAGATATATATAGGGAGGGAGAACTAATAGAAGGAATTGGAAAAGGTGCTATGTCACGAGGTTACGCTTGAGCTCTAGTTGACAAAAAATACTGAACGCGAGACACACGTTTAAATTTTATTCTATAGTAAGCATTATCGGACATGTGGAGTATTATTTGAATGTGGTTCAAATCCCAAAGCTGTCAATCATTAAATATGGTAGATTAAACAATTTGCACCAATTAGTCCTAAATTTGTCTCTTGCTGATTTGGTGTTCTCTATAAAATTAGCAACTACATTTATTTGCTTAATTTTCTTTTGAAGATGGTATAAAGTGATTTTAAATTGTTGCTCTTGTTAAGAATAAACAATTTTTAGGTAAAAACCGATGGAAAGAGAATTTGAACATAACACAGAAGATTAGCTGTAAATTACGGCGATTAAATTTTATTCTATGCAAATCCACTTAGGCACACAGACAACGTTCCAAGTGGCAATTCAATATATTTTTAGAAAAATTAGCTCATGATACCCATTTGTTTTAAAGATATCATTTGTACATAAAGAATACATTGACATCAGTGACTATAAATACGCTTCGTAATATTTAACGTGAAAAGGGATAGCATCCCAATAGTAGACCATACCACAAAGATATCGTGAAACATTTAACGAATTTTGTGTGCGGTCTTTATCTCCTGCTTACAAATTTATTATTGACTCTCCCTGCAAATAAAAAAATTTATTTAGTGTACAAGATGGTGCTTTTGTACAATTTGATTTAAGTAATAGGAAAATATGTATCGAAACACTCCCCTTCAACTTTTTCAAAATATCCGTTTGTATTGAATGTTTGATGGTAGAAGCAAAATGCAATTAAGTCTTTCTATTTCTCTCTAATAGTAATTTTCTAATTTTTCAGATCTTCCGAAGCCTCCTGTTTATACAATGAACCAAGGATATCAACTTCATATGATGCAAAGAACGAAACAAATTTTCCAAACTAATTTATTTATTTAAGAATTAAGGACATGGAATGCAACTTGTGCTTTTAACGTATTAGCATTAATTAATAGCATGCTCGCTTTATTGACATCTATTTATATTTTTCGTTCATTGTGACTTTTAATTTAAGCAAAACTAAATTTCTTTTTAAATTTGAACCATGGGATGAATTTCCTTGGAAATTAGACTGGAGTTCTACATCATTGGATCTCTTCAACTGAAAATGTGAACTATCTGTAATCGCAGTTTTGTTTTTCATTCTTTAAAATGCTGATAACTTCTGTTACTCCAGATTTAAAGTTTTAATAAATTTTTAAGATATTGAGCTATTTGGTTTCATTTAGAAATGCATTTTAACTTTCACAAATTCGCTTCATAAACTTGAATGCAATTTAACTACTATTTTTAAACCAAAAGCGAATTGTATTTAAATACATCAGCATTTAAACCAAGACGAACTTGAAAGGTTTATAAAACATCTGTACAGGTTTATCTCGTTCCTTCCAAAATTTAAGTATATAATTTAAGAGATCGCTGAACATATTCAATATGTGTATTTTTTGCATTGTATTCATAAACTTCATGAAACTTGTTATTGGGGAAGTTAATCCCTTTAAAATTGTTCATCAATTAAACTCTTATTCTTTCTTATTTAGAACTGCAGGTCGATTATTAAATTTTAGTAACATAAATTTCGTTTTTGTAAAATTCGCGAATTAAACCATACATTAACCTGCGAGTGATGAAACTTGCAGAATATATTAAATGAGGAATCTAAACTACATAAAAAAATCCTTTAAAAAAAGATTAATGCAACATTAACTTTAATTTTATTCATAACCGAAGAGCTAGAATTGCAAATCTGAAGTGCTATATTTAAATTTTTAATTTTCTAATTTCTCTTTGCTATGATGAGTACCTGAACTTCCAGCCGAGAGGTTGAGGATTCAATTACACGTCGTTTTTACTTTTTTGTTGTTGTTATCGTGTCCATGGATTTAAAATATAATTATCAATGTTACATCAAGTCAAAAGTCTTCTCGATAGCGGCCGCAAGCAATGGCGCCGCTTCACTATACAGGACTTCTCTTAAGTTGGCCTCGATTGGTACCATATCCAATTGCAAAACATAGGGAGTGAGTTCTGGGCACTCTAGAATGTGCTTATGTGTTAGGAAAGTGTTGGGGTAATTTCTGCAGGAGATGTATTCCCTGGTCTTGTCTGGGAGAATCTTCATCCCTCTGTAATGATTTGTTCTGAGTCTGCTAATAACTGATGTCAACTTCCTAGGGCAGTTGAAGTCCGTGATGAGTGGCTTCTTAAAGTTTTGAGAATGAGTTGGCTTTTGGCCATTGCGTTAGCATCTTCAAGTGTGATGGTAGTCCTGGGTTGATCATTGTCCCTGGCTTCTTTGGCTAAAGTGTCAGCGCATACTTTTTTTTTAAACTCTTTATTTTCAGAGTGACTGGTGGCGCCCTACAGTGTATTTATCCACACTTAAACATTATTAACAATGAATTCTTGCTAATCCCAGTCACTTAACGGAAATCGAGGAGTGGATCACTAACTCTTTAATTGTTAATTTAATTTTTGGATATCCTTTCTAACTTAACTGTTATTTTAATTTTTAATTTGATGCCGTTGCATTTGTAATAACTTCAAATTTATTAAAGACAAGTGGAAAGTTTTCGAGGTGTATAATGTTCAACAGGTACTCCGTTACTGGTACATCAGTATCTTGTCCGTTCTCAAAATATCTGAAGGCTTTCCACTTCATCCATTAAAAAAATATAACAAAGCGGAGGATGAGGTCGATAAGACAAAGGGATAAAAAAGTGTTCTTCAAACATGAAACGCATGTTTGAATCCCTTTTTAATTTAATTTAACGTTACGGAAATATACAATATCATCCATATCGTCATATGTTGCAAACTCTTTTGTTCACAAAATCGCAAAAGTGGAGCGATATTTTAGCTTTTTATGATACTGTGTAAATGGCGCATTTTGACAAAACACTTATTTCTTATGTCAAAAAAATCATTCTCTGTATCGAAATGTCTACATTTGGTCTCTTTCTTGCTTTGGTAGCTTCCCAACTTGAAGAAACTTAAGCATTATGCGTTTCTCTTATTAAAACATAATCAGTTATGTTTTTAGACAGTTTTCATAAGAATCTATTCGAATATCTTCCTAATGTTGCAATTTATCCATTCGCATTTTTATATAAAAAAATATGATAAATTTAGAAATTACGAACTTTAAGATAGAACGCATTAACTTTAAATTTGCAGGAAAAAAAGTCAGAAGAAACTGACGTGAGGAAGATTTTGTTGGATTAATTCTTCCTTTCCCATAATTTGACGAAGTCTTCGACCACTAAAAGAATATTATAAAATGAAGTTGAGTTTTGCATTTAAATACATTACAACCAAATTTGCAATTAAATATTTGTATAAATTTCTAAATTTTCAAAATGGTAGAGAGTTTACAGATATTTGTATTAAGAACATTGACAGATATTTTTCTTTTAAAGTGTGATTGAAACCCCATCCGTGGCTCATGGTAATCGTGCAAAGTACAATAAAGTCGAAAAGTATTGTAATTTAAGCTTTTGTTCATGTAATTAAAAAAAAATGAATACTATGTATGCGAAATAATCGCACAATTATATCGATTGGATTATCTCTTACGAAAACAAACCAAATTAAAATACCATTATCCTTACAATAAATTTGTATAAAATCAAGATTATGTGAATGAATTTTAGAAGGGAGAAACACCATTTCAGAGTGCATATACCGCTTTTTTTACATACCGTACTCCATTTATAATTGTGAAACTCATTTAAAAATATGTAAAGTATCTAGTAACTTCTAACATTTGGAAAAGTAAATTTCATTGTATTTCAATTATATATTTTTTCGGCAAAATTTCTTCCAATGTTATATTAAGAAATACTTTATTACTTCATATTTACAATTTTGCATTTACAAAACAGAAAAAAATATTACACAGCGCAAATAAGTTGTAGCTAATACATTTCTAATTCAGAGACTTAATCTTAAACATTATAAATAAATTAAAACCAATAAACATACTTTTTGGATGGGCTTATATATATAAAATTCCTTCCAATAAAATATATTTAGCTATAAAACCATTATATAATGATAGATAAAATTCCAAATTTAAATTTAATGTCACTCTAACAATTTTTTTTTTTTCACATCGTTAAAGAATTACGAAATTGTAAGTCGAAAGAAATGAACGTGATGAGGATTTTGTTGGAATTAACTCTTCCTTTCACATAATTTGACGAAGTCTTCGACAACTAAAAGAAATTAAAGGACATTATAAAATGAAGGGAATGATTTTTGCATTTATATAAATACATTATTGATCTATTACCAAATCTTTAGGTACAATATAAAAGTAAATTTAAAAAATGCATTTATGATAATTTTTAATATTTCTGAAATTAAAATGCATCACAAATTTGTTCTCTAAACTATCTTTAATTAGTTTCACTAAAAAAAAATTTAATGTTCTTTTTCTAATATGTTCCATATGAAAAGTAAGTTAAATGAAATAAAACAAAAATAATATTAAACTTCAATTAATAGATTGTTATATTTTGTTAAGATGAGATTTAATTAAAATTTCCTTTTGTATACACTATTGCAGTATTAATATCAAAATAAAGTTGCTTACAAAATTTTTGTGGCATTTGGAATTGTCGTCTAGTATCGCCTATTGGGATAGTTGTATAAACATTTGGCTTCTGGTGAACTATAAATAAAAGGAAACAAATTAGGAATAATAACATGCACAGATATTAACATTTTACAATTTATTGTATTTAAGTATTAGATGTTTCGTTTCTAGAACCATATTCCGAAGTTTCAAAGTTAGCATTAATCAAAATTCATATTAATTTAACGTTAATCATGGCGTCACAATCTCTAACTATTTAGTATTTCGCATAAGGCAGGAAACTGGCAAAATGCAGAAATGGCGTCTATCTTCAATGGATGCACAAGTTAGACTATAGAACCTTTCTTTGTTGCAACCCTTTTTCACCCCATGCTTAGAGAATTGAAAACTATAAATCTCAGTGTGGTAATATTTTTTGATGCTTCTCATTCAAGTTACACTTGGGAAAGCCATAAAATTGTACAACTACACGAGATAAAAAACACATTGTAATTCATTGAATTTATATATCTTCATTTATTGCAAATTATAAAGAACTAAATGTATTTTAAAAATATCTAGCTTTATAACTATTCAAGTGTTCTTTCTTTGGTAAAATAGGAAATATTTTTCTTAAATACTACTGTGCCCAAAAGGTAAAACTAAATTTAAATTTTCCGAGCATACGGAATTTCAGTTTTTTTTTTTTTTTTTTTTTTTAAGTTGTAGGCACTGTTCTTGACATCTGTGTAAAATTTCACGTCAAAATATTTATTACTGTTTGTGAGACGTTAAAACTGATACCGGCGATTTTTGAAATATCTGAATTAATTGAGCAAAGATCTTGCATTGAATTTTGTTTGCGGAAACGTATAGAATGTTGTAGAAGGTATTCGGTGAACAAACTATATCGGAAAGAAATGTTTACAAGTGGTATAAACAGTTCACGATGACGAAGAGCGCCCTGGTCGACAATCGACCTCAACCGACGAAGCTCACGTCCAAAAATTGAAGATTTGGTGCTTGAAAACAGTCTATTTACAATTGGAGACCTTGGTGCTGATGTTGGAATTTCAAAAGGATTGGTAAATTCCATTTTAAAAAGTTTTGGGCCTCAAATGCGTCAAATCTCGATTGGTACCGAAAACCCTGAATTTTTTGGAAAAACATCATCGCGTTGAAGTGTGTGAAACAATGCTTTCTGACTATCAGGACGAGTTGAAATGCATCATAACTGGATATGAGACTTTGATTTATGCTTACGACTCGGAAACAGATCAATCGAGCGAATATCGTGACAAAGATAAAGCAAGACCGAAAAGAGCACGCGAAAGTCGTCAAAAATCAAGGTCATGTTGATTGTTTAATTCGATTACCTATGTATATTATGATAGCTAGAGATTCGTATATAGATAATTTTTTTATAATCACCCTCTATATTGAATAAACGGAAAATGTTTTTAAGAGTATTTCAAATTGATGTAATATAGTTTATTTCCATATATTTTACACAAATTCTTTAGTGTCATTTATTTTAACACTGTATAGAGTTTTATATATCGAAATTTAAATAATTCATACGAATTTATAATCTTCTTATTTTGCGATTTATGAAATTGTCCAAATGTTTTCAAATGCTTTTGAATATAGTAGCTCTGCAAATATCTCCTACGTAGTTTTAGTGCTTTAAACTTGATAATGTTGCAATCTGTATTTTCCCTAGTTAAAAACTTTAATGCATTATAAATGTTATGCCAACTTTAATATTATATAGAAAAATGTAAAGAAATAATACCTCGCATCTACAGCAATATTTCTTTCTATTTACAATCTTTTTTACAGTCAATATTATACAATCTGGGCCTGAATGGCCGAGTGGCTAGCGCTCTGGCGCTCGGTACCACAGGGTTCGAGTCCCGGCGATGCCATGGATGTTTGTAGTGGTTCGGAATCCACTTTAAACCGTAGGTCCTGGTCCTAATTGGATCGTAGAGCGTTGCTGGGGCATTGTTACTCCGCGTCCGTAGCTTATCTTCAAGTTACACGTGCCTCCTGGGTAATGCAAAGTGAGTAACGTCTTTGCAGCGCTTATCTTAAGGCATCAAAGACCAAGCTGTCTAAGTGTTTGCCAACTGCATTAGAACAAAAAAAGATATATTATACAATCTTTTTATATAATGATCTCAAGGAATTTATGCATATTTGTATTAGAATATGGTTCTTTTTCAAAAAGGGGAAAAAACAAATTTTATAATATGTTGGTGACTAATGACAGTCATTTAAGAGCCAGACTTGGGATTTAAAATATTGTAGTGTTTTTGGAGAAAGAAATGAAAATTTATATTATGAGTCACTCATCTAAATACTCATTAGACTAAATAGACACTTCAAAGAATAGATTAATGCCAAGTTCATATAACGATTATTATTTGTACGTTATCATCATAGAATGGATTGCATTCATACAAAGAAAAGACTGGATGACTTTCACTTCCCAATGCTTCAGTTCCTTTCTTGCGTACCAAATTTAAATAAAGTACTTTAAAAAGAAATAGCTTAATCTTACAAATTTCTGAACCACCATGGCAACTATTTTGGCTAACACTTCACTGCAGTGTTTTTCTTTAATGATGCAAAATCAGCAGTAAATACTTACTTTAAGAACCGACTGAACTGTTGCCTGCTGCATTCCGACCATTCCCGTTCATATACAGCAGAACGATATACAGAGTCCATGAGAAATCCTACATCCCTCCGACATTGAAAAGCTGATCCAGTTCCATCATGTTCAACCCCCAGCCTATAATAAATAAATAAATAAATAAATTTATACGAAATATCAATGTAATAAAAAGACTTAATTCCATTCATGAATTTAAATTTATCATGTGTGAACATACTCTTTTCACTGTATTGAAATGGTTAATGAAAGACAGTACGCAGATCTACCTCCCCGTGGTGCACCTGGTAAAACTTTTCAGTGGCTAAAAGATCTACAACTTAGCATTATGTTAGATTTATGAACTCTGTTTCAGCATGTTTTGTTGAATTCTCTGTTCTTTTTTATTTTTCGTTGTTCTTTTTTTTTTTTGCTGTAACTATTAATAATCTGCCATTGGAAATAAAAAAAAAAAAAAAAAAATGACACACAGCGTTTGTATGCGCTGTAATAACGCTGCGTTAGAATCAATTTAAGATAGTATAAGGATATAGTAATAAGGATTTGACTTGTTATAGTATAATTGTCCAATATTTTAAAATTTTAACTTGGTTCAAATTATCTGAAGATACAAATATATAAATAATAATTCATTTCAAGTATCAAATCAGTATTTAGAGTACAAAATCAGAGGGAAATACTCACAGATGTGCAATTTCATGTGCTGCTATTGATGCGCTCTTTTGTCCTCCTACATCTTCAACTATTCCTATGCCTTCTATTTCTTCCTGATCAATGCTGAATTTACATGCTGAACCAACACCATCAGCCACACCTATAAAATAAAAAATAACAATTTGCTTTATGCATAGTTATTGCATAAAAGCATCATAATTAAACTTCAAAACTTTATTTTTAAATCATTTTTTTTTTTAATTTACCAAATTTACTTTGCATTCCAAATATAAAGAGTTATTATCAAACTAAAAAAAAATGAATTAAATAAAAGGATTTAATTTCATATTATAAATGATATTTTTTTACGTTTTTTATGTGTGTTTGAGAGTTTTATAATTGGATATAATTAAAAGCCAAAAATTCATTAAATTTAAAAGCATCTTAATCTTAATACTCTATAAGACCCTGCCTGAAGTAAAGACAAAATATTTCAAAAAACCACATTCAGGAGTACCAGCCATATATTCGGGTCGCCATATATAGGTCGCATAGACATTAGCTAATTTCCTCATGAAACATGGTGCCGAATATCTGAGTGACAGGTAAATAAAGATCGTCAGCTGTCTAATTTGAGTGATGGGTTTATTATATATTTGTCAAATAACATACATTCCTCTCTTCTGGGAATGAAATGCCAAATGCTTTAGTTTTGTCACTCATATATTCGGCATCATGTATAATGAGGAAATTAGCGAATGTCTATGCGACTTCACAGGTCGAGACAACTATAGCTTAAATATGTACTAAACTATGAGTTGTTCCATCGTCATTGGTGGTAGATCACGAGTTGAGAAATGTCTACTCAAATTAGAAGTGTGGGAAGCTGATGCCTCCTCTTGACGGGTTGTTTAAAAACAAGTTTTCTTTTTTATGAAGAAGAGGAAAAGGGGGGGATTCTGCGACGAGTCTACCAGAAGTGTTTTTTTTTTTTTTTCTGAAGTGGCAGAATAGGCCGGATTTTCCATCTCTTTACAAAGTGAGCCCTTTGTGTATGATAATTAAGGACTGCCGCAGATTGTGTTCATTAGATTCGTCGTAGACTCGAAAACTCCGAAAACCTCTGTCCTTTGAGTGAATTGCATTTGGACCAGAGGGCCAAGTTAGTAGTGTTCTGAGCTCGGAGCTACAAGCCTCGGGCTTGAGTCCCGGGATGGACGTTTGTAGTGCTAATAGTGGATTGTAATCCACTTTAAACCGTAGGTCACGGTCTAATATGACTGTTGTGCGTAGGTCTGACAATCTTACCCCGTAAAAAAACAAAAAAACATCGCCTGTTTCGGAATTTCCAGTAAGCAGACGTCTATGGCTGAACATAGACTGTAGTGCTTGGGAGTTAGTTAGTATCACTCTTGTTAATTTCTTATGTATACATTTATATGTATATACGAGAAGCTATGTGTGTAAATGTATCAACTTTGAAGTTATATTTATTTATTATTATTTTGGAATTATTTACTCCAAAAATTATTTCACTCCAAAAATTCGTTACCAAATATTATGGAAAATTTGTAATAATTCTTTTTCCTTTATTTTTTTTATTACCATTGGAAACTATTTTTTAATTTCCTTCAGATAAGAAGTTATGTTAATCGAATGACCTTAAAAAATTCTTATTTTTTAATTATCAAATTTTTGCACCCCCCTAGATAGCGCCAGACTTAATAAGATTGACGCTGTTAGTTAAGATATTGTACAAAAAAAGAATAAATGAATAAGGTAGATATTGACAGCATTACCAAATGCTTAAATCAACACTATTATAATTAACGCTAATATATTAAAGGTCGAAGTGGCAAAGTGTGTATGAAGCGTGCAGGAGAACTGAGATTCGAATCTGCTGTCTGCATTCTTGTAGTCACTGCTTTCAGAAACGAGGTGACTCGATGGCGATTGTGGCAATACGTGTAAAAGCGTCTGATTTTGAAATAGATCATATTTGACATAGATAGTCAGGCAGCTTGGTGGGAGTTTTTCAGACTTTTCCCCCTACAACACACAATACAGAACAGTTACCCATAAAAGTTCTCCCTTCATTACCCGTAGGTAAGTTGTTTGTGAGATACTATACAAAGGGTACATGATTTGGTTTGTCACTCTATGGTCATTTTGTTCACACTTGAGGCTAATTAGACTGGGACCTACAATTTAACGTGGATTTCGTACCACTGCTACTACTACACCACACCACACCACATCACATCACTGTGCCTAGAGCTGAGTTGCCCCTTTACAGTTTGGGAATGATGTGGGTAAGAAGTTTAATTTCACTTTGTGACGCTCTACGGTCATATGGGACTGAGACGGCTTAAAGTGGCTACGGCTTAAAATGGATTCTGAACCACTAAAAAACATCCATGGAACCGCCAGGATTTCAACCTAAAGCCTGTGGTACCAAAGGCAGAGCGTTAGCCAGTTGGCCATCAGGCCGCCATAACGGTATGTGAGGTCTACCAATGCTCAACAAAGAAAAAGTTGAATAATATATTAATGTAAAAATATTATTGATAAATCTTGTATAAGAATAATCGTTTTATTTAGTTAATTTATATTATTTGAGATTTATTTAAAATCTCAAGCCTTTATCTAAGTGCACGTATTTTTTCTTAAAGTAAATTTACAAAAAGTAAAAATGTTTTAATTTCTTACTTAACCTACTTAAACTTACCTATAACTGGTTTGCATTCGCCAGTACGTTCTCTGCTGCACAGACTAAATTTTGTCATGATGAGAGCTATGTCATATTGGCGTATGTAATTGCTGTTTTCGTAAAGATATTTAGAAAAATCCTTTAGTGTATCTGTAACTTCTATATATGTTTCGTTCATTTGATTTTTCTCCAAGAAAGGCATCCCACCTTTATTCTGCGAAGTACAAGATTAAATTAATTTAGAAAACATATAACTACTACAATTGAAATTTTACTTTTTAATTGGACAACAAGATTTTTTTTTAAACTGCTACAACTAGAAAAAAAATTGTTGATAAATTTCTATCAACTTTATGAATAATTTTCTTTTTTCAATTCTTTCTATTAGCTCGCACTCTCCCTATATATATCTTGTTCAAATTTTCAATCGTTCATAAAATACTTTTTATTCATCCACTCAAGTTCAAATACATTCTTTGAAACTTGTAGTGAATGACACTTGATGTTAATGTAGTTTTTTCAAATATTAATTCATTAAATTTAATTAATTAATATAAATTTTTTTTTCCGATTTAGGTTGAATATATCTGCCAATAGATGGCGCCAGATAAACTTAAAAAAATGAAGGAAAATTATTTATAAAGGACTTTCTGCAATATAGTGAAAAAAAAGTAGGAACTTGACTTCAATTTTTTTTTTTTTTTTTTTTATATTACTTGTTTTAAATCAATTTAACTACCAAGATATACGCATTAAGTTTATATTTAAATAGCTCATTCTTCAAAATTATTTATTTAAAGCAAATGTTAGAACTGCTGTCCATGTTCTTGTAAAATTAATAAAATATATCTTATCATTTTTCGTGGTTATTTTTTATAAAGTAGATGCAGTAAAGTAGATGCCGTCTGATTACTTTCTATAGTCACATTAGACTGGGAACTACGGTTATAAGTGGAACCACTACAAACATTCATGACACCTCTGGGACTCGAATACGAAATCTGTGACCCAGAGCGCCAGTCACTTGGCCATCAGGCCCATATATTAAATATTAAGTTATCATATTTTTTTATTATTTATTTTATTTATTTTTTTTTTTTTGATTTTCTGTCTTTTGCAAAAGCATTTTTACTATAATCAATGTAATGTTTCTGATTATTATTAATGTAAAGTTATAATTAATTTAGTCACTGATATATTAAGTGTATAAGTCATTATAAATTACAATATACGACTTATATAGTATATCCTTATAATAAAATATTTTATATTTATCTTTATTATATATATCAATATATGAGTTTGTCCTTAATAAAAAAATTGTTTGCACAAATATTTTCAAAGATATTAATCATAAAATGTTATGCTTTCATCATTTTTTAGAAAAGAAAATATGAATGGTCAGTTTTATGGTATAATTTGTTATACTGGCATGCTGTAAATATCGTTTCTAATAACTTAAAACAAAATTATCTATTTAACCATGTTTTAATTTAATATAATTGTAAAATAAATTATGTATGATACGAAAGATGATAGATTTGTACTTTACCTTTGCTATGAGAATTGCTGATAAGATAATTTTGACTGTGGGATTTCTTAATGTTCGATATCTCAAATCAATCTATTAAAAAAAAAACATCAGTTAAAATAGGTTCCAAGAATATTTGTATAACTATAGTTTAATCTTAATGATATCAAATTTTAATTTAATTCTTCAATTACATAAAAAAAAATTATTTTCAGAAAATTAAATAAAATATTTTATATAACTTTTTCAAATCTAAAATTTAATTTCTAAAAATAAAATGAATAAACAGATAACATAATATAATTTTATAAATATAAATTTTTAATTTATATTAATTAATTTTAATTTATATCAATTAATATAAATTTTTAATTTATCGACAATAATGCCAGCAGTTTGGTTTTAATTTTTTTTCGTCCAATGAACATTAGGAAAAAAAGTTTTTGCTTCTGTTCCTTATCAGAATGCATCATGGGTATATTTCTCAACCTGCCATTTTACATTTAATAATAATAAAAAATGTGAGGCCCTATTTCTAACTTTTTACAAAATTTTATGACATATATTAAAGCCCTTCTATTCAGGATTAATAATTTATTCAATGAAACTAAAAGCAAAATTTTCATAAAAGTAGCAGGATGTATTTCCTACAATAAAAATACTATGTAATAAAATATAACTAGTCCCACATGTTTTACTGATGCTGCAATTTGATACTTTCAATTACACTCTTTTTGAGAAAGTAGTATTGTAACATCTCGGATTATATTTGATCTATAACGGCTTGAAGAAGAAAGCTACATTCAGGTTCATGGGAACACTTTAAATTTTAACTACAAGCACTATATATATATACAAATAATTTCCTCTGGGTTATTATACAAAGTAATTAAAAATTTAAATAAAATTTGATCACAAGTACACGATTAAATCACAAGTACAGTGTACTTCAAGGTCTGTGATGCCGACGTAGACTGTCTCGAGTCTACGTCGTATCTAATTGCCTGGTCTGTCGCAGACCTTAATTATCCTATGGTGTGATACACGAAATCACAAGAGGTTCACTTTAGAAACAAACGGAAACTCTGGCCTATTGAGTCATTTTAATGAGAAAAGGAAAAACAACACTTCTGGTCGACTCGCCGCAGAACTATCTTCTTCACCAAAAAAAAAACTCTTTTACGGCACTCCTGCAAGAGTGTTCAACCTCCCTCACTTCTCCTTGGAGAAGACACTTCTCAGCCCTTCACCCATCACAAGGGAATAACTCACGATATAATTCATATTCAATCTGTAATTGTTTCAACATGTGAAGATTACACATATATTCGCCAATTTTCTGAGTCTCATTAAACATGATACCG
Source organism: Caerostris darwini (assembly GCA_021605075.1). Taxonomy (NCBI): domain Eukaryota; kingdom Metazoa; phylum Arthropoda; class Arachnida; order Araneae; family Araneidae; genus Caerostris; species Caerostris darwini. The sequence continues at coordinate 341,218 of BPLQ01008512.1, read as the reverse complement.
AATATCTGCTATCAGATTTGAATGACAAGTTTTTCTCATTAGTACAAAACAGTAATTGCATGTAATATAATTATCCACAATACTGCTTGACTGCTGTTAAATTTGAGAGATGGTTATTATATACTTGTCAAATAACATACATTCCTCTCTCCTGGGAATGAAATGCCAAAACGCTTCCTGTGAAAAAAAGTGTTAGAGTATTATAGAAAACATATAAATATACTAAAAAATTACTTACATTAGATAAAACAGAATAATAATAGCTCAAAACTCTTTTGTCATTTTGATCGAATGTCAAATAATTATCGTAATCCACTAAAAGGATAATTTCCGGATACACAACCGGGACCTTCCTCTTTCTTGGTCCAAATACACCTGTACTGTTTATTTGGATTTTTGGATACACTAATTAAACGATAACATACATAAATAAACATAATAACATTTGATAGCTTAATTTTTATGTTACATAAATATATGCAATTTTCCTTATGGATTTATCATAGATAAAAATAAATACTATTCTAAAATTCTACAAATAGTTCTTAGCCTGTGGCAATTTCATATAAATTGCAAATTGCAAAATATTTACTGTTAAACATGCAAATATATAATATAACAGCATATAATATAACATATAATATAAAATATAATAACATATAATATAACATATAATATAAAATATAATAACATATAATATAACATATAATAACATATAATATAACACACTGTTTAATTAGCACACTGTTTAATTAAAAGTACATAAATGAGATATTGCTAATTTATTTGACAGTCGATTTCTTCAAGAAATTCTAGATTTTTGATCTTGTCGCATTTTACCATCATGAATTAGAGAGATAAATAAGTACATGTCTTTCTTCATTGGAGCAACAGCCACTTGTGGGCCAAGGCCGTCTGCCTACTGGCAGATCTCGAGACAGGAGATGTTTTGCTTTCTACGAGGTGGTATTATCAGCCCAATACCTAGTTACTGCCTGTTATACCGGAACCTGCGGTTTAAAGTGGATTCCGAACCACTATATAAATATCCATAGTAATGCAGGGACTCGATCCCGGAAACTGTGGCAGAAAGCACCAGAAAGTTACACTCTAGAATTCTACGAATGTTTATAATCAATATAACCATTGTTGATTTTGATAAAGCAGCATAAGATAATTTTATACTGTGTAACTACAATTACCAAAATCACACGTCACTGGACGGACGGACAGACAAACAGATTGGTATATAAACTCATGTTTGTGAAAATTGCAACACCATGAAGGAATCGTCATAATTGAATGAAATTTAATACACAGTTGAGTGGTAGAGGTACAAATAAATGATTAAATGTTCAAAGCAAACAATAACAAGAGATCGGAATCATTATTTTGTGTAGACACCGCGTGCCGCAATAAGTGCTGCTACACGACGTGACATGGAGTCAAACAAATTTTGAATGTCTGCCTGAGGAAGAGCATTCCATATTGTTTGTATGCACACCCAAAGTTCGTCTGCAGAAGTAACAGGACGAGGATCACGAGCGAGACGCCGACCAACGAAATCCCACACATGTTCAATCGGCGACATATCCGGGGAATACGCAGGCCAAGGAAGAAGCTGTATCTGCCGCGTTGCAAAGAAGGATTGAACAGTCCTAGCGATATGAGGGCGGGCATTGTCCTGTTGAAATACAGCGCCTTGCAAGCTTTGAAGGAAGGGAACAGCTTCGGGCTGTAGAACTTCACTGATGTACCGGTTGCTGTTCAGATTGTCCACAATTCTTAGCAATTGAGATCGTCCATGATATGCTATGGCACCCCAGACTCCGGGTGTTCGTCCACTGTGGCGTTCGATAACTGTGGCGGGTCCATTCGCCGTTCAGAGGGCGCTGCTCAGCATACGCATGCGCCACGGATTTGAAATTCTAATCATTTGCATATCATGCGCTAATTTGCATTTCCTGAAAATTTCAGCTCACTCGCCCGCTAATTCCTACATGGTGTTGCAATTTTCACAAACATGACTTTATATAACAAAGCTTCTTAAATTTGACTACGATGGACTGTCCTAATAATTGTCATTATCGAAAATTATTTATTATTTAATTAACTAAGCAAAATTAAATTAGCTTTGAATTAATGATGTTTAGTTTTATATATTTAGTTTTGAAAATTTTGCTTCAAAAACATGCATAATCATTTCTTAAAACTTACTGTTAAATATACGTAAATTTGTTTATACATAAATTATATTATGATACTGTAGTTTGGCAAACATAAATTACACATATTTTTTTTAAGTTGCTCTCTTTCGGTAGTGGTGATGGTGGAATACTTGAATTGTATTTATATGTATATGTTTTTAAACGAAAAAGATAATAATCGAGTTTAAATTTGCTTTATAAGACACTAATGTTTAACGTCATTTATTTTATAAAAACTAGAAGAACAAAATAAAGAAAAAATCGTCAAATCTGAAAATTAAATCAGAAAATGGTGTTCAATTTTAAACTATAATTGGAATTTTCAATCTGTGCATTACATTAGGTTTTAAAGAGAATGGGATCCAAATAACAAAGAAATACTGTAACTTACAAAGGTCAAAACCAAAAAGGTCCGGCCATATCCGAATCTTGATGACTATATGAGCAGCACTCAAGGACTGTTTCTCAGAATACGGTAAGAGTTCATAATTTCTGTTGAATTCCTTGTCATAGATCATTATGTCACCAGGTATGGGTTTAATAATCAGATTACCAATGGTACCTTCCTGGTAAAAGATTAAAAGCAATCATTATTTAAGTTCTTTTATTAATAAAAAGCTAAATTTATTTTAATCATTGATATTTAGTATTGGAATACTGAATATCGGCTTAAGTCACGAACTACATACTGTAACAGTTCTTCCCCCTACGCACTGCAAGAGCGCCTCCTGTGGCATTCGGGAGAATTGATGAGTGGGCCTCGAGACTTTCACCAGAGAGGAAGTACAGAGCAACCCGCACTGTTGCCGAGAAACGTTTAGTTTGTAATCTCTCATCCAGAGCGGAAATATATTCAGTGCAATGCTGCGTAATAGTTTGCCTACAGACTCTCACCCGGAGAGGTATTATTTCCGCGCATCCTGTGCTTATCTGAGTATTGGGTCTTTGGCTTATTTGCGGAATCCTTCCACGAATCTATAAATGTATTTAAATGTGTTAAAATGTATGTGTGTCGTGTTTGTGCGTGTGTAAATAAAGCTGTGTTTTCTGAAACCTGTGTCTCAAGTCACAACTCAACAACACTCAGTTACAATCCAGAGTTGTTCCAACCCACAACACTACAATACTAAATATTTTTGGGGTGTGTGTGATTTATCATTAACAAAGCTGTACATTCTACGGGCATTATTTTCATCTTGTACGATTAAAAATTAATTCTATAAAAACAAGTACCAAAAAATATATCTTTTGGATAACTGAACAGATGCTTTTCACTGGTATTTTTGAAATATACTGTAGACCTCATATAAATCAAGGTCTATGTATTGTTCATTTTATAATCAATGTTCAATAAAAAAAATCTCATAATTAATGAACCCTGTAATAGTATTTTTAAACATATATTACTAATCTCGGTACTATCATTTCCAATGATAATAATGTTAAACCTGAAATTGGCAATGACTATCTAAAATTAATAGATGTTTCCATTGTTTAAAGAATTTATTCAAACTCTTAAATATCATGACAAAAATTAATCTTTATACAACTCTCGTCAGACCTATCATATCGTAGGGCAATGAATATTGGCCATTAAGAAAGCGGGTGAAGATATTAATTGTGACTTTTAATTTTTGAAAGCAAAGTACTTCGAAAAATATTTGGTCCAGTTTGAGAGAATGATAGATGGTGGATTTTGTTTAACCATGAAATCTGTAGAAAATATAAGCAACCTAATGTTATCATAGTCATCAAGTCTTTTCTTATCAGATAACGTGGACATGTTTTTTCTTTTTCTTTTTCTTTCTAATGCAGCTGGCAAACACTTAGACAGCTTGGTCTTGGATGCTTTAAGGCAAGCGCTGCACAGACGTTACTCACTTTGCATTATCCAGGGGGTGCGTGTAACTTGAAGATAAACCACGGACGCGGAGTAACAATGCCCCGCAACGCTCTGTGATCCTATTAGGACCGGGACCTACGGTTTAAAGTGGATTCCGAACCACTACAAACATCCATGGCACCGCCGGGACTCAAACGCGAAACCTGTGGTACCAAGCGCCAGAGCGCTAGCCACTCGGCCATTCAGGCCCCAGATGTGATAATATGAGCCCTGTTAAAAAGGTGGCTTTTACGAATGTGCAGGATACTAGGAAAGGAAGTAGACCTCGCACAAGATGGATAGACTTGTTGGCGGATTATCGGCAATCGTTGGCGAACTGTGGCGTCTGATGGGATCTGTTGGAGAAAGCTTGTTGAGACGGCCTGTAACAGGCTGAAGTGGAAGTAAAGTAGAAGAAAAATATATCATAGAGTTCAAGATCTAATGGAATAGTGGGTAAGCAATTAGCATTCGCCATCAACAACAAAAACTATAGAAATATATATTAATATCAATTTTGTATGAGCCTAAAAAGCATACGTGTTTTGAATTTTTAAGAAGGGCCTTGCACTGATATTTCTAATATACGCGATGTATTAGCGGTGAAAGGATTAATTATCAACAATAAAAGATATTTTCATTTATCGAATGAACCGAGATCGAATCCAATTGTATATTTTAAAATTATACTGCTTGATTAGATGAATAGGAATAATTCAAAGAATTCAAAAATCAGACGTACATTTCTTCTGTACGTGTGTTTGTCACTGAACTCCTCCTAAACGGCTGGACCGATTTCGATTAAATGTTTTGTGTGTGTTTGAGTGGGTCCTGAATGGTTTAGATTCACAACTGAATCCTGTAGGTGGAGCTGCAATCGATATAATTATCTTGTACTTGTGTTTGTCACTGAACTCCTCCTAAGCGGCTGGACCGATTTTGATAAAAAAAAAAAATTTGCGTGTGTTTTAGAGGATCCTTGGATGATTTAGATTCACGATTGGATTTCAGGATTTTTTTTTATTTTCAGTCAGGACAACGTTTGCTGGCCCCTCTAATAGTGGTATAAAAAGAAATAAGTAATTTAAAAATATTATTAAATATTACCATCTCGAAATTTCCTGTTTCTCTGTACACAATGGAAAAAGCGGCTTTTTGTTCCAAATCTTGATATACTCTGATTGTATCATTATTCTGCAAAACATCAAAGAATTATGGAATTATTTAAAAGAGGACACTTTTTAACAATTTAAAACATTTAATTTGTAATTGAATTTTGTCATAAAGACAGCAAAGTTTGAAAAAAATAAACGAATTCCAACAATTCCAATTAATTTTTTAATTCTCTAAATTAACTTTTAATATTTCTACAAAAAAATTGATTTAAAAACTACTGAAATATTTTTCGTTTATTAACTATTTTGGAACTTCTATATTTTGTCAGTATAATTTAAAAGGCTATACGTAAATTTAATACAATAAAAATATAATTATACCATTAATTTTAAATTCAACGGAATTGATTAACAATAAGGTTTTGACATTTTTAATAATATTATTTACTTAATTTTTTTAACAAAAGTAGCATTTAAAACTTATCATGAGGCTCATTTTTAATTTTTTGATGGGATTTGTACCTCAATATATTAGAAAATTTAATAGTTTTTCTATATTTTGAGGTATATATTTCATAGCAAAACATATTCTTTTTTTATTAATTTCGTTAATAAAATTAAAATACATTTGTGTCAACAATTTTTGATTACGGATAAACGCAAATATGAATATCAATTAATGTACAATATCGCTAAATATAGAAAAAATTTTTGGCTATATAACAGGTGCGCTGAACAGTTCGTAGGCTGACACATAGCAGGCGCTACTAGTATTAAATCCACATGATTTTTAGTTAGCCCTAACCTTAAGACACGTGTATAAATTTGACAGCTGTTGCACCATTAGTATGTGAGTTATAGCATTTTTAGTGTTCATCACGTGCAGTCCACTCGGCTGACTGTCGATTGGACCCCGATGTGAAATGATGGAGCCATGTTTCCTCCATTGTCACATATCGACGCAAAAATTCGGGTTTATTACGATTGAACAGCTCCAAACACTGCTTAGAATCATCAATTCGTTGTTGTTTTTGGTTGATTGTGATCTCGCGCAACACCCACTTTGAACAGAGCTTTCGCATATCCAAATATTCATTCACGATATGTCCAACACGTTCCTTTGATATCTTTAGGGTCTCAGATATCTCAATCAACTTCACTTTACGGTTATCAGAAATTATTTTGTGGACTTTTTGGATGTTTTCGTTGGTAACAGCCTCTTTGGTGCGTCCACTGCGTGCATCGTCCTCGGTGCTCATTTCGCCTCGTTTAAATTTAGCAAACCACTTCTCTAGGGTTGATTTTCCTGGAGCAAAGTCCGAATAATGTTTATCAAACCAAGCCTTGGCTTCAATAGTATTTTTTTTCGCCAAAAAGCAATGCTTTATTAACACACGAAATTCCTTTTTATCCAATTTTTTCAAACTAACAAAAGTTGCTTCACTAAAAAGGCTATAACTCACATACTAGTAGTGCAACAGCTGTCAAATTTATACACGTGTCTTTTGAAGGTTAAGGCTAACTAAAAATCATATGGATTTAATACTAGTAGCTCCATCTATGTGTTAGCCTATGAACTTTTAAGCCCACCTTTTATTATATTGGACTTGGTTTAGATGTTGCGGTTTACCAAATGGCATAAAAAACAACAACTATAAACAACAGGTGCATGTTCTCTCCATACACTACAAGTTGCGTATTCTTACAGGGATTGTCTTGCACTACAGCTAGGATAATCTAGGTACATAACGGTTCATTCGCAACTTATGATGTCTCTCAGAGAAGTATTGACGCAGGTGTTCAAGTGGAAGTGTCGTTTATTGAATATTGTTGCACGTTCAAGTTATATCCGGCTAACTTATTACTCTAGGTAGCCCTGTGTGTGAGATGCATACTTATTAATTCAGTATTCATACCATCAGCCCTCCTACTACCTCTGTAAAATTAGTTTTTGCAAGAATGCTTGTAACTCCCGCGACAGTGCAATTCCATCTTCTGTTGTTGTTATTGTTTCTTATCTTACTTGGTAGAAATCAAAACCCACGAACCCGTGTGGTCTCATGGTTAATTGCAAAGGGGGCAGCTTCTGTTGTGATGGAGCACCCATAGGTAAAAGTCTTAGTAGGCTCCATGATACTGACGGGGCCTGAATAGCCGAGTAGCTAGCGCTCTGGCGCTCGGTACCACAGGTTTCGGGTTCGAGTCCCTGTGGTGCCATGGATGTTTGTAGTGGTTCGGAATCCACTTTAAACTGTAGATCCCCGTATGTTTAGCCTAAAAGAGTGTACAAGATGACGAGCGACAAACCAAACTAAACCATGACACTGACATTTTTTATGGGGTAGGATTGTCATAAAAAAATGGCTTAAAATAGATTCCGAACCACTAAAAACATCCGTGACACCGGCGGGACTCGAACCCGAAACCTTTGGCCACATTCACTCGGCCATCAGGCACACTCCATCTGGGAAGCATTTCTGACCCAGTAATGGTATGTGATTCTTCAGCAATGGTATGATGCTCTGGTGTACCCACTCTCTCCTGAAAGTTTGCAAATCTTATACTGAGAAAGTCTGTAGTTTTAAAACTGTTACTTTAAGATATTATATTCGTTCAATGTAATTATTATTTAATTATATTGTAGCTTGAGGACTTGTGGTAAGTTTATAATTTCACCTCAAAAATTATTTCTTCGAACTTTTTGTCAGTCATCATGAACGTCTTTGCTGGCAAGATTCTGTTATTCAAATCCTCATCTTCTCGCAGTTTGAGGGATATATCTTCTCCAAAAGCAAAAACATTGAGGCTTTTTTCTTCGTCACCATTGTCATTCATGTTTGATAGCATCTGTATTTTAACTATTTCGTATTCAAGATCTGAAAAAAAAATCCATTATCAGTACAGTTGAAATTTGTTAATTTGTTTATAATTAGGATTTATTTTACGCTTTTATATATACAAAGTGTTATGTTTATTATTTATACAATAGAGTTAAATGATATTACGCAATGCTAAATGTATCAATGTATTTACTCATTATACTTTATTACTATATCCATTTACATATAAAAAGAAAAAGTATTTATATCTAATTATAGTTCTTTTTTAGGGTAAATATAGTGGTATAGTGCGCTATATTCGCGCTATAGTGCGCTACATCCGCGCTATAGTGGGGACGAGCTGTGTTATAAAAATACATTACTTTCGACAATTCTTAATAAAAATAAATTGTTTAAAATTAAAAAGTTACTTTTTTCACTGCTGTATTTTATAATCAACCAATTTAATAAAAATACCTGGGAATATGCTTTCCTTATACGTTGCTTTCTCAAATATTCTACAACGAAATAGAAATTTTTTAGCAATATACTTTATGTATTAATAAACCGTAATAAAAATAATCAGGTTAATTAAATTTATATAAAAAAAATTAAAGTTAAAAAATAGAATTGGTAATAAATTTGAAATATATTTGTTAAATTTGACTTATCCAAAATATCTTCTGAACAGAGTGCACTTTTTATGCTTCATAATGATAAGTAGGGTAGATAAGAAAAAATTAATACTTTAGTTATAAGTAATGCTTTAAAGATAATTTCCTCATTTGCTTATGATAAGAAAGAAACTAATAGGTCTAATCATGTGGTCCTTAACGCTACTGTATACTTGTATACTTTGTTATCCACAGATTGTGAACCAAAAATTATAGCACTTTTGAGTTAGTATAACACATAACCATATTTATAACAACATCATAATTCTAGATCAGTGATAATGAGTGAAAAAAAAGTAAATTATATTAGTTACAAAATCCACATAGTCTGTTTTAAAATCTCTGAAATCGCCAATCTTTCATCTCAAATCGACCTGATTGACAGAGACTATTTAATGGGAAACTAAACTATTTATTTGATTATATAAATGGTGAACCAAAAATTATAATACTTTTCAGTTAGTTCATAAATATGTTTATGGGTTATTTATAACAACATCATAATTCTAGATCAGCGATAATGAGTGAAAAAAAAGTAAATTATATTAGTTAATAAATAACTTCTTTTAATAAGTATGCTAATGCAAAAAAAAAAAAAAATTTATGCTATGATATATTTATTTTAAATTCCAACATTTGTTAAAATAGCTTATAACAAATGTTGGAATTTATTTATTATAATAAATAAATCATTAATAAATTATGATTTATTTGTAAATGGTGATTTAAAATTTATAAATAATTTTTTCAAACTTATTTAAATAACGAATTATGAATTTTGTGTTTTTGGTATTACAACCATTTTAATTAGGCATTGCTTAATTTTTATAACATTTGAAATAGAATGTTTAGAAAATAACAATTATGATAACACTGGAAAAATTTATTTTATTTACTTTCATAAAAAGATTACTAATTCTAGATCAGTGATAATGAATGAAAATGAAGTAAATTATATTAGTTAATAAATAACTTCACTTAATACGTTTGCTAGTGCAAAAAAATCTAATGCTCAATGAAGATATATATTTATTTTAAGTTCCAACATTTGTTATGATAGTTTATAAATCATTAATAAAATATGATAATCATTAATAAACTATCAATATTAAATATGGTTCATTTGTAAATGGCGATTTAAAATTTATAAATGTTTCAAACATAATTTAATAACAAATTATGAATTTTAAATTTTTGAAAAATCATTTTAATTATCCCTTGCTTAGTTTTTATAACATTTGGAATATAATGTTTGAAAAATAACAATTATAATAACACTGGAAAAAAATTATTTTATTATTTACCTTCATAATAGATATTACTATAGATTGTATCATTCAATAGTGTCAAATCCAATCGCTTATGAAACTGCAATACAAAAGTTTCTTATAAATCATTGACATAGAGAAAAAGGACAGAGAAAAAACAAAATAATGACAAATTAAAATTTAACATAGAGAAAAAGAAATGAAAAATTGAGAAAGATTCATTACTGTTTATCAAAAATATTGGAATCAAAATATGAATTAAGTCGGTTTATTTTTTACTACGTCATTTTTAAATTTGGCTTTTATGCTCAATTCAGTTTTGCTGTATTCTTCTCCTGTACTTATTTTAAGATTAATGATATCTGTAAAATGCGATGTTTTATATTTACGAATATAAAACTTCATTAAAAAATATTAGTTTGTTCTGGGATTATCATAAATTACTGCCTGTAATCCACAGCACTGTATGTTCTTGTTGTTGTTACCTATCCCACTTGGTAGGCATCTAGACCAAGCCCACAACCTGCTGTTGTGTAGTGACTAATCCTCAGTGTCCTGCAGTGTGGGACGTATATCTCATGAGTAATCTATTCATGGATGGAGGGAAAGGGGCAGCTTCTGTTGAGGTGGAGCTCCCGTTGGTAGAAGTCTGACTTGGCGCCATGACGCTCTTTACAGTCATACGAGACCGGGACCTACGGCTTAAAGTTGATTCCGAACCACTACAAACATCCATGACACCGCCGGGACTCGAACCCGAAACCTGTGGCACCGAGCACTAGACACTCAGCCATTCAGGCCCCCACAACCTGTATGGGCTCATGGTTAAAGGAAAAGAGGGCACTTCTGTTGTGAAGGAGCACCCGTAGGTAGAAGTCTGACTCTGCTTCGTGACGCTCTTACAGCCATATGAGACCGGGATCTACGACTTAAAGTGGATTCCGAACAACTACAAACATTCATGGCACCGTAGCGCTATAGCATCCATTGCCCCCGAGACCGGTGGCGCCAGAGCGCTAGTCACTCGGTCATTCAGGACCACATCGCCGAATAGTTGGTAGAAGTACTTACACACACAAAAAAACGTATTAATAAAGATCTTGTATAATCTGCTACTGCATCCCGCCTCTTCTGTGACATGATCATGCAAGTTCTGGAAGAGGGGACATGCAAGATTCTCTGCATACTTCTGCAGATTTGGATTTGAAAACAAGGACTTTGCCAATGCGGGGAGGTTGGAGACGTGTGGGACTATCTCAGTTGTTGTGCTACAATTTGGTTGGTTGTTGGCTCCTGGTAAGTTGGTAGGTAAGTTGGCTTTGGTTTGGTTGTTGTGCTACAATTTTTGACTCCCGAGGTTATAATAAGATCCAAAATTTGAACCTGTTGACTAGTATTCCAAAAAACAAAATACTGGAATACTATTTCAGAATACTGGATACTTGACATTATAAGGCAAGTAAACGATGAGACACCAATCGCTCCACAACATTCGAGTCGGGAGGTAGAACGCACTAATTAAATTGGCTGATCCACATTTGGGAAAAAATACATGGAAGGCCTAAGCTCTTCAAACATAGTTGGTAGGCAGACCACAGCCAGCCTCTCTATTCTGTAGTACACTTAGGCGTAGAGCAGAAGTTTGGTTTATGGACAGATTTTTCTTTGACATATTATCTTTGACAAACGTTTCTTTGATGGAAGTGCTATTTTCAACGAAAATGTTTTAAACAATTTTACACGAAATCAAAATAATGTCAAATTTAAGAAAAAAACGTTTTTAAATCTTATCTATAGTTTCATTCTAAGCTGTTTTACATCCACTAGTACATAAGTATTAAGAGCATTGGATGTTTCCAACTTCTGCAGAATTTCAGCTGTCTTCTGTAGTACACAACTGTTATATTTGTGTGTGTGTGTGTTTTACTAGATTATTTTTCTCTGCTACAAAGTATTAACCAATTTATTTAGCAAAAAGCATTTTTAGGTGGATGTTTTATACAGATTATTAATATGAAATTTCCTGGGAAATAAAATGTTCACAGATTATATGCAGCAGCTTAAAATCCATTGTCCGAATTTTTAAGGATCTTCAGCATACAACTCTCAAATTAAGTACAGAAAATTAAAGTAGTTAACATTTTACTTCGGTATTAATCACTGTTTTAGGAAAGTGATTTGCTAAATTTAGGCTGAATATTGTGGAACAGCAACATCGAACCATGTAAATGTATTTTTTTTTTTTTTTTTTTTTTTAGTTTCCTCGATTTGATATAATATAATAAAGTTTTTAAAGAGCTAAATTATTAAAAAAGTGCATTTTAGATTTTGAAATATATAATTGTAATATATTTTTCTTATTACGTACAATGTTGTAACATAAATTATGTTTCTTAACACATTGTAAATTTAATTTATTTCAGTTTTCTTAAATCAAGAATCAATATTACAGTTAAGGAAACAAAAAACAGCAAAAAAATTTTCTCATACTTATTTATATTTTAATGATGTAATAACTTTAATGGAATTGTAAGCTTTACAAATGATTCAAAAATTTCATGCCAGTTTAAATTCTAATAACCTTTTTAAAATAAACCTTAGTTTTCCTTTCTTAATATAGGCCTTTTTTATAAAAATAATAATATAATAATTTTCTATAAAATAGTTTATAGGGTGACCTAAGAAAATATTTGATAACTTTTTGATACTTACAGGTAAAGATGAAGTCGTAAGTTTGGCACCATATGTCAATGAAAAAATGCTTAGAAAACAGCACAGAATTAAAGACTTCATCTATATCAATGCAAAAATAATAATGATGTAATTTTAAGTAACAGCAATAAATTAAATCTGATATCTAAAATTAGTAAATTAGAATAAATTAGAAAAATTATTTTAAAAATAATAAATAATATCTGCTAAAAAATTATGAATAATAATATTCCTGTAACAATTGCTGGGCTTCACATGTATTTGGTTAATTTATGAATACATAAGAATTTAATTTTATGTACAAGATGTACAGTTAAAAAAAGGCTCAGTAAAGAAAAGCTATCAATAATCGATGATTAATCGATTATATTTGATTCAATACGATTTTACAGTCTAAGCTTGTAGATCGTAAGTAAATCATAGGTATCAATAAAGCAAAGAGACTGTAAAAAATAATTCAATCGTTTCAATCCTACTGTTTTGTAACACAGTAATGAGAAAAAAGGATGCATAATTTTTAACTAATTCTAGTATTAATTTTTCTTTCAACAAAACACAGTTTAAAATTTTACGTAATTTAAGTAAATTTATACAATATACAAATACAATGTGCCAACGGCCGTACCATGCTGAATATACCGGTTCTCGTTAGATCACCGAAGTTAAGCATCATTGGGCGCGGTCAGTACTTGGGTGGGTGACCACCTGGGAACACTGCGTGCCGTTGGCAAATTTGGGACCTGAATGGCCGAGTGTCTAGCGCTCTGGCGCTCGGTGTCACAGGTTTCGGGTTCGAATCCCGGCGGTGCCATGGATGTTTGTAGTGGTTCGGAATCCACTTTAAGCCGTAGGTCCCGGTCTGCTATGACTGTAAGAGCGTCACGGAGCAAAAGTCAGGCTTCTACCTACGGGTGCTCCATCACAACAGAAGCTGCTTCCTTCCCCTTCAATCATGAGTCCATATGGGCTTGTGGGCTTGGCCAGCCAAGTGGGATAAGAAACAACAACAACAACAATGTAAATTTTATGCAATAATTTAAGCAAATTTTATTTTCTCTGATACATAAAATTTTACGTAATCAGAGAGGAAATTAATAGAGGAATTATTACGAGAAGAGTTATATTTGAGTTTTGTAAAACATTAACATACCTTGTACTGGAGTTAAATATACTGCATAGAGTAGTCTTGACAGGTTAGACTGGTTTAGTTTCACTTTATTTCAAGTTTATTGAGGTAATTAATTCACTGGATAATTCCTTTTCCTTAGAAATCACTGTTTAAATCCTCTATACCATTTTAGTTTATTCTAAGACAGTTACTAAATTATTTTAGAATCATTATAATATCTTATTTATATACATGAATCATTTATCCATTATCTTCAAGGAATTTTAGGATAACAGCAGTTATCTGAATAATTTTTTTTTGATAAAGGACATCAACTAATTGTTGTGTGAAAGAATGAGTATTTATGCAAATATTGTGAGCGATATAAGCATCTTTATCTTTTTCACTAATGATTTTTTAAAGGTTATGAAGAGATTGTTAGTTTTGTGATTCAGCATCGTGTAATTACTTGTCGCTGAGAATCAATCGTATTGATAAAGTAGTAAAAATTCGTGTTTTACCGTTATGTGGCTATCATTAGTGTGCATTATCATACCAAGCATTCATCAAGTTATTTTTCTCAATTTATTCAAGTCTGAATTTATTTTTCTTATCATGTTAGTGAACCATGAAAGTACGCAAAGAAATTTCAAACTGAGAAAATCTGATTTTATAATTTTTTACTTTTAAGTTTTAAATGCCAATTTATGAATAATTTAAATACATTATTTATAAATAAATTATATATATATATATATATATATATATATATATATAATATAAATTTCAGTGTCATATGTTTATTATCTATTTCTTACATCTTTAATACAATAGGCAATACAAGATCTGCTATTATGTAGGACTTTTAATATTATGATTTAGCACGTTTCACAAGACGTAATAAGTAAATCTGTTTCGTTGAAATTACTCAAAGCATGGTTTTTCTGCATTTGAATATTTTAGAAATCAAAAGTCGTTCAAAGTAATCTTTTGGTGTATAGCAGTATATTGAATACTTGATACTAAGATTGGTGTTGTGAATATGAAACCATAAAAATTAAAACCTAAATTTTACAATCTAATCGTGTTAATGTCGGCTCTTATATTTCTAGTCATTTTTTTTTTAATTCCGTTCTATTCTGAATTCCATTTTTCCAATCTAAAAATTAATATCCCCCAAAAATTACTGTCAAAATTTCAGTTCATGTAATTTATTGCAGTATATTTTTAAAAGCACAAAGTTGATATTGTGGTTTTCTATTCGGAATCTTTTAAAGTAAATAACTTTTTCTTTTACTCGTTAGCGAAAAATAATTGTAATTTTTGTAGCATTTTTATAATTTTATTAAAATTTTAAGGGTATTACCATGACAAAAGAAATTTTTTTAAAAAAAATCAAAAAGAAAAATTATATCTTTAAAAAGGAAAAATAAATTTTAGAACAAAGTGTAACAGATGCTGCTAAATTTTATTCCATAAAAAAAAGCCAAATAAAAAAAAATAAAGATTCCATTAGAAAAAGCGTAGCAGTTGGATTTTCTACATATGAGTATAGCTTCATGAGTAAAAAATGTAATAGAAAATATGCGAAAAGCATTAATGATCACACTTGCAAATGCTACGAATGCGCTGACTCTTTAGCCAAAGAAGCCAGGGACAATTATCAACCCAGAACTACCATCACACTTGCAGATGCAAACGCAGTTGCCAAAAGCCGACTAATTTCTCATAACTTTAAGAAGCCACTAATCACGGACTTTAACTGCTCTAGGAAGTTGACATCAGTTATTAGCAGACTTAGAACTAATCATTACAGAGGGCTGAAGATTCTCCCAGACAAGACCAGGGAATACATCCCCTGCAGAAATTACCCCAAAGCTTTCCTAACACCTAAGCACATTCTTGAGTGCCCAGCACTCACTCCCCATGTTTTGCAATTGGGTATGGTGCCAATCAAGGCCAACTTAAGAGAAGTCCAGTATAGTGAAGCGGCACCATTGCTAGCGGCCGCTATCGTGAAGACTTTTGACTTGATCTAACTTTGATAATTATATTTTAAATCCATGGTCACGATAACAACAACATTAATGATATGGCTAAATGACATCACTCAAAAACGGATTCCAATTAATATCAATACAATTACAAATAAGACTTTGAAGATTTATGAAAAAATTAAGAATTAGTTATCATTTACTTCTTCAGCTGAAAAGAAGCCGTCTTTTTTTGCAAGCCTGGTTGGTTTGAAAGATTTAAATAAAGACATTCTCTACATAATTTAAGAATGAAAAATTAATAAACATCTGTTGGTTCAAATGCAGGGCAGTAATATCCGGCAAAATTTGCTGGCACTATAGTCCGTTAATTCCTAGGGTCCTGCTCAGATCTTCAGTTCTGATTTGAGATCGGATTAGTTTGGAAAAAAAATGCCAGAAAGAACCAATTAGGCTAAAGCTCAAAATCAGCTAGTGGCCATAAAGTAGCGAAAAGTGATATAACAGTTCTTTTCTGCGGGCGATCATATAATGAAACTACTGGATATTAACAAATGAAAAACGCCAGGTTCATTTGACATGACTTGACTTGGTGCTTTGAGATGTATGCTCGCTGACGCTGCTTTTTCTCAATTTATCCAAATGTTTTTCTTCCCAACAAATTTTCAGAAGTGGAAATGAGGCCTCCTCAAAAAAATATTCCAAAATTTAAAATTCCAAAAATCACCGAAAAATTCGAAATTCCAGGAGTCCAAATTTCCTTCTGAAATACCATAAACGTTGTTGACACTCTCTGGTAAGCCAGGTTCATTTAAAGGAATACTGAACAACCTACAAACAACCTTCAAGTTTATTGGAGGACAAATAAGAAGGCTTGTGTTACTGCCACACTTTTCAATGAATAGTTTTATAAATATTTTGTTCTAGGTGACAGAGGCTATTTAAGTAAAAGGGATACTTTTTAAGACCCTTCTTTTAATTAATAATGCACCATGCTATCCTCAAGATTCACAACAAGAAAATGCACATATTAGTTTTTACCCAAGAATACGACTTCTTTATGCATCCGTTAGCTTAAGGAATAAGGGGGCGAGTGGCTAGCTCTGGTGCTCGGCACCACAAGTTTCGGGTTCGAGTCCCGGTGATGCTATGGATGTTTGTAGTATCCTCTTTAAAACGTAGGTCCCGGTCTAATAGGATCGTAGAACGTCGTAAGGGTAGGGTTACTCGCGTCCATAGCATGTCTTCAAGCTACACGTGGCCCCTGGTGAGTGCTAAATGATAACAGCGGTGCAGCCCTTGATTGTAGCATAAAGCAATATCTGTATTACCAGTTGCATTGGAACAACAAATTAAGGAATAATTTCAACTTTTTAGATAATATATATCAAGGGAACCTTCATGTATATTTTAGAACAAATGGAAAATGATGAATCTCTCCTAATTTGGAGCAGTCTGATGGCCAATCGGCTAGCTCTCTGGCCTTTAATACCACAGGCTTCAAGTTCGAATCCTATGGGGAGCTTGGATGTTTCTTAGTGGTTCGGAATCCCGTTAAACCTTAGATTCCGATTTAATTAACCCAAAGTGTGCACAAAATGACAGTAGAGTGACAAATATATCTTGTTCAAATTTTCAATCGTTCATAAAATACTTTTATTCCTCCACTCAAATTCAAATACATTTTTTTTTGAACTTATGGTGGATGACACTTGATGTTAATATAGTTTTTTCAAATATTAATTCAGTAATTAATTTTTGTTTCTTTTTAGATTTAAATTGCATATATCTACCAATAGATGGCGCCAGATAAACTTAAAAAAATGAATGAAAATTGTTTATAAAGGACTTTCTGCAATATAGTGAAAAAAAAAGTAGGAATTGACCTTAAAAAAAAAATTTTATATTACTTGTTTCTGTAATTTGGTATTTAATTTTTAAATGTAATTTGATATTTAATTTTTAAATGTAATTTGGTATTAGGTCATTTTAATTTGGTATTTGGTATTTAGTCATTGTAATTTGGTACAATTTAATTAAATTTTGTAATTTGGTATTTAGTTTTGATCTTAGTTTAGATTTTTATAAGTTTAGATTTTTGTCAGGCATTTGCGTCCGCAAGGGAAGTAGGAATGGCAGTTCGATCCAGACGATTATTTGCCAAAAAATCTGCAATTTCTTTAAATTCCAAATCCACATAAGAGGGATCCACATGAGCATCAATGAATTACATATATATATCTTTATATTTTTCTCGTTTTATGAATAGACCGTTATTTTTATATTTTTGAAAAAATATTTAGTTTTATTTTACGTTGAAATAACTGACTGAATTATACATATTTAGTTAGTTTTCGTTTTACACGGTTTATGTATAAAACCCATTATTTCAAATTGCATCTTTCATGTAAATCGAGGTATAGGTGTATTATTTAGAGATCTGCTATAAGATTTTTTGTTTTTTTGTTTTATATTATTGTTTATAATTTAATTATCATTTTGACTCTTCGATGTAAAATAAATTATGAAGCTGAGTTATATATATGATGATTATTAAATGTAACTAATAATTCTTATTAATTCTCTATGCTGAAAAAAAACATATCTCGCCTTTTCCTTTCTTCTTTATATAATTATAACTACTTGTGAGAGATGCGTTTTAAAGTGAATTCTGTTGTGTTACCATACTCAAGATAAATAACAGCTAAGGAACATATGCTATTTCATATTTTATTAATGAATATAATTGCATTAAATATACCTACGTACACTTATCCCATACTAGAAATTATTAATTATATACGTGTAAATTAATGAGCGAACCAGACATAAATTAAATATGTACTTAGTGAAAACAATTTATGTTAGCTGGTTTTTAATATTTTTGTCACAATACAAGTTGCTCATGACCTTTTATGACCACTCTGGACTTCCCACTAAATATATAACGTGAAAAACGTTAACCTATGATTTAATAATTTATTTAATATATATTTAGAGCATCAGTAAATGTACATATGCATGTAATATTTAAAAGATGACATGAATTTTTAATTCTAAACACACACAGGAAAATTTGCAGTGTTTATATATTTTTTCTTTAATACTAGTAGTTAATTTTATTCTAGTAGTTAAAAAGGAAAAATTTGGATGAATTCTGAACTTTAATATAATAGAATGAACTTGAAATGTACTCTTTTAAAAAAAAATTTCTCCTTTTTTATACAAAACATTTTATTCCAATTTTAATTCATTTCCATGAAAAAAAATAACAAAAAATATCACATGATATTTATACAAAAAATGTTGCATAAAAATAAGTTCTACTAGTTCATAAACGTTCTAGTACATACATCAATATACAATGCAAGTACAAAGTCTCCAGCTATAAATTATATCGGAAAGAAGATCATTTGTCAGCATGCTGAACTAAAATGATGAGGGAACTTGTGGAGTAGTTCTAATACATTTGCTGATTTTATTCAAATATATTTATGCAAATTTTTTTTTTATAGTGCTGGATTTACTTGTCTAATATCGTTTTTCTGCATAGTTGTATAAACACTTGGCAACTGGTGATCTGAAAATAAACAGTAAATTTTTAAATAGTTATACAGAATAATTTATGAAAATATGCACGTTATATTTAATTTACTATATTTTCTTAATAATTCGATCTTTAATTTTTAAATATTGATACTAAAGTTCTGAAATACAATTAAGAAACACAAGCAACACTTTCTGTTTTATTTTATTTTGTCCTATCTTTACCTTTACATTTAAAACTTTTGGACAGATTTCGGAGCATTTTATGTTAATGAATATTTTTCCTTGGTCTATTTTATCACCTACTAATGTATGGTTTCTTCGTGTATGTTTAGAGAGACTGACCCTCATTTGCAACAAATATGAGAAATACTATGAAATCTTTCTTGTCCAAAATCTACTACTGCTAAGTATTTTGTGAAAATGCACCCCATATATTTTTGAAGTATCTGTAAGGATCCTGTTAACGAGTGACTAGCCGCCTGGCGTTCGATGCCACATGTTTTGGGTTCGAGTCCCAGAGATGCCATGGGTGTTTGTGTTGCTTCGGAATCCCCTTTGAGAAATAAGTCCCTGTCTAATACGACTGTAGAGCTTTGGCCATAGGGCTGACAACTCTACCCTTAAAATGTCAGCTTCACAGAACCAAGTCAGATTTTTACCTACGGGTGTTCCCTCCCAACAGAAGCTGCCCCCACCCCTTTCCATCCTTTCATGAGACCACACGGGTTCTTGAACTTGGTCTAGATGTTGCTGTCTGCCAATTGGAATAAGAAACAAGAGTCTCAAATTAAACAACAACAATTAATTCCAAGTTTTGTCCTTTCATTTCTCATGTAAAGTTCTAATTGGCCAAACGAGGTTGAATGAAATAAAATTTTTATTTTTAGATGACTTTATTTTTTAAAAAAAAAGTAGCAGAAAGCTGATACTAATTGTAGCGTAGGCATATTTGAAGTACAGATAATTTATGAATTTAAATAATTTTGTTATATTGAGTTTGCAAAGAGGAATTTTTTCAGATTTTAATGTTATGATCAAGCTATATTGAAGCCAAATTCCAAATTGTATTTTTACAAGGAGTTATTAATAATTGGTAAAAAAATGCGTAGTAAAAATATGGCACATCATATTACAAAAGAGGGCCTGAATGGCCTAGTGGCTAGCACTCCGGCGCTCGGTACCACAGGTTTCGGGTTCGTGTCCCGGCGGTGCCATGGATGTTTGTAGTGGTTCGGAATCCACTTAAAACCGTAGGTCCCGGTCTCATAGGATCGTAGAGAGTTGCGGGGGCATTGTTACTCCTCGTCCGTGGCTTATCTTCAAGTTACACGCGCCCCCTGGGTCATGCAAAGTGAGTAACATATATGCAGCGCTTGCCTTAAGGTATCTAAGACCAAGCTGTATAAGTGTTTGCCAGCTGCATTAGAAATAAAGAAAAAAAATATTCCAAAAGAACATCTAAAAACAACTTCTCTGATTGGCTAAAATATTTATTTTACATCAATGAAGAATACAATTTTCTTAACTTCTTCCTGTAATCCATTCTACATTTTGAAAAGGGAGTCTGATTGCTATGACTTGAAACGCTGGCAACTGACGTACCGATTACGGAGTACCAATACGGATAGACCCCTTAACCCTCCTCGTCTTCATTCATAGATATATTTACAACTTTAATAGGATGCTTAAGGTTAGTAAAAAACGATACAAAATAAAGTTTCTAAAAATTAAAATATGGTACTCAAAAAATTAAAAAATACTAAAAATAAATAAAAGTAAGATAAAAAAATAAAAAGAAACATTAAAAGAATTTAAGTTAAAACTCGGTACAATTAGGGACCAGTTGTCGATGCCATAAAACTATTGAAAATGATAAAAATATTGTGATATGCGACTTGAAACGCTTATGACTTTGGAACACGAAACACTTATGACCTTGAAACCAGTTTTAAATATGAAGATGATAATGGAATGACCTAGTGATATTGTACCGTGAATATATATATATAATATAATGTGTGATATCATATATATAATATTTATTGTATATCAATGAAGACTGCAATTTTCAAAATATCTTCCCGTAATCCATTCTAGATTTTGAAAAGGGAGTTTTATTGCTATGACCAAACCAATTTTAAATGTAAAGATGATAATGGAATGGCTTTGCAAGTGATTGGATCGTGAGTAATATAATACTATATAACAATGTTATGTAAAAAATATAAAGGTCATTATCAAAATACAAAAAATTAGCATCCAAGATAGCAGTACGTCCTTTTATGTGCTATCAACCTATTTAGAAGGATAATTCTGAATTAATATAGAAATTAATGTAAATTTTAGATGTCTTTATGACATAAAGAAAAAGGAAGATATTTACTTTAAGAATCGGCTTATCTGATGCTTGCTACACTTAGACCAGTGCATTTCTGGACCATTAATTATAGCATCCATAACGAATCCTGTTTTCCCTCGACAATGGAAAGCTTCACCCTCTCCATCGTGGTTAGCTCCTAGACTGAAATATATAACAGACTTCTATAAAAACTTGTGCATTTAAAAGAGATTCTATTTTGAATTTATAAAGTACACTCATGTCCATAAATTAAGGATAATTCAGAATCACACAGAAATTGAACTCTAAAATAAAAATTTCACCTGTAGAATTATCACACACATCTTGAAGAAGAATATGCGAATTACAGGAAACCACCAGATGGCGCGGATAGTACGTCACAATGACGAGAGTGTAAGAGAGGGGTATATAAGGAATGGTGGTAAAGAAGTAAAATTGCATTGTAACTATAATTGGTGGCACCGCAACAGTGGTCTTGTGGGATGTTTTTCGACGAGTCCAGGTTTAGTTTGCAGTCTGATTCTCGCCGGACTTTCTTATGGAGAGCGCCAGGTACCTGTTACCACCAAGAGAACACTATTGAACGCCACCGTTACGGTGGTGCAGGATGGCTCGTTTGGGGAGGAATTATTCTTCGTTCCAGAACTGACCTGCATGTTCAGAGTGTAACGATGACAGGCCACATCTATCGGGACGTCATTCTGGAACAACATGTACGTTTGTTTCGGGGCGCCATGGGTGCTGAATTTCTGTTTATGGATGACAACGTCCGTCCTCACCGTGCAAACATTGTAGACAAATGCCTTCAATTGGAGGATATCACCAGTATGGATTGGCCAGCATACTCACTGGACTTGAATCCAATAGAGCATGTGTGGGATATGCTTGGCCAACGAATTGCAGCCCGTCAACCCCCTCCCACCTGTCAACCGGAACTTCGGAGGGCATTGCTTGATGAGTGGTTTAATATTCCCCAAGATCTGATTGATAATTTGATCAAACATATAGCATCCTTTTTGCTCTTTACCTTTTGTTTAATAAATAGACTTTACAAATAAGTCAAATTTATTTTGCTTCTGTCTCTGTCTTTGCCTGAACTTCATTATCCCTAATTTATGGACATGAGTGTATATTAAAAAAATCGTTAGGAAAAGTTTTGCATAAAATTCAATCACTTAAAATTTTAACTCTAAAATTTTCCAAGGGCCTGAATGGCTAGCGCTCTGGCTCTCGGTATCATAGGTTTCGGGGTTCGAGTCCCGGTGGTGCCATGGATGTTTGTAGTGCTTCGGAATCCACTTTAAACCGTAGGTCCCGGTCTGTTTAGCCTAAAGTGTGCACAAGATGACCGTAGAGCGACAAAACAAACCAAACTAAAATTTTCCGAACCTCTGAGTACGAATTATAGTAGAAATAAGTATTAATCTATGCTGAACATCGTGTGAAGATATCTCGCTCACATTCAAGTACTATTTGAAAATCAAGAATGTACTCATTTATTTATGCCGAGACTTAAGTAATGTTAAGTTAAGGGCAGCATCTATAATGCAACCGCAAATATAGATATAGTGTAACTGTAACCGCTAATGTAATGGAATTTAGAGTTGCAATGGAGAAAGAGTGCTGACGGAATTATAATGTATATAATTTTATATATCCTTATAATGTATAGTTCAGATGTCCTAATAGCGCATCTGGCCGGGAGTATGTTGGTCGATGCCTTATTGGAACTGTATGCTTACATAATGTTTAGTAAGTCAATGGCTGTGCCAGAAATGTAAATACAGTTGTACAATTGTAACTATGAATAGAACGGAGTTAAGGCAGTAAGTTGCAACGAAGAGAGAGTGCTGATTGAGTCTAGTGAGTGTAGAGATAGACTAGTAGAGCAATAAAAGAAGTTTGTAAATAAAAAACTTTTGTTTTAAATTAAGATTGCGATCATAAAAAAACGTTACCAGTTACGGAGTACCTGAGAGGTAAAATAAATCCCGAAAATACCTACATCTGCATTACAGAATTAAAAAGTTACCACAAAAATGAATTTCAGTTAAACTGGTTAAAGAAAAATAAACACAGAGTGAGCCAAATTAAGCTGGTACAATTAAGATTCCACTTCACGATTCCTGAAAAATTAGCACAGTCATTTTGATGGTAAACAACCCTAAAGAATTCTTTGACCTTAATATTTGCTCATGATAAGAACCACTGGATGGCGCTACCACTCCTCTGGAATATCTAAAAAATTAAAATGGGAATATCAAGTGCGGAATTGAACCCTCAAATGAGTTCTGAAACCTTACTGTTGAAATGCGTTGTACGTATTGCCGTTTATTAATTGAAAAAAAATATAAACAAGAAACATTTACAAATTAAATAATTTTAGCTATTGAATTAAAACTAAAAACAGATGTTAAACTATTGCAGTAAGAGAAGCAAATTTTAAGTAAGGAAATTAAGAAATTTAAAAGATTTATATTAAGAAATTAAAAAAATTAAGATAGCCAGCATTTGGAAATAATTAAGGTGCGCTTCGTAGCAAAATGCTAAATTAAAAAGTTGAGAGCCTAAAATAGCTCTTTATATTTGTAATTTCAGCCATTAGGTTGCGTATACAGTCCACGTACTCTTTTGAACTGTGGAAAAGGACTCATAGGACATATTATAAATATCACATCTTCTGAATTGTTTTCTATTATCGTTCAATATCACATCTTCTGAATTGTTTCGTTCCAATATGATAGCATTTCAAGGGAAAATGCTTAGAAAATTTGAATATGTAATCCATTAAAAGTTTTGGATTTGCTTCCTAAGCTCCTTAAACAATTTGCGTATAATTTTTAACACGTATACATACACTTATAGGCTTGGAGGGAGCCTCAAAACTCTCCAGCCTGGGTACGTGCCTATATGAGGTCCTTTATATACAAGAACGCCATTAAATGTTTAATTAATGAAGCCGTAGTAATAAACTGTTTCGAAAATCAAAGATGGCTATAAAGCACTTTTATATTGAAATTATCTTAAATTTATATGGGCATAATCTTTAAGTGCACGTTTATTTAAGAATGGTAAAACCAAATACTTACAGATGTCCGATTTCATGTGCTGCTACTGACACACCCCTTGGTCCTCCGGTATCTTGAACTATTCCCAAGTTGTCTATTTGGCATGCTGCACCAACATTAGCTAATCCTGAAGAATTAATAACAACAATTTGCTGTATGAATTATACATGAACTAATGCAAGTTATACAATGCAACAAAACTTCATTAAAAGAAGTCCTATATAAAATTTTATGTACTGATTATATTTATTTTATATCGATCTTAATTACATGAAAATAAATTATTTTTTTTCTTCTAATACAGATGGCAAATACTTAGACACTTGGTCTTGGATGACTTAAGGCAAGCTCTACACAAACGTTACTCACTTTGCATTACCTAGGGGGCGCGTGTAACTTGAAGATAAGCCACGGACGCGGAGTAACAATGCCCCCACAGCGCTCTGCGATCATATTCGACCAAGACCTACGGTTTAAAGTGGATTCCGAACCACTACAACATCCATGCATCGCCGGGGTTCGAACCCGAAACCTGTGGTACCGAGCGCCAGAGCACTAGCCACTCGGCCATTCAGGCCCGAAAATAAATGAATAAAATCAATGAATTTTTCTTTTATTAAAGCTTATTTTATTTTATGATAATTTAGCTGATTTGTGACGGCAGAATATTAAATTGTATATTTTGTCTATTTTTTAACCACAATTAAAATTTAATTAGGATTATTTATTTCATCGTTTTTTTTATGCATTTGTGATAATTTATTAAAATTGCAAGTTGAAATATTCAAATTATTTTAAACCAAAAAAATAAATAAATAAAGGAATACAATTTTAATTTTATAGCCTAATTTTATAAAAAAAAAAATGTTTAACCAGTATTTCTTGATAATAAGAATGTAATAGCTTAGATAATTGAAATGTGATTAATTTTAAAATTTTGTAAAACATTCATGGTCATTATCATATTTATAAAATTGTATCTGTAATCATTTTGGACGAACATTACAAAACATCTTCGCAACATCTTGTAACTGATGTAAAAAAAAATTTAAGTTTATTCTCTTAATTAAATTCTTATAATTGCAAAAAAAAATAATTTTATGTTTTTCCTTCAATTAAAAAAGTGTTTGGCCCTCAATGAGTTAACGTTTACACTGTATTAACAGTTAGATAACATGCAATAAAATTTTCATAAAATAATTATGCACTATTTTGAAAAATTGTTTGATCAATAGAATGCCTCCTAACACTGTCAAAGTTTTATAAATTCATAGAAAGTTTTGTTAATAGATACCATCTATTAAAAGACAATAAAAATATTACCTGAAACTTGACTCATACATCCTGTCCAACTTGGCCTAGAGCATAGATTATATTTTGTCATGATGAGAGCTATGTCGTATGGGCGTATATATTGACGGCTATGATACAGATACGTATAAAAGTCAATTAGAGTCTTTATACCGTCTATCATATTTTGATTACTGTCTAATCGGTTGTGTTCTACGAAAGGTATCATATCTCTTCTCTGAAAAAGATGACATTAAATGCATTCAGAAAATAACATTTCTCACAAAAAAAAAGAAGAAAAATGTGGTTTTTAATTTTGAAAAAAAATAAAAATATGGTTTTTAATTTTTTTTTTTTATCTTATTAAATTATCAAGGAATATATACCTATCTTAACAAATAAAAGGACATTTAAAGGCTATTAACAAATAAAAAAAAAAATTAAAACATATCTTGCATTAGCATATTTTATTGAACTCAATGTTTTCCTGTTATAAATTTTAGTTGATTTATTTTAAAGCTTTTGCCTTATTCACAAACATAATTGTTCAATAACCTTTATAGGAGAATAATGTAGGTTCAGTAATCTTTATACAGGAGAAAAATTAGTTGCCAAAAAAAAAAATTACAAAATCAAAATTAAAGAAAAGAAAAGAAAAGAAAAATAAATATAAGCATAAAAAATAAATATAATTAAATTCAAACAATTAGTTGCAATAAAAAAAACTTAAATTATTTGAAGACGTATTTTCTTATACATATCCATCCATGTGACAGTTTAAATGAGAAGAGATATTAGATGCAACAATAATTTAAAAAATAGTCATATTTTTATCAATTATCTAGGAATATGCACTTATATTGTC
Source organism: Caerostris darwini (assembly GCA_021605075.1). Taxonomy (NCBI): domain Eukaryota; kingdom Metazoa; phylum Arthropoda; class Arachnida; order Araneae; family Araneidae; genus Caerostris; species Caerostris darwini. Next base: position 314,308 of record BPLQ01008512.1, on the reverse strand, counting down.
ATTGTGATATATGTGCATATTGCAATTGTCATTGTACAATGCTGCCATTGTCATTATGATATAAAAATCTATGGATTCCCTATCTCTATGGATCATGTATAGAGGGTGTGACATATTATTCAATTTCATTTTTGGAAATTAACTTTAATCTTCAATAGAAAAAATCGCCTAATCAAGTCGTTTGCATAACTATTCTTCAACCAACACTTGGTACTATAAAAATAATAAAAACTCAATGCATTCGTTTAAATTTTTTTGTCTTTACAGAAGTTTAATCACGAACCAGAGTGTCAACCAAATTAAAATTCAATGAGATATTATAAAATGAAAAATGCAGATCTTATGAATCTCATAAATGTAGATCTTATGGGTGTTATGAAAGCAGATCTTATAAAAATATAAAAATTTAAATATTTAAATTTATAATTACTTTACCTTTGCTATGAGGATTGATGATAAGCTGATTTGGACTCTGGGATTTGTTAATTCTCGAAATCTGGCATCAATCTGTTGATGACGTAAGAATAAATATAAATTCAGATTGCATCAGAATAAATATGTCACTTTAAAGACAACGAATATTATTTTTATACAGTAACACCAAAGTATCCAAAAAAAAAAATAGTATTAATATTACAAGAACTATGTTTTAAATGATAAATAAAAATTTTGAGTGACAATTTTTTAATTCCTAGAAAGTGAATTGGATTAAAAGAGAACTTGTGAATCTTACAAAACCACTTCAAAATATTTTTTTTTATCTAGAGAATTATCTATTATTGCAAAATTCAAGAAAAGTCTTTTTTTTTTTTTTTTTTTTTTTTTTTTTTCATAATATTACATTTTGGAAGAGATAAATATTTGTTCTTAATTTCTCTTTTTTCTTAATTTCCCTTCTCTTTTCTTTTTTTGAGATAGTTTAAAAAATAGTTTTTTATTCAATTCCTTCTATTAGTTCACACTCTGCCTGTATATAGTTCCGAAGTAGTTTTACATCTTGATATTTTTTAATATATTAATGAAGTGGTTTTTGGGGTTTTTTTTCAATTCCTTCTGTTAGCTCACACTCTCCCTATATATATCTTGTTCAAATTTTCAATTGTTAATAAAATACTTTTTATTCATCCACTCGAGTTCAAATACATTTTTTTGAACTTGCAGCGTGTGACACTAGATGTAAATATAGATTTTTCAACTATTAATTCATTAATTAAATTTAGTTAATTAATTTTAGTTGTTTTTTTTTTTTTTTTAGATTTAAGTTGCATTTATCTACCAATAGATGGCGCCGTATGCAAGAGGAACTTAACTTCAACTTAAAAAGTAGGAATTGATTTTAAAAAAATTTTATATTACTCGTTTCATTGATAATTATGCCAAATAATTATCTTTAGAAGTTATTTCAAAATGATGTGATGAGTAAATATGTAAAATAATTTAATGTTCATATAATTCATAGCGTCATTTTCATTTAATGAAAATAAGTCCAAAATGTTTAATTAATAAAATTTAAGTCTCTCTCATCTATTGAAAATAATAAAATTAAAAAAAAAAATTATTTTTTATTTAGTGCTTTTTAAATCTACGTGAGAATTTTTTTGCTAATAATTTCCTTTCATTTATAATGAAACTAATGAACCGTTTTTTGAATGAAAAATAATGTAAATAATGAATAGTTGCCATGATTCTTAATAACTAATAATTTTTTCCTTTAAATATCCAAAAACAATACACGTTCTATTTTTATTTCAACACTCAAAATCATTTTTTTTACAATTATACTTCTAAATAAAAGCTACTTACAGAAATTAAAAGCGACGAATAGTAGCTAACAACTCGCTTGTCATTATAACCGAATGATTCATAACTGTCATAGTCCACAACAAGAAGAATTTCAGGGTACACAACTGAAGCATGCCTTTTGCTTCTTCTTCTTGATGCAGATCCAATCGTACTACGAGCTTGTCTCTGTGGGTTTACTGTAAAATAAGGGACGCACATAGAGATCACAGAATTTTATAGTTCCATTTTTATTTTACATAAGCAATTTGATTTATGTAAAATTTAGCTATTATCTAGCTGTCTAACCATGCTTCCTCCTACGCAACCATGTTTCCTCCTCCGCACCGGCAAAAGCGCCCCTGTGGCCTTCAAAAGAAATGGTCAGTAGGCCTCGAGACTCTCACTCGAGAGGAAGTACAGCGCAATTTGCGCTCCCGCCCGTACCTGAGTATCGGGTTTACGGCTTAGAAGTGGAATCTTTCTACGAATCTAAAATTATATGTCTTAAAATGTGTTAAATATTGTCTGCAATTATATGTGTGTGATATTTGTGTGTGTGTAAATAAAGCTGTGAATTCTCAAACCAGTGTCTCAAGTGGCAACCCCCAACACAGCCAGTTATAATCTGGTTGTCCAACCTGCACACTACAGCTGTTTAAATAAGTTTAGTTGTTAAACTAGCTGGTCATCACGAAGAACTTACTTATATAGAAAGCCTTGCATTAGGATTAACTTGAAGTGCGTTTCATCTAGATAAAATTCAGAAATATTTACTACAAAATACGAAATTAAAGAAGTCTACTTCTAATGAATCAAGTATTCTTATTTTGGTTGAGATAATGGTAACTCTTTTTCCCTAATGGATTTCTCTGGTGCTTACATTATACAAAACACAGCATTATTATCATCATTTCGATATTTGATTTAGATTTATCATTAAGAAATTCTTTAATATTTTTAATGGTTTTTTACCATTGAGCAACTGAAACTGAAAAGAACTGATCTTACTCAAGCTCTTTGTTTTTCGATAAACAACATTTAAACAAACAACCAATTAAAACATTAATGTTATATCTTAATTGCATGTCGCTTTCAGTACGTATATTCTTTATTTAAAAGTTTCATTATTGATTTTATCATTGAACAATTAAATTAAGGACGAAAATTAAGGAATGATAACTAGACAACCAGTTATAACTTCAGTAATTGTATCCATTATTTTACAGAATTAATAATTAAAAAATAAATAGGATAATCATTCAATTTGTATGAATAACATAATTATTCATTTTGTATGAATAAGATAATTGTTCTATTTTTATGAATAAAATAATCATTCAGTCAATTCAACTTGAGATTAAATTTGATTTTAAGAAAATACAATTAAAAGTGATATGCAAAATGATGTATCTTACTAATATCAAAATTTAAATTTCTCTGTGACATCTGATTCTTGATGACTAAATGAGCAGCAATAAAGTACTGTTTTGCATCCCAAAAAAGTGCTTCATACTGCTTGTTGAAATCGTCAGCATGGATTTCTATATCTGTAGGTACTGGTGTAATGATTAAATTTCCGACAGTACCCTCCTGTGAAAACACAAATTGATAATTATTTTTTGTAATAATTATTATTATAGGGCATTATAATTAAAAAATATTTAATTTTGTTTTTGAATCAAAAATTTAATAAAATAATTTCTCAAATAAATGAACAATGATTTTTTTCTAAAAATATTTGATTTCGTAATGTCTCAGTCTATACTAGACCTATAATGGCTTCATGAAGAGGACCACTTTCAGGTTCATTAGAACACTTAAATTTGTATTTATACGCATTCTATATTAATATATACGCATTATATATATATATATATATATAGAAAGCTATTTGCAAAAAAGGGAAAATTACAGATAATTTGATTCACATGTGCAGTTCACTCCAAGGTCGGAGATTTTCAGAGTCCTCGAGTCTACGACGAATATATTTCAGCAGTTCTGCGGAAGACCTTAGTTATCACATGGCGTGATACACGAAACCACAAGGGGCTCATTTTGAAAACAAGTAGAAACTCCGGACAGGTAGGACGGTTGTTAAGACAACACTTATCTACTCATCGCAGAAATCCCTTACTTCTTCTCCAAAACCCCCCCTTTAAGAAAATCAGTCAAGGGGAAGGTGGTCAGCTTCCCTCACTTCTCTTTGGAGTCAACATTTCTTCAGCCCATGATTTATCACCAATCCCAATGCAGCAAGTAGTCCATATCGAGTTTTTAATTTATTTCGACCTGTGAAGATCATCGCTAATTTCATGAGGTCTCATTATCCATGACACTGATAATGTACTGCTATCAGATTTGAATGATTCACATTAGTACAAAACACTAATTCCATGTAATATAAGTATCCACAACTTGACAATATATTTAGCTAAGAAATTTTTAAAGTAAAAACTATTTTTACAGATTTAAACTTTTCATCCATTTTATTCTTTTGAATGAATTAACATTGGTATAGACGTTTTAAATTAATAGAAAGTGTCACTAGAAAACGGTTTTAAATAAAACGTTTGAATATGTTATTTTTGAAACATTGAGCATCTTTTCATTTTTGTTTATAAATATCATCATTTTCAACATTAAAAATTGTTATTATGTCTCCATTATGATACAATTGTGCATATGGGCTGACCAGAACGTTATACTGATTCAAATATGTTTGGAGTTATCTGTTGTTTCTTATCCTACTTTGTCGACATCAACATGTAGACCAAGTCCATGAACCCGTGCGCTGTTCTCAAACAATGAAAACCCACTAAAGGACTTGAGCACAACTGGCTCTTCGGCAGCCAATGCAAGTCAAGATATGGGGAGGAGTGGCTTGAGTCAAACTGCATTTTGAGATTCGACACATAGCATCGACACAAAACCTTAAGACCCGACACATGACATTGAGCACGAAGATGACCACTTCAGAGCCTAGCAAGAACCACCTGTTCGGATCTACTGCCCACCTTAATTACTGTTGCAATCATGCCTTTCATGTACGGGGGCCTTTTTCTAAGAGTCCTTGACCAGCCCATCTGCAATCTTGTTGCCATAAATACCTAGATGGGATTGTAGGTGTCCAGGCGTGGATTGTTTCAGTTGAACACACTAAAAAAATATTCTTATTATGGGCACTCAAGCAGCCCAAAATCTGAGCAATATTCACCGTCTTTCCATCACCATGTTTCCACCATTCAGTCAGGTGCTGAATAGAGCTTCTGCTATGGCTCAGAATCCAAATATCTGTATTGACTGCCTCATTGACACAGTAATTCAGAACCTCCTTAGCAGCTATGAATTCTGCTCGAAAAACTGAGCAGTAATTAGGGTTCCTCTTACAAATCTTAATATCACTCCCCTACTTGAACTGCTTGATGAAATTCTCTAAAGCAGGGGTCTCCAAACTACAGCCCGCGGGCCAAATCCGGCCCGCCAGTGTCATCAATCCGGCCCGCGACAGAGAATAGTTTATTGTTGCTGTAATAAGTTGGGAAAAAACACAGAATGGTAATAACTCGGTTTTATTGACTTGATAGGTAAAGCTTAATGACAAGCATAATACGCAGAAAATTTAACTTAAGCATAACAACTAACAAATAATTGAAATGAATCCCACTAACATTATAAACTAGAGAACATCCCTCTGTTACCCTCGGTAGTTATGTTAGGGTAAAGAGTATCGCATATGTATGTATCTCGATGTTTGGAATGTATATATCCTGAATAGAACATCTGATTGTTATCCAGAAAATCCCTCAGGAATGGAAAAGATAAATTAACGCGAATGAAATCGCGGGGTATCCACTTGTAAAAATATACTAATGAGATTTGTGTAATTGTGATTTTTCACTGACAATAGTTTGTAGTTAGCAAGTATATGCTTGCTCAGAGCGCGTACTCGGCGACTGGTCTAGAAATTATAGATAATGGCAGAAAAATTAAAACGGTTTTAACACACTCCACTTAAAGCCAGAATATACAAGAGTGTATATTCTGGCTTTTGACAGATGATCACATTAAAGTGACTAGACTTAGTGACTAAACAAATTGTTACATTACCATCTCCATATATCCTGATTCCTTGTATAAAATAGTAAAACCCGCCTCTTGTTCCAAATCCTGATATGCTATTAATGTATCATTATCCTGTAAGACATTAAAGAAATTATAAGCATACTTTAAAAAAAAAGAAGCTTAAATTCAGAATAATGAAAATTTTTAATGATTTAAACTATTTATTAGAAATGGAGCATCAAATTAAAAAAAAAAAAATTACTAACAGTACTTAGATAATTTTTTCTCAGTTAATTTTTAAATTCTCATATTTTGTTTAATTAGATATTTCTCGAAAGATGCATCACAATTTAAAGCCAAATAAGTGTACTTTTCTTATATTATATTTCTTATATTACATTTAAAAGGAAATAATAAATGCAACGTTGAAATGAGCATCCAATAATGTAATATAAGAAAAGTAATAATTCGAGTTTATTTCCAATTAGAAATTTAATGTTGATTACAATTTCAAAATTTAAGGTTGATCGCAATTTCAAAATTTGAGGTTGATTATAATTCAAAATTTAATATTGATTGCAATTTCAAAATTTAAGGTTGATCGCAATTTAAAAATTTAAGGTTGATTACAATTTAAAAATATTATGTTGATTACAATTTAAAGTAGATTACAATTTAAAAATTTAAGGTTGATCCCAATTTAAAATTTAAGGTTGATTACAATTTAAAAACTTAAGGTTGATCCCAATTTAAAAATTTAAGGTTGATTACTATTTAAAAATTTAAGGTTGATTATAATTTTAAAAAAATACAGATGATTCTAATTTGAAAAATTAATGTTGATTACAATTTAAAAATTTTATGTTGATTACAATTTAAAAATTTAAGGTTGATTACTATTTAAAAATTTAAGGTTGATCCCAATTTAAAAATTTAAGGTTGATTACAATTTAAAAAATTATTTTCTAGGAAAGTTTTTCTAATTTTTATTATTAATTATTTTTTAATTTATCAAAGTTAACTTATATCCCAGTCATTTAAACACAAAACATTTTTTTAGCTATCACCTCAATAAGTATTTCTTCGATTTCTGTGCCGTTCATCACATACATCTTCACATGACAGATTCTATCATTCAATTCTTTGTCTTCTTGTAGTTTGAGAGAAATATTTCGTCCGAAAGCAAAAAAATTGATGCTTTCTTCTTCTTTACCGTTGGAATTTGTCTTTGACAATCTCTGCAGTTGAACTATTTCGTATTCAGGAACTATAGAAGAACCGCAATATTAGTACTATGGAAAGTTCAAAGTTACTGTATCAGTAAACAAAGTTCAAAGTTACTTAACTACTACTTCAAGGTTAAATTTATTACTATTATGGAAGGTTCAAGGTTACTTAAGTACTGCTTCAAGGTTACTTTATTAGTACTATGAAAAGTTCAAGGTTACTTAACTACTACTTCAAGGTTAACTTATTAGTACTATAGAAAGTTCAAGGTGACTTAACCATTACTTCAAGATTACTTTATTAGTACTTAAAATTCAAGATAACTTAATTACGACTTCAAGATTACTTTATTAGTATTTAAAATTCAAGATAACTTAACTACGACTTTATTAGCACTACGGAAAGTTCAAAGTTACTTAACTACTACTTCAAGGTTAAATTTATTACTATTATGGAAGGTTCAAGGTTAATTAAGTACTACTTCAAGGTTACTTTATTAGTATTTAAAGTTAAAGGTTAATAGTTCTGAATTACTTTGTATTTAAAGTTGAAGGTTCTATTGTCCAGGACTGCAATATTATAACTACTTCAAGGTTACTTTATTAGTACTAAAGTTCAAGGTTACTGAACTATTACTTCGAGGTTACTTTATTAGTACTATGGAAAGTTTAAGGTTACTTAACTGCTCTTTCAAGGTTACCTTATTAGTATTTAAAGTTCAAGGTTACTTTGTTGGTACTTAAAGTTCAAGGTTAAATACAACGATATTCGACTAGGATAATTGTACTAAGGTATAAGAGTATAAATATAACATAAGATTTCAATAATATATTAAAATTAATAATTTTTAATGGAAATAAACTGTTAATCCAAATTGTGTTGCATGCCAATTTTATTCATATTGAATTTCATCATTTGTGTTAAAACAAAACAAAAAATTGCTTAAAAATTATTCTGCTTAAGAAATTTGTTAGTTTTTACATCTTACACAAATTTATAATTACCCTAGAAATACTCAGTGCTTAATTTTAACAAGAATACAATTATTAAAGGTTTTTAATTATATAATACAAATTATTTTTATTTTTTTGAAATAATATTTCACTCCATTATTTTGGGAAATAATTATAAAAACAAAAACATAGTTAAATAAAAAAAAAAGGTACATTTTTAAAAATTTTTTACCTTTATCGTAAGAATCAACATTGAATGTGTCTCTCAATGTAGATAAGTCCATTCGCTTATGATACTGAAATACAAATTAATTCATGTATCAATGGCAGAAATTGTCAAATAGGATAAAAATTAATTAATAAACATACGAAAAAATTTACTACTTCCCCTATATACATTAAATAATTAATTTTTAAATTTATAATAAAGTATCATAAATATTTTTATCAAATTAAGAAAAAAATTCAGTAAAAATATTACAATAGCAATTTTAATATTACCACCATTGCTCAGGACAGCAATATTAGAGGGGTTTTTGCATACCGTACGTTAATTACCGTAGGACGTCCGTTAGCTCTTTCTCTCTAGCGCGCATGCTCATAGGAAATTATGTTTCCTATGAGCATGCGCGCTAAGGAGAAAAAGCTAACGGACGTCCTACGGTAACTAACGTACGGTATGCAAAAACTCTCTATTATTATACATAATTAAATAAATTATTTATTAATTAACTTTTTCTACTTCTAAATTGTTTGTTTATTCAAATGTAAAATCCTCATTCTGTATTGAGTACTATATTTACGGTACCGCAATATAAATTAATTCATGTATAAATTGCTGAAATTGTAAAATATGACAAGAAATAATTAATGACATACGAACAAAATTTTCTACTTCTTCTATATTAATTAATAAAAATAATTTTTCGTACTTTATTATTAATTTAAAAAAATTAATAATAAAGTACGAAAAATTATTTTTATCAAATTAAGAAACAATTCTTCGAGAATTTTAATTTTATCCCTACTAACATTGTTTAGGACTGCGCAATTATTATGCATAATTAAATATATTTGAATATACGAAATTGTTCGTATATTCAAATCTAAAATAATTATTTTATGAGTAATATTTTATCCATTCTCTTTACATAAATTATTTCTTTAATATTAGTAAAATGTTATGGTAATACCATTTTTTACCATATTAATTTTCAACCTGTTGTGAGAATGTTGATAAAAAGCAAACTTAATCGATTTCCTTGAAACCCATAATTGATTTTAGATAATCGAAATAACTGAAGATAAAACTTGTTTAATAGTTAAAAAAAACCATGTTACACCACCCAGAAAATAATACTGAAACTGCTTAAGGTTCCAAAAGTTATTCAATGACACCAGCATATTTTCTGGAAAACTAAAGAAAAAAATTTTATCGAAACAGTAGTCAAATTTAGCAAAAAATCACCGGGAAATATTATAGTAACAGTTTTTACGTTATAATCACTACCATTGTTCAGAATTGTAAAATTATTTTTTAAAAAACTCTTAAATATTCTTTAAGAAAATTTAATAATGCATTTAAATCCCAGCCATTTTACTTGAAAGCTTTTGCCATTAAAAACTCATATATTTAAGTGATTCACGGTTATCCAAGATTCACCCAGAGAAACTAGCTTCGTTGGATCTTTTCTTAACACAGTTTGGAACAAATTACCCCATATATGATATTTAAACTGCCCACAATCTCGAGCTGAAGGAAAATCATGTCCATCTTTGGCATTCACTGAAGATCTTTCGATTCGCCTTTGTTTATTGCTTAGAACCGAGTATCGACAATTTGAAAAAAATCAATCCTATATCCAACACAACACACAATCTTTAAAGATTATTTAATAAAAGTATAGAATATTTTGTTTGTCTATGTATATAAGAAATAAGCATAAGGGGAAGTCTTTTAAATATTTTTGATATCCCATAATTAAAATAAATTTACTATGGTATGATAAACGTCGAACAAGATGGAGACAATTTTAAAGAATCTGTATAATAAATATGAACGTATAACTTTTTTAAAATTTTATAATTGATATCTTTAAATGGTTTTAATAATTAATACAGTGGTAGTTAATTTTAAAAAAAATGTATACTTACTGGTACAAATGAAGAAGGCTACCATATGCGAATACAATAATGAATAAAAAACAACACAAAATTATGTTAAACTTCATTTTTATTTAGAGATAAATGAAATTTTATGCGAAGTATGTCTGAAATATAAAAAAAATAATATATCAGATTAGCATATTTAACATAAGCAGGGTTGTATATATATATATATATATAACTCTTACTTTTAACATAAGCATTGCTATACATAAAAAACAAGTATTGTCGAATTTTCTTCTTTTGGAGAAGTGTTAGGAGCAAGATAAATAATAATTAGTTATAATAAATAATAATTAGCTACAAGAAGCATGAATTATAAATGTAGATTTTCGACAATTGATTATAGAATTACACATGAATAAGTTTTTGACAAACACATAAGTCTATTATTACTCAAATGATAATGTCTAAATAAATTTAAAAAGAAAAAATAAACTTAGAAAATTTTTGAAGGTGATTTTAAAAATATTTTTTTTTATTTATTTATATTATATTCCAATTTATCAAATGTAAGTATAATATAATGAATACAATATATAATCTGAACAAAACCATGCATATTCAGCAAATATGAAGGATTATATGTATGGACATGAATTAAATATCCTCGAATATTTGTGTATATTTAGTTTTAAATATAAAAAAATCTATGGTAAGACAGAAAAATCTCTTGTACAAATACATATATTATGCGGTTAAAATTCTTCTACTATTGATAAATTCATACTACTCTCTAGAACACATACTACGCGGTTAATATAATCTACAAGTTTTTCATTTATATGAAATTAAGGTATCAAACACTAATAATAAAATTTTATCTATGTAAACTGTACTAATAAAATATATATTTAAACTAAAACACTTCTGGTATACGAAAGCTTTTTAAGTGATTTGAAACGAACAATAATTAATAAACAAAAGTAAAATATTAAATGAAAAATTTTAGCCAAAACACATATTCAACAACATCCTTATATAACGTCTATTCAATCATATTTTTATCATAAAAAAAAGATATAATTGGATATTTTTTTCATAATATTTAATTACTTAGTCAGGCAGAGTTGAAATTAGAATAAAAGAAGTGAGACTTGACAGAATTGTGTATTTGTTCAACTACAAAAATATAACGTCAATTTCTAACATTAATTTTAGAAACAAATGATTAATTAATAAATAAATAATAAACAAATAAATTAATAAAATAAATCAATTAATTAAATTAATTAATAATATTAAACAATAATATTATTAATATAATTAAATAAATAAATTAAATAATTAATAAATAAATTAAAACACACTTTCTGAATAAATAAAGGAATTTCCAGAATTGGCTTTCAGAATCTGAATTAAATGATTTTTACACATACCTAGGGCTTGAGTTTGTCAAATACAAATTAATTTTATTCTACAAGCAACCACAATGTTCAGCAAAAATGCATGCACACTATATCAGCAATTTTATAAGGAATTTTTAATTTATTGTAATGATTAGTAACAGTTACTGTGTAATCTCGCCTTCTCTGTATAATCTTAGAGATTTACTGAAGAATTTTTTTAATCTGTTGTCTTTAAACTTTGAATCATTTCCTTACATTCTGGAGATTAATACAATTAGTAAACAGTTGTATCTGTTAATGTGTTTCACATTAAAGGAAACTATGCGAATGTTATATTGAAAGAATAAATGTAAAAAATACAATGAAAATATTTTTAAATTTTAATATTAAATTACAAATTTCATTCATTACTTAATTAAATATTTCATTAAATTTTTAAAATATTTTAATATATAAAAATTAAATTTGTAAGATATTTTAATATATAAAAATTTAATTTTTGAAATATATTAAATGCTTATAAAGTACAATTAAAATATTTTTAAATTTTCATATTAAATTATAAATTTAATTAATTAATTGATTACATATTAAAATAAATGTTTTAAATGTATTACATATTTATAAGGTACAATTAAAATATTTTTAAATTTTTATATTAAATTATAAATTTAATTAATTAATTAATTAATTAATTTTTAAATTAAATTTTTTAAATGTTTTAATGTATAAAAAATAAATTTTTAAGATTTTTAATGTATAAAAATTTAATTTTTAAAATATATTAAATTTTTAAAAAGTACAATAAGTTTATTTTATAATTACATAAGTTACTTATATAATAAGTAAAATTAATGTGTTATAAGTTTAAGTACTTTAAACTGTTAAACTTAACTGTTAAAGTACTTTATAATCATTAGACAATAATTATATTTACTTTATAACTTATAATTTTACTTTAATTATGCAATAACTTTTGTAAAGTGCTGTTTTAAGTTCAAATGAATGTTGTATACTAATTTGTACTTTTTGATATAAAAGTTGAAATTTAAAATAATGTGTTCATTTGTTTTAGCGAGTAATTCTGTCTTTTATGAGCGTAGTTTTTTAAAAGTTTCACTTTAATCTTTTTATCATGGGAAAGTGTATTGATTTTGCTCTTTAAATTATAATTTTTGGTGGCATACATTTTCAGATTTTTAAATATAATTTTAAATTGTTTGCTTTAGTGTGAAATTATGAGTAATATTACCAATTTTCAGTAATATTATTATTATTATTCAGTAATGATACCAATATTAAGTTTTTAAAGTATATTAACTTTACTTATAATTTAAAATACTTATGCTTAACTTTATTTTATAATTATTGTAAGTTATTTACAATATATTTTAATGAATAGATTAAATTCATTTTTTTCACTTTATGCTTTTTTAAGTAGCAAGAGAAAATTTATGTAAAAGATTAGGCATCACCAATTCATACTAGTCTGAGAGCCAATTGTATTGTACTGCTTCATAAACATATAGCTATCATTATTATATGTTATCATGCTAAGAATTAATCATAAATAGAATTTAGTATAGTCTGTTATTATGACAATTAATCAAGAGATATATCATTCCAATGCACTTTAAATGAAATTTTTTTTTTTTTTGAATGTTCCTTAAATAAAATTATTCGTAAGTAATATTGGTTAAAATAAGAAAACAATTTTAGAAATTAATATCCAAACTTTTTTTCTAACTTGCTATATCGAATTTTTTCTCCTCCTTGTACACCACAAAAAGTCCATCAATTAGGCTTCATGTATAATAAATAAATATGCATGAAGTATTACGATTCATGCATACCAAGACCAAGTATTAGGTTTTCAAAGCCTAATACTTGGCCTTGGTATAACTAATGAAGGATTAGCCTAATACTTGGCTATATCTAATCCTTCATAATATCTAATTCAAAGACTAATACATGGCTATATTTAATCCTTCACAATATCTAACCCAAAGCCTAGTACTTGACTATATCTAATCCTTCACAATATCTAATCCAAATCCTAATACTTGGATAGCTACTATTATGTTTCCAAGGTATATCAAGTATTAGGCTTCATTCTACCACCAAAAAGTCCACCAATGGAGGATAAAAGAATGCATTTCTTTTTGTAATATTTTTAGCGGCAACTGAAGCCTATTTCAATGTTTCTTGAGAGAAATTAGTAAAATTAAAATTATAAATGCAATTTCTTTCCTACCAATCAGCCTGACTGTCGATGTCAGACACACATCTTGTTTCAATCGTTATCGAGTCTTTTTATTTCTAAAAGTTGTCATTGCAACGAATGCTATCAGCGGATTCGAATCTTAGCACCTTTTTTTCAAAAAGCTTTACCTTTACCGTTTCTTCATGAATTGGGTTACTTAGCAGATTATTAAATTTTTAACTTGTATTCTTACAAAATATATTTTGACAGCTATTAGAGTGCAAATATGCAATATACATAAATCGTGTGGTAAGTAATAATTTCTTGCAAGTATTTTTGAGCTAAATGTTAGTAATTTTAACAAATATTTTTTAAATAAAAAGAAAAAGAAAAAAAAAAAAAAAAATTTTGTGTTGAAAAGTTTTTATGAAAATCTATGTCACCGATTATTCACAGACACGTGGTGTCAAGTCCTACTTATTGAGATATTTACATTTTATTTACTTTTATAGAATAAATTTTAATATTTATTAGAATACATCTGACACGTACTATTTCTTTTATTTCCATAGATTTTAAGTTTACATAAATATTTTATTGTTGAATGACTTTATTATTTAGAAGTAGAATTAATTTTTCCAACTATTCTTTAATAAAAACCTCTTACAAGAATCAAATTCTGTTGCTCTGAAAGAAAAGCTTTACCCACCGTGTATTATTATTTTTTTTAATTTCCTGTTTTTTAATGTTTTTGATATTTTATTTTTAGTTTAATTAATTTTAATAAATAATAAAATGTTGTCAAGCCAAAATATCATTTAATAAAGGATTATAATGTGTAATCAAGACCGTAATGAAGTCAATATAACGTGTAACAAAGATAATTGACATTATCAATCCTTATCATATCATGTACACCTCTATTATAGATATTTTCTTTTAGATTAGCTAAAATAATTTAGTTCCAAGTATTTTATTAGGAATTTTAGATTTGTTGTTGTTTAAAAAGAGCATAATTAGGCAATAGAAGTTTTTAAAAAAATACTTCAACCAAAATCCTTTCTTAGAGTTCTCTATTTTATCATATTCTGTTAGCAAAAGAAAAGAAAGAGAAATATTGTTTCACATCTTACAAAGAAATATAACTATTTTAAAAATTCTCAATAATATTCGATAACAGATGTTAGTATTCACATACACGTAAAATCGTTAATGAATTAGAAAAGAATTAACCTTTGATATCTCGGTTTTCTTATTTTGTATCACAAATTAAGAGGGATCCTGATTTATTTAATCAAAATTTAATGAAAATTTGAAATCCTGATTGCATAAATCCCCCTGTAACGTTTGGGAGAAATGATCAATAGGCATCGAGACTCTCACCCGAGAGGAAGTACAGCGCAACCGGCTCTACCGCTGAGAAACGTATAGTTTACAATTTCTCATCCTGAGAGGAAATATTTTTATTTTTGGCTTAAAAATGGAATCCTTATATGCATATAAAATTAGATATCTTTAAATGTGCTACATGTTGTAAGTTTTAATCGTGTGTATGGGGCGTTTGTGCGCATGTAAATAAATCCGTGTGTTGTTCTCAAACCTGTGTCTCAAGTCCCAACCCAACCACACCCAGTTACAATCCAGCTGCACAAACAATGACAACACTACAGTTGCATGTTCTTGCAGTTTGTAAAAGAAAGAATAAATTATGCCTTGAATGAATGAATTAGCATAAACAATTTAAAAATTGTTAGTGTTTAACAAATTTACCTTTACATGAGCTTATTGTTTAAAATTATAAATTTCGAGAATGTTAAAAAAAAAATCTTGTATGGAATGTATGACAGCATAGAATAATTTGTTTCATAGCTCTATGAATAACTACTCTTTTGTAATAGAATTTCGTTCTTTGTTTAGATACTTTTTAACAATATTTTATTTACAACCATAAAAACAAAGGTAAAAAAAATCGCGTGAATATATACATAAAAATATATATATATATACAAAGATAAGTATTATCTCATTGAAGTTTTAAACCACAATTCAGCATTACATTATAAAAAATAAGAATATAATTCTTTGTTCTTGTTTGGTTCAAATTGCTTTTTTAGAAATTCCTTCCGGTCTTAGTTGTGTAAAGTATTTTCTCATAGAAGTTCTAAATCTCAATTCAGCATTACATTATAAGCAAATAATGAAACACCTCTTTGTTCTTGTTTAGTTCAGGTTGCCTTTCTAGAAGTTCCTTCCGGCGTAGTTCTGCAAGCATTTGGCTTTTGGTAAACTGAAAATGAAAATAAAATTTTGTAAATAATTATGCAAAATGTTTTAAAATTTAAAGAAATATCCAGCATTTTAATAACTCAAACTTTAATTTTGAATGCAGTAATTAAGAATCACAAAATATAATATTTGAATCAAAATACATTGATAATAATATTTATATCCGTTTTATTTTACTTCATTACTTTTCCTATGGCTAAAATAGGGATTGTGAACTCTGATATATGTGTTTTATGTGAGTTAAAGAAAATGAATAAGGTCCATCTATTGTTTGCTCGCGACTGGACTCTAACTTACAACAGAATGGTGATTCGTATACTTTTACTGGGGGACATGTCCTAATCCCACGGATTTTTATTATGGTGCTTCTAGTTTTTTAACTTTTTATCCTTAAAACATTTAACTTGTTTTTAACTTTTTTAAGGCCTTTGGACGGTTTTTGTTAAGAATGTCTGGTCTTTTCCCTTTGTAATTTTGATTTGTTTATATATTTGTTTCTATGGTAAGTGGTCAAATTTGTATGGATTGAGTTCTAATAAAGCCATAGGTAATAACGACAATAATCTTTTCTTATGGCTGTTATCCTCTTTTCAAATGAGTTAAAATTAGTAAATCACGCATGTAAGCAGATCATAGTAATGGGAAATAATGCTTATTAAGTACCATATTTTAATAGACATTGGTTACGAGAATTGGGAACAAATCCAATTAATAAAACATTTTCCATGTTTTATTAAACACACACACAATTTCGTCCAGATCGGTCAAGTCATTTAGAAGGAGTTTAGTGACAAACACATAACTGTCTACCTACATAACTGTCACGACACATTTCTCTTAAACTCTTACTGTTAAAACACGACTAATCTACCGTGTAGTTTATTCCACATGTTAGATAAAATTATTGATGAAAAGTAAGTAATTGAAAAAATGATTATAAAAAAATTAAACAGGATTATTAGACAATAATATTTAAAAAAAATTATTTTGATGGGCTTCCTTTATGAAATCTATTGGGAGATCATATCTCATGGTATCATTGGTACTTTTAATTCTTTGTGCTGCATAATGCATCTATTTTGTGTATTTTAATCTTCGTATTTACTCTCCAAAGTATAGTTTGAATGCTTCATTGCAATATAAATTAAGATGACGTGTAGCTACGAAAATATTATTTATAACTAGCAGAAGAAGCATACGTTGTCCTGTCAAAAAAAAAGGCATTGTAGAAAATTGCATATCGCGAATATATTCTCCATGTTCCAATATATGTGCATACCGATTTTCATGGATATCGTTTGAACGGTATATAAGATGAAATGTTGCAGCACCATCTTTTGGCAAATAAGAATAAAGTGGATAGCGCGAACCTATTTTCCATACTCGAATACATATTACTGCCAATTTTCATAGCGATTGGTTGAACGGTATAGAAGTTGATATACTGCAGCAAACTCTAGTGGCGACATACAGCAAAAAGGATAGCATAAAAACATTTTCCATGTTTTATTAAAAGCCCACACAATTTCATCAAAATCGGTCAAGCCGTTTAGGAGAAGTTTACGTACAGAAGAATTATACACATAAAGTTATAACAGAAATAATATCTCGTCTACAATAACAATATTGTATCATATTTACTGTCTTTCTATAAAGAAAAATAGTCTCGAATTTTAATTGTGATTCTCAGATATGACCTATGTTTAAGAAAATGCAGTAATATGATGTGATTGTGGGTCTGATGGCCGAGTGACTAGTGCTCTGGCGCTCGGTACCACAGGTATCGGGTTCAAATCCCACCGTTGCCATGGGTGTTTGTAGTGGTTCGGAATCCACTTTAAACTGTAGGTCCCGGTCCTAATAGGATCGTAGAGCATTGCGGGACCATTGTTACTCCGCGTCCGTGGCTTATCTTCAAGCTACACGCACCCCTGGGTAGTGCAAGGGAGTAACGTCTGTGCAGCTCTTATGGCATAAAAAGATCACGGTCAATTTGTCCGCTGCATTAGAAAAAAAAATGATGTGATTGATATTTAAAAGTATTTACTTCAAGAATTTTCTCATCTGTCTTTTGCTGCAATGTGTCCAATTCAAATCAAAAGTGTTAATATTTCTACTCATGACGAATCCTAATTTTTCCGGGCATTCAGCAGCTGTTCCTACTCCATCATGATCAGCTCCTAGACTGGGAGATAAACAATGAACTTCCATTAAAACTTAGTTATTTAAAACATATTGCATTTGAATACATGGAGTATATTATAACAACACATATTAACAGAGAATTTCGATTAAATTCAAACAGTTAACTGACCCTGACTTAAAATTTTTGAATTTTTTGTACCATTTAATTGTTGAAATAATTACATTAGGAGAAAGTATTATTTGATAATTAACCTTTCAAGAAGATCTGTCTCACTAAAATCAGGGAAGAACTCACTTTATAAGTTCCGCCATGTATTATTAAAATACTTAGACAGTTGTCCTTGAAAGCTCTTTTCGGAATTAACTGTACAGATATATTAAATGAAACATATTTCTAATGGTAAAAAAAAACCTACTACTATCAATTCTCTACAAAGCACTCCTAACGATTCTAATAATCCAGAAATCTTCCAATTGTTATATATCTTAAAAGAACTTGCACAACTATTTTCCAAAGATGGCATACAATCCATGTACAATGATCTGCAAAACACTCAAAACAAAGAAGATAAATTGTTTGTTATTTATTCTACATAGATTTTCCAAATTTTTTCAAAACAATAATTAATGTATGTTCCCTTTTCCGGACTAAAAATTTGTTACATTTTGGGCAAGTTTCCTTTTGTCTACCTTGCTGCTGTTCATGCATTGTATTTGCTCCTCTTCTAAAAATTTTTCCAAGTTAGAAGCTTTCGGCTGCCACCACGTCAAACCCTCAACATCATCAAAGCACAAGAAAGGAATTGCCAACATAAAGAACAGCTTCCTTTTTCTACTTCGCTGCTTTCTCATGCACTGTATATCTCTCCTCATCTGAAGTTTTTCCAGGTTGCGTTTTGTTGAAGTTGAAGTTTTGCGGCTGCCACCATGCTATATCATCAGCATCACCAATGCTCAAGAAAGAAATCGCCACCACAAAGAACAATTTTCCTTTTCTACTTCGCTGCTTTCTCATGCACTATATATATCTCCTCATCTGAAGTTTTTCCAGGATAGTAGCCTGCGGCTGCCACCATGCTATATTATCAGCATCACCAATGCTCAAGAAAGAAATCGCCACCACAAAGAACAATTTTCTCTTTCTATTACTTCGCTGCTTTCTCATGCACTGTATATATCTTCTCATCTGATGTTTTTCCCTGATAGAGGCTTGCGGCTATCTTGTAGCCAAGGAGCCCTCTTTAAATACAAATTTGTTGTTGTAATGGTAAATTATTCTTTAAACGCTTTTAATAATTAAGCCATAGTAAAAAACTCATAGCATGACAAAAAAATTCAATATAAAGGGAATAATCTATTATTAAAAAATGGATGTTTTATTGGGAATTCTTTCATAACCAGAGAACAAAAAATACCTACAGATGCCCAATTTCATGTGCTGCCACTAAAACTGTTTCTCTTCCTCTTAAGTCTCGGATTAATGCTGCTTTTTTTACTTCTCTATATTCTGTGTCTACGCCACATGCTCCACCAAAATAAGCTATTCCTAAAGAATAAGGATAATAATTAGCTACATGTGTTATATAGAAAAAGAATTTTTTTTTAAAAATTCTGAAATCTGCTGCGCAAATTTCAACTTATCATGTGTGAACATTCGAGAACGGATGAATAAATAATAGATATAAGAAGCAATTGATTGGAATACTATAAGAATGGTCAAATTCAATAGCCACATGAATATAGCAATGTTGAATAGATCAACAACTTCATGAAGAATGAATTGTTCAAGAATCACTAAAAGAGCATACAAAAGTAATATAAATGTAGTCCTAAATGAATAATGAAAACATTCAATAGCCGAAAGAATATATCAAAGTTCGAAAATTCTGGGAAAATTCTAAATACAGTTAGAAGCACTACACAGCTCAATATACACGGGAAAATGCCAAAAGTGATAAATATGAAAATTCAAGAAGAAGGAATTGACAAAGCACTACGAGTACTTATAGCCATTGGAAATACAAATGTTTAAAGTCCCAAGCCAAAACAGTGAAAAGTTATTCAAAACCATACTACAAAATACTTCAAGCAAAACCCAAATTTTCCAGAAAATTCCTGAAGACTAGCGTTGTTCATGAAGCATTTCAAGAGTTAAGGGGCCCAAAATACCATTTCCCGCCAATATTTCCGCCGAGTTTTATTCGCTTGGCCCGTTCGAACCCCTAACCAGGACAACTTCCTGTCCACACATGATAAAATGCATAGCTACCATTCCCAGAACAATTACTATGTTACACAACAAATTATCAAGAATTTTTAATAGACAATAAGTTTGTTATGTACTTATATTCATTTTTTTAAGATAAGAAATGTTTTTTTTTATTTAAATACCAAACTGTGGCCTGCGTTTTTATTTTCTGAAGTATTTATTACGTCAGTAATTAAAACTTTCTGAACTGAATGATTCTAGATACATTAGAACATATATCAGAAGTTATTATGAAATGACATTTTATAATATTTTTTATAGTAGATATGTTACATTATAAATCATTTAATTAATATTTATCATTTAATTAATATTTTAATTGCTTTTAACATTTTATTAACATTAAATTTATAACAACATATGTTAATTTAATGCTATTAACATTTTAATAGGTTAAATTAACATTTAATAAAAGTAACATTTTATTATTAATTTTAACATTTTAATAACATTTAATATTAACATTTAGTATTAACATTCTAATACAATTTAACATTAACATTTCATTATTAACATTATCATTTTAATAAAATTTAATATTAACATTTAACATTAACATTTTATTAACATTTAATATTGTCCCTTTAATAAAATTTAACATTAACATTTTATTTACAGTTAGCGAGAGCATTTTTATTGAAAATTTGGCCAAAGGAAATTAAAAAAGTCCAATTTAGATTTAATTTATAAATATGAGGAGTTATATTCCAAACTTTATTGTACCATATCATGTTGATTTCCTTTGATTTTGAAAAAAAAAGTCTAGCAATGGATTGAAAAAACCCTGCACAATAAATAGTAAATATGTTTAATTTTGAATTTTAAATTCAGAGAAGTAAAACTGCCAATCTTCATTATTTTAATCTGAAATGAGTCAATTTTTAATGTTCCAAAATGAATAATTTCTTACAAACGTGCGTCACGAATTTCTACTGAAAATTTCAAAATACGTCGATCTTAAAAATTACTTCCATTGTACATCTTTTTCAGACAACAAGAGATTAATTGTTTATAATTTTCAAATTGTTTATAATTAATAGTAATACGCATAAAAATGTTCCCTTATTTTTCGTTAAATAGATTGCTTTCAATAGAAAATACATCACGCCCTAATCGAATATCTTATCTATAGTTCGAGAACTTGGATTGTTTATTTAACATTACGAATCTTTGTTTACCTTATATTACGAATCTTTGCTTATTTTATCTCATGTAATTATCTTATTAAGCTTTGCTTATTTTATCTTATCTTAATTATCTATTCACAATATAAATTTAAATTACGTAAAAAGTACAAGTTAGTTGAAAATCCGGTTGTTTATTTTAAAATTAAAATATCCAAAAAACCTGACTCGTGGCTCAACGGCAACGAGTGCCGCTAGTGAGTATTAAGGCTCGTGCTCACCAAGGCAACAAGATGCAAGCGAAAAAATTTGACCAATCACTAGCCTCACCGCGGTCGCCTGAAACCGGTTTGCAGTCCGCCGCTTGGAGTTGCCCAACTTTCAACTCGAAGCGGTTTTTTCACTAGGCGTAATGCTATTTCTGACGTTTCGCTGTGAAGAGGTCGAAAAAATTTTGTCGCTTGCCTCATGAATCTTCATGTCTCTCGCCTTGGTGGGAACGAGCCTTTAGGGCAGACGTTCAGTCAGCTGGCGACTTTGCTGTACACACTGTTTCATAACACGACGAGATTCGATGGCATTTGTGATGTTGCCTCGGTAGTCGGAAAGTTAGTTGCTCGTTAGTTGTAAGCGTCTTGCCTCGTTAGCCGCACTATCTGGTGGAAGTTTACCGGGTTTTTTCTCCTATACGACATGCAAATACAGGGTAGTTGCCCCTAAAAGTTGGGTACAGGGTAGTTGCCCGGAAGGCACTGGCCTCATTCTTCAGCGTTACAGAACCAACTAAGTAATATGGGTGCGCCATTATAACAGAAGCTGTCCTCCCTTTCCCTCCTTCCATGAGACCACACGGTTCTTGGACTTGGTCTAGATGTGGCTGACTATCAAGTGGGATAAGGAAAAAAATAGTCGCAATTAGATTATTTTCTCCTGCGTTATGTACTTTTTTTTTCGATGCTAAGGTTTTTCTCAAAGTTAGGCTAGAAATATTATTGACAATCACTTAAAGAGAATCTATTCTTGTTTAATCTTCTCAAAACATTCAAAGGAAATAAAAGGATTGGAAATATAAAATAAAAATAAAAATTATAAAATTAAAAATGCAAATAAAAATTATAAAAATAATAAAAAGAATTACGGTTCTGAGATCGGCCTTTTTTTTGTAGAGACTTTTAACAATTTACTTTTCAGATCATCCATTGGCTCCCACCGTTCAGCATAATCCTTTCACTGTATTGTAATCAAGTTTGTTTACGTTTTCATAGTATATGGCATCGACAACTGGTCCCTAATTGTACCGAATTTAAAACTTAACTTTTAACTTCTTTTATTTTATATTTTACTTTTTTATCAATAGTATTTTTGGTACTTACGTATTAACGCTACCTTGGCTACAGTTGCGCCAATAAAGAGCAATCTTGTTGTTCGCACGCGCACGCAGTTATCTTTTGAACGCCAACCGCAGCTGCAGATTTGGCGGTTTTCAATGGAATTCTGCTTCTCTCAAACCAGTTGTCTTTTCTAAGTCCCCCATGATAAGCACACTGACTGAAATTGCATTTCCAAAACTTACGTTCACCAAAATAAACTTTCATGTCATGGGAATTGGGACATTTTCGTTTTTTTGGTAAAATATTTCGCTCCTGAAAAAATAAAATTTGCATCTTGTTCTGTTTCTGGCAAATCCCAAATACGCATTTTCGTAGCACTAAAAATTGGCGTCAAATATCAGCAAATCTGTAGCTGTTAGATTGGCGACACTTAAAAAGCGCCAAATCTGTAGCTGTTAGATTGGCGACACTTAAAAACCGCCAAATCAGTAGCCAATGTAGCATTAATACGTAAGTACCGTATTTTTTAATTTTTTTTGAGTACCACTTTAATTAGAATTTTTAGAAACTTTATCTTTTATTTATTTACTAACATTAAAGCAGCCAATTAGAATTCAAAACATATTCATTAATTAAGATGAGGAGGTTTAAGGGGTATTTCCCCCTGTTGGTACTCCGTAAACGGTACGCCAGTTGCCAGTTACCTCAAAACATTCTTCTGTATTTTTATTTAAAGTTTCCTAGTGCATGAATAAACTGTTTATTGTATCTCATAGTGAACTTCTTGCCTGTATAAGTTATTTGTTATTTGGTTAATTACTCCAATGTTATTTTGTGCACACTTTGGGCTAATTGGAACGGGCCTACGTTCAACATGGATTCTGAACCACTCACAAACATCCATAGCACCGCCATGATTTGAACTTGAAGCCTGTGGTACCAAAGGCCAGGGCGCTAGCCAATTGGCCATTATTCCTTGTGAGAGCCAAAGAACTTCTGTGTGCAGCAATCAAACGATTTTAATTTTCATTATATTCTCTACAAAGTTGCCCAAATAATCTGTCACGCAATGAATTGTCTCAAATCTTATGGACTGTTCTAATAATGCAATGGGGCGGGATCTTTTTGCTTCCAAATGTCGACGATGAATAACACAATTGATATTTCTTGTTTCAAATGCGTTATGAAACCCTTATAACGATTCGTCATTGCTGGAGCAACATCAGTAGCAGCTGATAAAATATAAATTGGAATGCTACCTCCAGGATTTAAACCTGAAGCACCAAAGACCAGAGTTTGGATATCAGGTTGGTAAGTGATTTGTGAAGCAGAATCATTATTTAATCTATGCATAATACTACCAATAAACATAAACTTAAAAAATATATATAATTTCTCATTGTATTAAAATATAATTAACAAGTAATATAAAAAAAAAATTAAGTCAATTCCAACTTTTTTTTTCACTCTATTGCAGAAAGTTCTTTATAAATAATTTTCATTCATTTTTTTAAGTTTATCTGGCGCCATCTATTGGCAGATACATACAACTTAAATCTAAAAAAAAACTAAAATTAATCAAATTAATTTAATGAATTAATTAATATTTGAAAAAACTGTTTTAACATCAAGTGTCATCCACTACAAATTCAAAAAAAAAAATGTATTTGAACTTGAGTGGATGAATAAAAAGTATTTTATAAACGTTTGAAAATTTGAACAAGATATATATAAGGAGAGTGTGAGCTAATAGAAGGAATTGAAAAAAAGGTTTACCTAGAGCAGTGTAGCATCTAACCTGATATATTTTCGAACACAATTCGTGTTTTGTCATGAGGATAGCTATATCGTATGGATGTAGCTTGTCATTCTCCTCATACAGAAATCTAGCAAAACCTATTAGAACTTTTTTAATATGTAACATATTTCGGTTCATTCTGGATCGGCTTTTATGTATGAAAGGTAGTGTTTCCTCCCTCTGAAAGAAAGAAAAGCAATATTTATTACAAATTGTGACATAGAAAACAAATTAAATATAGACTTTACAACAATGTTTGTTTTAATCATTAAATAAAATTATAAAGGCAATGCTCTTGTTGTAACCAATAAAAGGTAATATGACAATGGCCCCTCTTATTCATTGCTAAATAAAACATATTTCCAAATATTACACATCGAAATTTATTTATTTTCAATTATTTGCATTATTCGCAGAAAATTCAGAACATTTTTTTCACAGTCATCTGTGAAAGACAGCGATACCAGTTTAATTAATCAGTTAAAAAACGTTTTCCAATGATGAAAAGCTTCAATTCTGGACATTAAGGTGCATTAAATAATTAATAGAAACCAATTAATAGCAGAAAATCGCAGTTTACCTAAGAGACTTAACTACAATAATAGATTAATCGCAGAAAATTCAAAACATTTTTTCTCAGTCATCTTTGAAGGACAGCGATACCAGTTTAATTAATCAGTTAAAAAACGTTTTCCAATTACGAAAAGCTTCAATTCTGGACATGAAAGTGCAGATAGAAATGTAACAGATGCGTGTCGAAATTCTGACTGAAAATAGAATCAGTCATAAATTGCAATAAATAAATTAGAAACAAATTAATCGCAGAAAACTGCAGATTAACTAACAGATTTAACTAAAATAATAGATTAATCGCAGAAAATTCAATACATTTTTTCTCAGTCATCTGTGAAGGACAGCGATACCAATTTAATTAATCAGTTAAAAAACATTTTCCAATTACGAAAAGCTTCAATTCTGGACATGAAAGTGCAGTATAGAAATGTAACAGATGCGTGTCGAAATTCTGACTGAAAATAGAATCAGTCATAAATTGCAATAAATAAATTAGAAACAAATTAATCGCAGAAAACTGCAGATTAACTAACAAACTTAATTAAAATAATAGATTAATCGCAGAAAATTCAAAACATTTTTTCTCAGTCATCTGTGAAGGACAGCGATACCAGTTTAATTAATCAATTAAAAACATTTTCCAATTATGATAAGCTTCAGTTCTGAACATTAAGTTTTACAGTAAAATAACAGATACGCGTCGAAATAATGACTGAAAATAGGATCAGTAATAAATTGCATTAATTAAAATAGAAACCAATTAATCGCAGAAAATCGCGATTAAACTAAGAGATTTAATTAAAATAACAGATTAATCGTAGAAAATTCAAAACATTTTTTTTCTCAGCCATCTGCGAAGGACAGCGATACCAATTTAACTAATCAATTAAAAACTTTTTTTAAAAGATTTTATAAGGAAAATTTTCAGAATTTAAGAACAATTTTTCAGAATTTTGAAAAGGAAATATATTTGGTTAAATGATACCAATTTTTTTTAATATTAATTTGCAATGCTATAAATTATAGTTTTGTTAACTTCAAATATTATTATCCATTCATTTTGTTTTATTTTAGCATAACAGAAGGATAATTGGATACCTTTAATATTTATTCAAATAGTTAAATGATACAAATATCTCACCTTTATTATGATTATTGACGCTAAGCTTATCTGGATTTTTGGATCTGTTAATTTTTGAAATGTTGCATCTATCTATTGAAAAAATAACAATGAAAATGAATTCCAAATGCATCAATTTAAAATCGTTTAATTTGATTTAAAAAATTGTAACATGTTATAGAATGTTTTAACCAATGAGGCTAAAAATTAAAAATTTCTTACAAAGAAAAATGGGGAATATTACACCACTCATCAAGCAATGCCCTCCGAAGTTCCGGTTGACAGGTGGGAGGGGGGTGACGGGCTGCAATTCGTCGGCCAAGCATATCCCACGCATGCTCTATTGGATTCAAGTCCGGGGAGTGTGCTGGCCAATCCATACGGGTGATATCCTCCAATTGAAGGCATTCGTCTACAATGTTTGCACGGTTAGGACGGGCGTCGTCATCCATAAACAGAAATTCAGCACCCATGGCGCCCCGAAACAAACGTACATGTTGTTCCAGAATGACATCCCGATAGATGGGGCCTGTCATCGTTATACTCTGAACATGCAGGCCAGTTCTGGAACCAAGAACGGTGTCGTTCAATGGTGTTCTCTTGGTAATAACGGGTACCTGGCGCTCTCCATATGAAAGTCCGGCGAGAATCAGACTGCAAACTAAACCTGGACTCGTCGGAAAACATCACACCAGACCACTGTTGCGGTGTCCACAATGCATGCTCTCTACTCCAGGTTAATCGCAGGCGACAGTGAGTTGCGGTAAGTGGAACACATCAGTCGTCCGATAATTCTACCACGTAAAAAATCATCCAAATGCTTCCTTTCTGAAAAAACTATGCGGTTATTGCACTGAAAGGCTTTTAAAGCGCTTGTGAACAATTTTACTTCTTTGCCACCATTACTTACATACCCCTCTCTTACACTCTCGTCATTGTGACGTACTATCCGCGCCATCTGGTGGTTTCCTGTAATTTGCATATTCTTCTTCAAGATGTGTGTGATAATTCTAAAGGTGAAATTTTTATTTTAGAGTTCAATTTCTGTGTGACTCTGAATTATCCTTAATTTATGGACATGAGTGTATAACCCATACTTCGAAAACAGCTACTTACCGACGTTAACAAAGAAGAATAATAGTTCAGAGCTCTTCTATGGCTGTAACGGAATGAAGCAAAGCTTTCATAATCCGCTATAAGAAGAATTTCGGGATATACAACTGAGACGTCCCTCTTGCTTCGTCTTCTAGAGGCAGATTTAGCTGCTCTATCCATCTGATTTTCTGAGTTCATAGGAAAAAAAGAACATATATGAAAATAAATTAATTTATTAGTTCTATTCGTATATTATACTAACAGAAATGACCACCGTTAACAAGTTTTAGGGCTTTTATAATTTTTTATTTTTTATTTTTGCATATATAATTCAAGAAAGAATTAGTGAAAATAATATTGTAACTTTAAACTAAAACTTCAATCATTCGGCACGATGGAAACTTAACATAATCGCTTACTAAATGGCACTCATGCAGCTATATTTAATTTAGCAACACAAATTAATTTTTAAATGGCCTTAAAACCCTTCAATCAAAGTAACAAGTTCTCTGGAATAAAATTAGTGTACCAAAAAGAAATTGTCATTACAGTATGTATGCTTGCAACTTTAATAAATGTGATTGCAAAACAAAATTATAATTTTTTCATGAATGATTCCATAGAAATACAAAAGAAATCTCGTTGAGCCATCTTTAGCTTGCAAACCCACCTAACTGAATTAGCTTTCAGTGAGGTGTATACACCTGAGGAAAAGGGATCGGACCTTTCCCCAAAAAGGGAGCTACTATATCATCGAAATGAACGTTCATGTACCCCATATCAACGACTATCTTTGGCATAGGAACAAGTTGGTTTGTATTTATGGAGATAGGTGTGGAAATCTTAGTCCTTTTTGTTTAGACGTTACCGAGGGCACCATGAGGAGGTGATTCCATGTATCCCACCATCTTTAACTTTGCTTAATTCCATGTACCTCACCTCAAGCCCACCATCTTGCAAAATTGTGCAAGGAGATGTTGCTGAAACCATAGTTTTTTATGGTATTCTTCAACATCTTCTTGCACAATTACACTACGTCTCCCTGTGGTTCGATTAGACTCCTAGGCTGTCCAAGTCATGATCCCATAAATTTTCAATCGGCGACAAATCTGGTGATTGAATGGGCCAAAAAAATATGCCAATATTAAGGAGGCAATCCTTCATTGTGCGCGGTTATAGGAAAATGCCCCTTTAGACTTCTCCATGAGAGACAACACATTTGACTAAATGTAAAAATGGCATGAACATACAATTAGTTTTTTTTTTTTCAAGAAATTTAACGAGCTAAAAACAAATCTATTAAAAATGTAATTTTCTCTTTTCATGTACATTTCAGTCATGAGTCCAAACAAAAAATATAATTTATTTATTGCAATAGACTCCATTGAGTCTATTGGGATTATTCCATTGATCTATTAGATTATTCCATTGATCTATTAGGATAGACTCCATTGAGTCTATTGGGATTGTTCCATTGATCTATTAGGATAGACTCCATTGAGTCTATTGTTTGGACTTCGTTTTCATTTCATTGATATTGCATATGCACTAAATCGTGTAAACAAATATCCATCTAAAAATTTCTATCACAAACAATAACATACAAACGATGCAAAATTTGGACACTTTTTCTAAATGCTAAATAGGATTTGTTTGTGTGAAATTGTTGATTATATATTGATTTCCAATTATTTGGCAAGAATTAAAAAAATGTTGATTAATAAAAAAGTGGGATCTAAATCTATATATTAATTTTATTTAAAATAAATTTTTAAGTTGTGAAATATTTCTGATAGTTTCTAGAATTTCATTAGATTTTAAAGAAAGTTGGTTTTAAAATAAAAACAAAATTTTGTATCTTACTAATGTCAAGGAGCACATCATTCGACAATTCCTGATTCTTGATTACTAAATGAGGAGTATTAAAAGACTGTTTCACATCATACTCTTTGTTGAAATCTTCATCTAGAATCATTATATCTGCACTCATTGGTTTAATGGTTAAGTTACCAACGATACCTTCCTGTAAAAACGAAAAGTTCAGAATTATCATT
Source organism: Caerostris darwini (assembly GCA_021605075.1). Classification (NCBI taxonomy): domain Eukaryota; kingdom Metazoa; phylum Arthropoda; class Arachnida; order Araneae; family Araneidae; genus Caerostris; species Caerostris darwini. Next base: position 284,771 of record BPLQ01008512.1, on the reverse strand, counting down.
TCATTTTGAAAAATAACAATAATAATTTCATTTCATATAATAGGCTCCCCCTTTAAATGTATGAGGGTAAAACTGGTCAAATAAAAGATCGATTATTTTGAGTATATCACATATTAATTCATAATCTGTGCTATGTAAAGATAACACTGTTAATTTATTCATTTAAAAATATTTAAAGGGAAAGCTATTTTTCAAAATTTACTCCTTTTTCGAATATAATTCCTTTAATTCATCTCGATAGACCTTAATTCTTAAAAATGGAAAATGTTTATATCTCTATCCCACAGATATAAAGATTTTCCCATTTTTTTGTGGTTTAATAGGATATATACAACCTCGTTGATTTTCTGAACTCCATGCTACTGTATCCAAAATGTAAGACCAATTTCCAATTTAAAATTCCCGGGGCTTACGAAATTTCAATTTCTTTTTTCTTTTTTAGGTTGTTGGCACTGTCCTTGACATCTGTGCGAAATTTCCCGTCAAAATATTCATTAGTGTTTGAGTTACACTTGACTTTGTGAGACGCTAAAACTGACTCCGGCGATTTTTGAAATGTCTGAATTAATTGAGCAAAGAACTTACATTAAATTTTATTTGCGGAAACGTACAGAGTGTTGCAGTAGGCATTCGGTGAGCATTCCGATATCGGAAAGAAATGTTTAGAAGTGGTATAAACAGTTCAAAGAAGGCAAAAAACGCGTTGAAGACGAAGAGCCCTCTGGTCGACCATCACCCTCAACCGACGAAGCTCACGTCCAAAAATTTAAAGATTTGGTGCTTGCAAACCGTCGATTTACAATTAAACAGTTTGCTGATGATGTTGGAATTTCAAAAGGAACAGTCAGTTCCATTTTGAGCCTCAAACGTGTCAAATCACGATTGGTACCGAAAACACTGAATGCGCCAGCTCACACTGCATTGATTCTTCGTGACTTTTTCGCCAAAAATGAAATTCATATCGGCCCACAACCACCGTATTCACACCGTGCGACCTCTGGCTATTCCCTAAACTCAAAAGACCACTCCGGGAACACCGTTTTGAATCGATTGAAGAGATTCAACGTGAATCGCCGCGCGCTTTGAAGGCCATCCCGGCCGATGATTTTTAGCACGCATTGAGGATTGTAAAAACGTTGGCATAAGTGCATTGTGTCCGGATGGGATTACTTAGAAGGCTATGAAATAAATTTGGAATTATAAATAAAGAGGTTTTGAATAAAAAAATTGGTCTTACTTTTTGGGCACAGTAGTATATATATATATATATATATATACACTGAAGTGACAAAAGTTATGGATAGCAATATGCAAATTTTCAGATGGCAGTAGCATCGCATAGAACAGGTATAAATGCGCAGTGCTTTCGCAGAGCTTTCATTTCTGTTCAAGTTATTCACGTGAAGAGGTTTTGACATGATGATGACCGCACGACGGGAATTAGCAGACTTTGAACGCGGTTTGTTAGTTGGAGCTAGACGCATGGGTCATGCCATTTCGGAAATCGTTAGGGAATTCAACATTCCCAGATCCACTGTGTCAAGAGCGTGCCGAGAGTATGAAATTTCAGGCATAACATCCCACCATGGACAGCGCAGTGGTCGACCGCCTGCACTTAACGACCGAGACCGACGACGTCTTCAAAGAGTCGTAAATTCTAACAGACAAGCAACACTGCGTCAAATAACCGCAGAAATCAATGTGGGACGTACAAGGGACTTGTCTGTTAGAACTGTGCGGAGAAATTTGGCTTTCTTGGGCTATTCCAGCAGAAAACCGACTCGAGTGCCTTTACTGACAGAACGACATCGCTTGCAGCGACTCGTGGGCACGTGAGCATATCGGTTGGTCCCTAGATGAATGGAAAACCGTGGCCTGGTCCGATGAGTCACGATTTCAGTTGGTAAGAGCTGATGGTAGGGTTCGAGTGTGGCGCAGACCCCACGAAGCCATGGACCCAAACTGTCAGCAAGGCATTGTTCAAGCTGGTGGTGGCTCCGTAATGGTGTGGGCTGTTTTTTCATGACATGGACTTGGTCCTCTGGTGCGACTGGACCGAACATTGACTGGAAATGCTTATGTTCAGCTACTTGGAGATCACTTGCAGCCATTCATGGACTTCATGTACCCAAACAACGATGGGATTTTTATGGATGACAATGCGCCATGTCACCGGGCCACAACTGTTCGCGATTGGTTTGAAGAACATTCTGGACAATTCCAACGAATGATATGGCCACCTAAATCGCCCGACATGAATCCCATCGAGCATTTATGGGACATCATCGAGAGGTCTGTTCGTGCCCAAAATCCTGCACCATCAACGCTTTCACAATTATGGACGTCTATCGAGACAGCATGGCTCAATATTCCTGCAGAAGACTTCCAACGACTTGTTGAGTCCATGCCGCGTCGAGTTGCTGCACTTCGCCGGGCGAAAGGAGGGCCGACACGATATTAAGAGGTATCCCATGACTTTTGTCACTTCAGTGTATATATATATATACATGTGTAAAATTGAATTATGCGATATTTGCTCCTCTTTCCATGCATGTGTCGTTTTGGAAAAGATTGAAATTTTTTCCAGTATACAGACTGATTGATGATGGGACACGACAACAAACGTTGTTGTCATCGCCAGTTATTAAAACATTAGAGTTTTTGCATACCGTATTTTAATCGTCCGGTATTTTTTTCTCCCTAGAGTGCATGCTCATAGGAAATTACGCACGCGCATCTGTAATAATGTTTCCTATGAGCACGCGCACTAGGGAGAAAAAAATACCGGACGATTAAAATACGGTATGCAAAAACTCTCTAATAACTGAAACATTTTTACCAACCGATTCAAACCTGCCCTCTCCTACACGTTAGCGATATGCTTGATACTGAGCCACCATTCAATAATCTTTGTAAAATACAACCATTAAATAATTTCAATAATTTTAAAATTACAAAAGCTAAAAGTTATATTAAATATTACCATCTCCATGTCTCCTGATTTCTTGTATAAAATGGTAAAGGCTGCCTCTTGTTCCAAATCCTGATAGGCTCTGAACGTGTCATTATCCTAAAACACGTTCAATAAATTACATACATGCATCACAGGATAAATTATATAAATGTTGAATAATATCTAATTTTCAATAATTTAAAACAATTTACTTTTATTGGCTTTTGTAAATTATTATATATTTAATATTTAAAATATTTATATATCTTAATGTTATTGGAAAAATTAAGAAGAAAAAAAAATACTGAAATACTTTAAGCATATAAAATATAAAAAATTATTTAGTTGTTTAAATATAGTAATAATATAACTTATAATGTCGATTTATAAACTATAATAGTTCAATAAAAATTAGAGTGTAATTTAATTGAAAGTTTATTTTGAAATTATTAATGCAATATCAAATTTGCAGATTAATCTCTTTTCTCAAAATTAACTGTTTTCTGGTTTAAATTAAACTTTTAGAAATATGTTGATTATTTTATTCTCCTTTACAGCAAATTCCAAGTTTAATAAATACGCAAAATTGAAACCGAAACAATGAATACATTATAAAATGAATATACTCTAGCTCTCGCGGCCACAGTTTTCGGGTTCGATTCCTGGCGGCGACTGGCTATTTGTAGTGATTCGAAATCCACCTTAAACAGTAGATCCCTGTCTAATATGACCGTAGAGCGGCAAGCCATGGGGTTGGACGTAGGGCTAACAAACCAACGACATAAAAAAAAATATCTCCTGTCTCGAAATCTGTCAGTAAATAGTTGGCCTTTGTGGTAATGGGGCTGTTTCGCCATTGAAGATTTGGTTTGTCGCTCTACGTTCTTTTTGTAGAACTTTTGGCTAATTAGTCCGGGACCTACGATTTAACTTAGCTTCCGAGATACCGATACAAATTCATGCCACCGCCGGATTCGAACCTGAAATCTGTGATACCAACAGCCAGAGCGCTAGCCAATTGGCCATCAGGACGCGCTATTGAAGAAAAAGATAATAAATATACATTGATGCAATAAAAAAAAGTTGATTCAGTTTGTTTCAGATTAAACTTCTAAGGTTAATAGCTAAAATAATATTCGTATTATTATTAATTTTGTATTTGTGACACCTCTAAATCAGTTATAATGGAAAACCAAACCTGAATATGAATCTCCTCTAAACCCGAAGGATTCATAGAGTACATCTTCGTATGGCAGATTCTATTGTTTAAGTCGTCGTCTTCTTTCAGTTTCAGAGAAATATCTCGCCCGAAAGTGAAGAAATTGATGCTCTTTTCTTCGTTACCGTCGCCATTTCTGTTCGATGATGCTTGTATATGAACTATTTCGTATTCAGGAACTGCAAGAAAAACAAAATGAGATTTTAGAACAGGTAAAAGGAGTTCAAGGTTCTAATTAAAAAGTTATATTTAAATAAATTGTAAATTTAAAGGTAATGTTATTATATATCCCCATAGACAAAATTACAAACACTAAAATTAAATAATTAACAGCAATCGATTGTAATATTTATTTATTTAGGTACCAATTTTATAAATAGTGCATTTCATAATGAACTTATACAATATGTATACAACTGAAACTTATACAATATGTATATAATTGTATAAACTGGAACTTATACAATATATTTATAATTGTATACAGGTGGAACTTATACAATATGTTTACAATTGTATGCAGGTGGAACTTATACAATATGCTTACAATTGTATACAATTGGAACTTATACAATATGTATACAATTGTATACAACTGGAACTTATGCAATATATAATTATATAAACTGGAACTTATACAATATGTGTACAATTGAATATAACTGGAAACTTATACAATATGTATACAATTGTATACAACTGGAACTTATACAATTGGATTTTACAATGAACTTTATAATTACTAGAACTTATAAATTATCCAAGAAATAGAAGATATTTACAGTGCTAAACAGAATACAATGATATATTATAAATTTCTTGTAATTATGCTTCATTTCACTTTTATTAAAAAAAATGCATGAATAGAAAGATTTCTTCGTTTCATTTAAAAATAAAACAATGTTATTGTTTACCTTCGTCATAAAAATCAACATTGAAAGTTTCCTTCAAGAGAAATGGATCCAATCGTCTGTGAAACTATAAGTAAAATTAATTAATTTATGAGTTAATCGATAGAGATATTATTAAATTTTAAGCAATTGAAGAACATACAAGAAAAGTTTTAACGTTTTTATTAACTAACTCTCTGGCACTGCTGCTCATTGTGGGTCAAGACTGTCTACCTTCTGGCAGATTACGAGACACAGCATGTTTTCTTTTTACGGGTAGGGTTATCAGCTCTACGCCCTACAGTCTGCGCTCATATTAGGGATCTACGGTTTAGAGGGGATTCCGAACCACTACAAACATCCATGGTCGAACTCGAAGCTTGTGGCACCAGGCATCAGTCACTTGGCCATCAGGACTCCTTAACGTTCTTATTAGAAGTGAGAAATCAATTATGGTAAATTAATTTTATTTTTCATAATTTAAAATTTTGTCAGCAAACATTTTTTAAATCTATTTATTTATTTTTATGATAATGTAATGTTGCAGTCTTCTGCATAATTGAATTCACAATCACTAATCATCGTAAAATTAATTCTTCATTCATTATGATTTGCAAAATTATCAAGTGTAAAGTAAATTCCCGAAAGTGAAATCGTATAGTAAGACTCATCATCATCATCGGCGCAACAGCCCCATGGTGGGCCTAGACCGTCTGCCTGCTGGCAGATTACGAAACATGAGATATCTTCTTTTTACGGGGTAGGATTGTCAGCCCTACGCCCAACAGTCATGTTAGTCTGGGATCTACAGTTTAAAGCGAATTCCGAACTACTACCAAACATCCATGGCCCCGGTGAGACTCGAACCCGAAACCTGTGGTACCGAGCGCCAGAGCGCTAGCCACTCGGCCATACAGGCTATGACTACTGTGACTATACATCCCTTTTTTAAATAGCCAATTCCATTATCCCCAAGCACATACCCCTTGGTAGACATCATCAAATATTTTCAAAATCTATTTATTTATCATAGTAGTGTTAACTGTCTCTGCATTGCCAGTTGCATTAGAACAACAGCATTATAATAATGTAATGTTTCCAACTTCTGCACAATTGAATTTACAATCACTAATCATCGCAAAATTATTTTGTCATTCCTTCTGATTTCAAAATTATCATGTGCAAAGTGAAATCACATAGCATGGCTACTATGACTACATATCCCTTTTATAGGTAGCCTATTCCATTGTCCCTAAGCACGGACCCCTTGGTAGACGCTCATATAGCTGGCGTTGTGTCGAGTCTGCTGTCATTTGGGGGTTGTACTGCCCCTCCCAGATTCACACTACGGGGGGGTCATCTTCGCAGAGAATGGAACATTTGTTCGAACATCAAGGTTTGGCGTCCCTCCTTTTCTTCCCGACTTGTTTGGGGTGTGACGGGGTGGAATCTCGCTATCCCAGGTGTAATTGGGTAGTATTTAGTAACCCTAGAGTAGTTATATATGTAGTGCATAAACTGAGGAATGCGGAGTTTTCCAAAGGCATTCTGTCTCAGTGCATAGCCTTTAATTTCTTTAATTCGATCAAAAAACAAAACCTGTACAATTTCTTTAAGGATTTTTTTATTTTTTTCATACTGACGAAACTTAAGTTTAAAATTATAATTTTAATTCATAAACTGTAGTTGTTCAAAATTACTAATCTATTTACAAAAAAGGATCCACGCAAAATACTTTAAAAATTTATTGTTGTTTATTGCTTACTGTTGTTTTCGATTATCAAATATTTTTAACTGCTATCAGACTTACTAGAAGTCAATAAAGATTTAATAAATATAGTCAATAAATAGTCAATAAAGATTAGAAAATAAAGATTTTCTAATTTAACTACTTTACATGCATATAGCTGACATTGAAATTGTAGATTTTGGTTCGAATTCATTTACCATGTCACGAACCAAATACGATCAGTTCGAAGCTCAATTAGTTACCACCCAAGAAGCTCCAGATCCAAATTTTTTTTATGCCAGTGAAACCCATTAAATATGTTCGCTCTGCCCTTTGGTACCACAGACTTCAGGCTGTGGCATAGATGTTTGTGAGTGATGCGGAATCTACGTTAAACTATAGGTTCCGGTCTAATTAGCCCAAAGTGTGCAAAAACTGACCGTATAACGACAAACCAAACGAAGCCATTAATTATGTCTGTTACTCCATGTTTGGGGACTGAATAGGCGAGTGTCTAGCGGTCTGGTGCTCTGATACACAGGTTTAGGGATCGAATCCTGCGGATATTTGTAGTGGTTCAGAATCCACTTTAAATCGTAGGTCCCTCTTTAATACGACCGTAGAAGTTTAGAAGACCGTAGAAGTTTTTTGTCTTGAAGTTTAGTCAGTCTTCACACCTCGTGGTTTCTCGCTAAAATGAAGTTGCATATTACCCTTAGACATGGACCAGTCACCTGCGACGGGGTCTTTTGAACCTGGTGTAGTTTTTCCCGCACTAGGTGGATTAGATTTACAACAATTCCATGTTTAAAATGAATTTTAATCTGTAATAAATTATATATCTTGGTCTAACACAACGTAAACTCTCAAATAAAAATATGGTGAACAAGATGTTGTTTGATTTAGAATGATTGTCAACGACATGAAATATAAATGTAGCTATTAAAAACAATATTTAAAAATTATTTTAAAAAACAGTACAAATTATTTAGTACATAAAAATAATGCAACATTAAAAAAAATAAAGATATTTTAAGAATGTTTTTGCACTTACCGGAAGAAAGGAAGTCGTAAGTTTTGCACCATATGCCAGAGAGAAAATGGGAATGCACAGAAATAGGAACGATTTCATCTTTATAATTAGAAAAATTAAAATTCCTGTAAGCAGTTCAACAACAGTGAAAAATATCTGAAATTATTAAAAATAAGAATAAAACTCAGTATTTTTAAAGAAAAATTAAATGATGCAAAATTATATAAATAAAAAATATAATTATAAATAAAAAATAATTATAAAATGTAATGTTCAACAATTGCTTTGTTCCTTTGGAAATGTTTATTTTATGGGTTAATTATTATAAATATTAATATATTGGTAAAATATTATAATTGCCCTGTTAGTTATTAATATAGATTTCTACGAAGCAATACAAATATTATTATATAACCTATAATAAAAAAAATTTCAACGCTACAATAATAAAGAATAATATTATTATATACCTACATTAATGTAATACATTAGTAAGTCCATATTTAAAAAATATGTACAGTTTTATGGAACATCATGCTAAGTGTTTTTTTGTTGTTGTTGTTGAAAGTAAGAGAATGTAAACTAATATTGCAAAAAAAAAAAAAAAAATTTTCAGTAAAAGTCCAACCTAACAACCTATATTGCACTTTACAATCACAAACAATCGTTCTCTTTATATTTTTATAAAATTAAAGCACTATCAAGCTAAAAATCCATATCAAGGTGAAAGTTTAGAATAAAAATAATATTGAAATATAAGAATTTTTTTTAAATAAAAAATTATTTAAATATTTTTTAAATGAAATATTCATTATGAAATTAAAGTTAAAAAAATAAAATAAGTAAATTTTAATTTGATTTCACAACTTTCATCAACATTAATATATCATAATCCTTCAATCAATGTCCTTTTTAAAAAAATTAAAAATTAAAAAATTACATTATATGTATTACTATAAAGATAGAGATATAGTTAGAATTGAAGTTGATTAAATATTAAAGTTGTAAAATATTTACATCAATAACGATTATTTTATCAACATCAATATATCACAATCCTTCAATCAATATCATTTTTATAAAAAAATAAAAAATAAAAAAAAACAGTTTTCATCATATTAACTACTATAAAGATAGAGACATAGTTAGAATTAAACTCAGTGGGGTTTAAAATTAAAGTTGTAAAATTTTTAAAGTCAGTAACGAATATTATTTTTCTAAGAAACTAAAATCCAATCACTTACTTTAAAGGAATAAAAGGAATATTTTCAGTATTGAAGAATTGCTTTTTTTACCTATTCTTTGAATTGGAAAACTATGTTGTAAAAAAAACAGTTTTCGTCGAGAGTAACGTAGTTATGTCCTGTTCTGCTCCGAACCACAGTGATGAACAAGTACAGCTTCAAGCATGTGCGCTACAAGAGAAACTTTTTAAAGGTATGTAGAATGTGGGACGATTGGCTGTTTTTCGCGCCTAGTTTGCAGAAAAGAGATTGGCTACAGGTTTTAGGAATGTTACATATTAAGTTTATGTCCCTGAATAATGATTAATTTAGCACTTTACACCTCCGGTAGACAACATTGTCTGGAAATATTTTTACAATACAGGAGACGATCGGCATGGTATGCATAAACACTAATAGCATCTATAGATAGTATTTGTGAAAGTATTATCGTCTTTCACATTTTTCAAATAGAAAGAAGGGATTGTTGGAATTGCGGTCTGCTGTCGCCACACACTAGTCTGAAAACCAATAGCATCCCAGAAACCTTTGTAAACTCCTACCTTTCAGATCGCTATCAGTTTTTTGCTTCGTCCATCCAGCATTCATAAGGTTAAGTACCTGTAAAAGGAGCCACAATGATAATGTGTAGCAAATCGATGCACTGTAGACAGAAGGAATTTTGAATGCCTTCTCATTGATGTGAGCAGTTTTACGACCCGTGGCTACAATTCACACCTCCCCTTTTAACCTCACGTTTTGTGCGGGTTTTCAAATACCCCCCAAACTCCTTTCCCCCACTTGCGCACCTAGAAATAGTATTGTGAAACTCTTGGCGAAAAATAACTTCATGGGATCCCTACGCCACTTCAAAATGGAATCGAAGTTTAAAACCACCTTAAATAATCTTTTTTTTTTAACTGCAACATCCATTTTGTCCTTTTTTTATTTCATTCGTTTGTTCATCTTCCAGCTCATCTTTTAAAAAAAGATGTTTTTTCCTCAGGCAATATTCTTCATTATTATTTTTGTTATATATTTTGTCTTTTTCTGTTTTTTTTTTTTCCCCCTCTCTCCATGTCAAGCATTTTCACTAATTTTTGTTAATCATGATTTTTTATATCCAAACTTTTTAATTTCATTTTAAGTCGATCGTAATTAAGCTTCGCGATCAGTTACTCTTCTAAACTATCCAATTTAGTAGTTACTTCATGGGAAGGTTTTAAAAAGCTTATTTCATACTTGTATTTTTTCTGTTATTTGCGGATCTTCGGTCTGAAAGAGCTGATATTCTAAACATTTTTTTGGAGACACTCACCCCTCCCCCTCTCAATCGGACAATCGCCCCCCCTCAATTTTTCATTGGATTTGAAAAATTAACTAATAGGCTAATAACTAATAGAATAATTAATAGAATTAACATTTTTACTTAATAATTTTACTGCATTTTAAATTCTAACATTACAAACTTACTGGGGACAGTTTTCCTCCCTCCCTTTTTTGTTACTTAAAATAATTTTAATACTGATAGATTACATCATTTAAATTGATTTTATTAATAACCTACCTCAATTATGATCGTATGTCAGATTTTGGGGAAGGGCTGACCAGTTAAATCCGAGATTTAACTGGTCAGCCTAAGACTTTTCATCGCATAATAAACGCAAAAAGAAAGAGCAGAAAGTCAGTAACTGGCAACTCTTTCCAAAAACGCATTTTTCACAGCAGAAACCGTGCAATTGCATTTATTATTATTTTTTTTTTTTTCCTTTTTGATTTCATACGTACCAGAATCCCAATTTACGAGTATGATCTTGGTTGCTTCTTCACATTTAGGACATGTAGGGCAAGGAGAGGATACTAATAGAATCAACCCTATTTCCTGCATAAAGTTAATTGCGGTTTCCTCTGTTTGTAAAATAGATCCTCGTAATAATATAAAAAAATTTACCAAAGTAGGATGCATTCTAGTTATGAAATACAAAAATCTAGGCTTAATTCTGTAAATTTATTAATATCCTCATACTAAAAAGGGCATCCGTTGTATACAAACATTAATTAGAATATGTTTATTAAAAACTAATATGTCCCCATAAAATCTTGCTTATAATTGAAAATTCGGCTGTGACCTTGGGGGGGAGAGGGGGTTACGGTTGAACTCAGAAGTTTCCGAAGTAGTGTAGCTCGGTACAAATCCAGACAAATTCCGAACAAAAGAATGCCGTCTCTATGGCATGGATTGGCGCTTTAAGAATGAAAGGAATGTAAGAACGATAAGAATGAAATTCCTTCACCTGATCTACAAGAATGTATGGAGAGAGGTAAGATCTGCCCTTCCCATAGAGTAGTAGTACTACATTAAGATCCTTCCCCTAGATAGCTCTTCGGGGGAAAGGGTTGTTCAGAACCTCGCTGGTACCAAGAAATCTAACTATGGTAAGCCTTCTTCGCTCATGAATGGCATCACCATCATCTTAATATGTAAATTAAAAGCACATATTTTTTTATTATTTTAAACAACAAATTAACAAAATTTAACTAAAATTATTATAAAAATTAGTCTTCTTCAGTCATGAATGACATCGCCATCATCTTAATAAGTAAATTAAAAGCACATATTTTTTTATTATTTTAAATAACAAATTAACAAAATTTAACTAAAATTATTATAAAAATTAGTCTTCTTCAGTCATGAATGACATCGCCATCATCTTAATAAGTAAATTAAAACCACATATGTTTTATTATTTTAAATAAAAATTCATTAAATTTAGTTAAAATTATTATAAAATTTTTTTTTTTTTAAATCATTAAAAGTTTCGTAGATTTTTATAAGGCCATATCAGCACCTGAATTTTAAAAGTAAATGCAAGAAAAGCATAAGAAAAGAAACAGAATATTTTAATAAAAGGAAATTCCAAATCAAAAGTTTCAAAGTTTCAAATTTTGTATTTTTTTTTTTCTATAAAAGTTACAAAGGCATATTTTTTTCAGTAAAGAAAATCTTTGCAAATAAATGAATAAAAATATCATGCCTTATCTTTATTATGGGGCCTGATGGCCATGTGACTAGAGCTCTGGTCCCTAGTGCAGCAAGTTTCGGGCTCGAGTCCCGGCGGTGACATGGTTGTTTGTAGTGTAATCCATTTTAAACCGTGGGTCTTGGGGTCTCGGTCTAAAATGACTGTTGGGCGTAGGGATGACAACCCTACCCAGTAAAAAGGAAACATCTCATAATTCGAAATCTATTGGTAGGCAGGCGGCATTGGCCTACCGTGGGGCTGTCACGCCAATGAAGAGGATATCTTTATTACATTTTATTTTATCCCTTTGTATCTTTTTATATGAAAAAAATTGATCGATTATAAAAAATATTATTTTATAAGTATGAAGATTAGTAATTTCATAAAAAATATGCATTTAGGAATATTTTTGAGATATAAAATAAGTAATCAATAAAATGCTCTTAATAAAAGTAGTTTTTTTCAAAAATATCAAATAAATCCGTTTAGGAACTGATATAATTACCACAAAGATTTTTTTCTTTTTACCATTTTAAAGGAACACTCATTCTAAAATGTCAGTGATTCTTAAGAAAAAGTTTACCTCGTTAAAAAAAACTTTTTTGTATCCAATGAAGAAAAAAAAAACATTAATATCATTTGTTATTTTTTCTTCAGTCCCATGAAACACAACTGCTTCTTTAGGCATCACGAATATGATGGACCTCAGCGCGTTCAGTAATTTGAAATAGTGTATCCTTCAGACCAGCCAGCCTGTTAAAATCTGGTTAAGGAATTTTTCAACATATTGATTAAGTATCTCTATCTTCCAATATAGAATCAAGAATTATCACATAGAACCTGTTAGGAATTGGGAAATACTTCTTTACAAATATAAAAGTAATCCTTTTTTTTATAATCAATCAGTTTAATATATCAATTTAAGTCAATTAAAGATCAAAATAGAATTTCATCTATTAAGTAAATCAAATATTCAATTCAATAATTAATCAAATTAACAAATAAATGATTTTCTTATTTTTGAAATTAAATTTGATTATTTTTATAATAAGAAATTTATTCAGATTCAAATCAAAATTACTTTTTTAAATAATCTTGATATTTCAAATGAATAATTTGCAATTAGTAAATTAATTAAGTCAAAAAACAAGTAATATAATTCCTTCATATAATCAATAATATAATAAATTCCTTCTTTTTTTTCTCACTATATTGCAGGAAGTCCTTTATAAAAATTTTCATTAATTTTTTTAAGTTTACTTGGCGCCATCTATTGGTAGATACATGCAACTTAAATCTACGAATTAAATTTAAGGAATGAATTAAAATTTGAAAAAACTGCATTAACATCAAGTGTCATCCATTACAAGTTCAAAAAAAAAATGTATTTTAACTTGAGTGGATGAATAAAAAGTGTTTTATTAACGATTGAAAATTTGAACAAGATATATATAGGGAGAGTGTGAGCTAATAGAAGGAATTTAATAATAATAAAAAAAAGAACAGCAATCTCGAATTACAGCAAAATAAAAGCAAAAATAATAAAAGCAAATATAATAAAAGCAAATACATACGGTAAAAATAATAAAAGCAAATATATTAGGCTATATTTCAAATTTAATTAAAAACTTTTTGATCATTTAAAATTAATAAATATAGAATACATTAACAAGAATACTCAAACACGATCGTTTCAAATTTCAAACGTAAAAAATTAAGAATAATAATATCCAGAAAAATAAACTAAATTAAAATCAGACGATTTTTTATATTATTGCCAATTTGTAGTTACATTATTTTAAAAATTGAACAATATTTATTGATTGAATAATAAAAATATTTGATAATAATATAAACATAATTAATAATTAAATGAATAAATTAAAATCAGACGATTTTTTTATATTATTTCCAATATGTAGTTACATTATTTTAAAAATTGAATAATTTATATTAAATGAATAATAAAAATATTTGATAATAAAATAATAAAAATTATTAATTAAATGAATAAAAATAATTAATAATTGAATGAAGAAAATAATTAATAATCATTAATTAATTAATAATTAGTTATGAGAAAAAAGAAATTATTAATTAATTAATGATAAGTAAATGAGAAAAAAAAGCAGCGGGAATATATGAATATTTCTCCCATATAAAATTAAAATTAATAAATTTAATTTAATTAATGAATTAATAATTGAAAAAATTGTATTAACATCTAGTGTCATCCACTACAAGTTAAAAAAAATGTATTTGAACTTGAGTGGATGAATAAAAAGTGTTTTATTAATGATTGAAAATTTAAACAAGATATATATAGGGAGAGTGTGAGCTAATAGAAGGAATTTAATCAAGTAAATTATTAAAGCATTTTAAATTTACATTAATAGGGTTATAAATTAATATTAAAAAGATTTCGAAAAATCTTTTCATTTTAATTACTTTAAAATAAAATTGAAATATTATTATAATAAAGATAGATTAAATATAGATTGTTAATTCTTCTTTTGATGTAAAATAACATATTTAAGCCTTTTAAATTTTAAAAAAAAAAATATCTTGTAATTCTTTAAGCAATAAATAATATAAAACTGCAATTTTATTTTTAAGAAAAGATACCATTACAGTAAGCCTATCCATCAAATATATGGCAATACATATAAATTTAAGTACATATCTATTTTATTATTACTAGCCAAATACATACTTAAATTCATACATAGTCACTCAACTCGTTTTGTTTAATTGTTTTTGAATATTTTATGACATAAATTGACAAGAAAACGACATTGATTTTAACATTTTATTAGAATATAATTTTAATACTTTAAAAAATTATACAAATGCATCTGAAAAATACATAAAGTGGATAATCGAACCAAATAAAATGCAAGCATAAATATACATATTATTTAATGAAATATGTTTATGATTTTCCTAAAATAATTTTCAACACATTAGTTATTACCCCAAATATTAATAAAAAAACTTTAAAAATAAAAAAAGTTAAAATTTTAGTTACAAATAAATAATTAAATAAAAAATAAAAATAATTAAAGTCATAAATTTTCAATTACAGATAAAAAAAATATCTCAGATTTCTGATATTCACTAATATAAATATTTGCAGGAGCATATCGTGAAAATTTTGAATTAAAAATTGATTCCATTTTTTTTATATAATACAAAATCTAACAAAATAGATTATTGCATGGTTCGTCAAGGTCATTTATATTGAAGAAACAATGGTAAAAATTCAAATATCACTTGGCTTTTATTCAGTAAAGAAGTTTTCTCTCTCTCTCTCTCTCTCTCTCTCTCTCAGTCTTGAAGTATATTTACATAAGATGTATTTTTAGTTGTTCGGTTTTTTCATCTAGTATCTCTTCTGCATTGTTGAATAAACATTCGGCTTTCGGTGAACTGAAATAAAAGTGAAATTTAAAAAATCATGCAGAAAAAAATGAGCATTTTTAAAATATTTTTTAAATTTTGAATTCGATTTGAAAGCCATGTACGAGCTTTTACGAGCTTCATTTGTGAGAATTTCAGATATTCTGAAATCTGTTTACTTTTGAGATTGTAAAGAAAGGTATAAACTAATATAAAAATTAAATCAATTGATTTTAATAGAGATGTCTCTTGTTTATATACAATATATAAAAGCAAGTATAATATATATAAATATATATATATATATATATATTTCACACAAGACCAGATAAACTCTGCACAGCCAGATTAGTTGTTTGGAATACATAAAAAATGTCCAAAGAACTGTACCTCTACGATCCATAGTTTTCGAGAAAAATGCGAGAGAAAATGTATGACGTCATATCTGGTTTACGAAAAAAACCTTTATTAGAAACATGAACATCAGTATTTGCATAATTTTAAATAGGAAGATGTGCGAAATGTCCCCCGCGCATATGGAGGCAGGCATGCGCGCGTCGTGAAATGGTTGACTGTACACGTTCTAGCATCGTAGTGTCCACAAAAGTAAACGCACTAAGGAGAGAAGCAACAAAGTCCATTTTTGAAGTAACTGGGTCTCGATAAACCAATTCCTTTAGATGGCCCCATAGGAAGAAATCTAAAGGGGTCAAAACTGGAGATCGTGGTGGCCATGAAACAGGACCCCGATGCCCAATCCAGCGGCCTGCATATTCGATATCCAGCCAATGACGCATAAGAGAGCTGAAATGCTCTGGAGCTCCATCATGCTGGAACCATAGGCCACGTATTGCTGCTAAGGGCATGTCATCTATGACATCGCTTAATACATCCCGGAGAAATATTAAGTACGAATGTCCCGTGAACCTTTCAGGCAGCAGATATGGTCGGTCCAATGAATCGGTTGCCTAGCATGCCGGCCCACACATTTACAGAGCAGCGGGATGTCCAGGATGCTCATTACAGAGGGATAAAGATTCTCCCAGACAAAACCAGGGAATACATCCCCTGCATAAATTGTCGCAACGCTTTTCTAACACCTAAGCACATTCTAGTGTGCCCATGTTTTACAATTGGGTATAGTGCCAATCGAAGCCAACTTAAGAGAAGTCCTGTATAGTGAAGCGGCGCCATTGCTTGCGGCCGCTATCGAGAAGACTTTTGACTTGATCTAACATTGATAATTATATTTTAAATCCATGGACACGATAACAACAACAACAACAACAGCGGTCTTGATGGATTGCATGAAGATTGGAGCCGGACCACATATGGCTGTTGTGACTATTGAAGACCTCATCACGTGTGAATCTTGCTTCATCCGTTCACAAGATACGCGCAATGAAAGCATTATCGGCTTCATGTTGTTACAATAACCATTCACAAAAGTCAGTGCGTTGGGGAAAATCACCTGAATGCATAAAAGAAGGATTAATTACATTTTTGTTAACATTTTTGATAACGTAGGCCAATTCGCGCTCCAATACTGTGAATGTTGAATTACTGATATTGAAGCCCTCATTGTAAAAAAGTTAGTTAAAATGTTTGTTTCTTTTAATTTTATCCGTATTTCACATTTACCTACTGATAATATTCTCCTTAAATTATAGGCTTCCCTATATGCTACACATGTCCCGGTCTCATATGACTGTTGAGCGTTGGGCGTAAGTTGACAACCCTACCCCGTAAAAAAGAAAAACATCTCTCGTCTCGAAATCTACCAGTAGATAGACGGCCTTGACCCACACTGGGCTGTTGCGCCACTGATGATGATATGCTACACCTACCATTCCCTTCCACACATTGTACTACAAAATCTGCTTATTTCTGTCTGCTTTTGATACTTATAATAGGACTGACACTTTTAATTTAAACGATTATCATCTGAAGCTAAAATAGATT
This sequence comes from Caerostris darwini, assembly GCA_021605075.1. Taxonomy (NCBI): domain Eukaryota; kingdom Metazoa; phylum Arthropoda; class Arachnida; order Araneae; family Araneidae; genus Caerostris; species Caerostris darwini. The sequence goes on along the minus strand of BPLQ01008512.1, from coordinate 267,340 downwards.
CAATATTAACAGAAATTAAATGAGATATGAAAGTTTTACAATAGATTAAAGAGCAGAGTATATTTACTTTAAAAATTTGCTAAGCTGTTTTTTGCTGCAATGCGACCATTCCAATGGAGGGATGGTTTGAAGATCAGGTTCCATAATGTATTCTGAGTTCACTGGACAATCAGCATTTAGTCCACTACCATCGTGATCAGCTCCTAGCCTAAAATATATAAATAGCTTTCTATCAAAATTTCATACATGTCAAAATTCATAATATTTTAGTTAATGAAGTTTATAGACATATTATGAATCCGTAGACATAATCGTAGGCAGAAGATTTTTACTTCACGTCCTTCTTTTACTAATGATTCTATGAATTTAGCTAAAACAACATATAATGTTTTTTATACTTTTTGGGGTGGTTCTATAAGGAAATATAAATTAAGAATTTTGAAAAATCATATATTTTTATTGTTGTCGTATCCCCTGAGGAATACAAGAAAATCAAAGATCGTAGTGATCCCAAATAATATTAGCTATGTTGACTGCCAACTCGGAATATAAATCCGGTCTAATATGATCTAATATATCATAGAACGTTGCTATGGTAGTGATACTCGTGCCCGAAATATATCTTCAAACTATACATGTCCCCTTGGAACGTGCTAAATGAATATCGTCGGTGCAACCCTTGCTTATGGCATAAAGATGACTGGGTATTTTCCAATTGCATTAGAAAAAAGAATAACTCGTTGATTTACGTTTGAAAACACACAGTTTCATGGACTTAGTCTAGATTTTGCTGTCGACAAAGTGGGATAAGATACAACAACAGTATTTATAATAGTAATGATCAATGCAAAATCGTTAGATTCTCATGATTAAACTAATTCTATATATTTCATATCCAGAAAAGGAAGATACTTACAAATGTCCTAGTTCGTGAGTTGCTATTGAAACACCCATTGGTCCTCCAATATCTTGAATTGCTGCTATACTGTATGTTTTCCTTTTACTGCTATCAGAATGACATGCTAAGCCAATCCCCGTAGCCAAACCTAGAAGATAAATAAATAAGTTGCTTTACAGTAGAAATACAAATTTTTATTATGAATAAGCGAATTAAATTGAACTGCTATAATTTGAAAAACAAATTATTCCCAATCCTGCAAATTAATCACATAGAGATTTGGTTTGGTTTGTCGCTCTACGGTCATTTTTTGCATACTTTAGACATTGTATACTTACTCCATTTTTTTAAATATCATTCTATTTCTTAACATTCTATTCTGTACTTTAGAATTCTATAGTTAGTACATTTGTATAAATATCATTCTATTTCTTCTTCTATTCTTTACTTTAGCATTCTATACTTAGTTCATTTGTATAAATAGCATTATATTTCTTGACATTCTATGCTGTACTTTAACATTCTATGGTTACTTCATTTGTATAAATCTAGGATACATACATACATATATACAACTATATCTTTAAATAACGATTATTTGAATAGTAATTTCCATCTTACACCTGCAATACGTTTATAAAAAGGATTGAAAATTTAATTGCTAAATAATAAATATCAGTTGTCAAAATACAAAATACTTACCTGCAAGTTTTATTTCACATCTTCCCCAATGTGGTCTAAGGCACAAACCAAATTTTGTTATAAGGATAGCTATGTCGAACGAAGGCAGGCTTTGACGGTTATCGTACAGATATGCAGAAAAATCTTCCAGAGTCTTTTCAACATCTATCATATTCCGGTCATCTCTCAATCGGTTTCGTTTTAAAAAAGGCATCATATCTCTTTTCTAAAAAAAAGTGGCATTATGTAAATAGAACATTGTTTGAATACTGATTAAAACATTTTCACATTATTTCTCTAATCCGACTGCCTTACAAATTCGATTGGCCGCACGTGACTTGATGGCAAGTCATTTTTCTTGTTAAAACTTGAATCTATTCCCCTATTTTGCAACCTATGTCAATCCTTATTTAGACATTTAGTACATATATCTTTAACTTGCTACTATTAATCCTTATGTGTTTTCTATAAGTTTATATTATTTTATTAAGTCCCACAATATGCCAGATTAGAGGGAGTTACTGTAACAAAGATATAATTAGAATCTAAACATTTTTATATTAATTTTCACATTTTATAATTTTTAAAAAAATGTTAAAAAGCTGAGTTACCAAAAAGTTGAGTTGCCATGATGATAAGTAAGAAAACACTATTTTTTTATTAAAACTAGAAGATATTTCATTCAATATTATCGGTTATTACTTATAAATTTGACGTTTTTCAATTAATATTATAAGCATCCATGTGATCTAATTAATATTCTCGGGGGGACCATGCTTCCTTCTACACACTGGTCAAGAGTTCCTGTCTGTGGCGTTCAGGAGATAGGGTTAGTTGACCGCGAGACAGAGATGAAGTACAGCGTAGCTTGCGCTCCCGCTGTGAAACGTTTAGTATTTGTCTCTCCTCCCGAGAGGAAATATATTTAGCACATCCCGGCGCTTTAGGTGGCCCACAGACTCTCACTTGGCGAGGAAGTATATTTCGGCTTAAAAGTGGAGTCCTTCCACAAATCTAGAATTATCTGTCATTAAATGTGTTAAATATTGTATATCTCTCTAATTGTGTGTATGTGATGTTTGTGCAAGTGTAAATAAAGCTGTGAGTTCTAAAACCTGTGCCTGAAATATTTGTACCCAACCACACCCGGGTACAATTTGGTTGAACGTACCCACAATAGTACACTTGTTAAATCAATGAATAAAATTTAGTAAATGTATTCGAATAAACTTAATTATTTAACATTCATTTAATATATCCTGTTATTTCTTTTACCAGGCTGTTTCAAGACAGTTTATTTACATGGTATGGTTAAATAATCACCTATATTGCCATGGCATTATTTCTAAGAGAGTCGAAAATAGTTTCCTATGAAACAAGATTTTATTTAATAAAACAACATAATAAACTAATTTCAGAAATATGTTATCAAAGGTATATATGTCTTACCTTGTCTACGAGAACTGCCGATAAACTGAATTTAACTCTAGGATTCGTCAATGATTGAAATCTAATGTCCATCTATTAGAATAAAAACACATATATATTATTTATGCCATTAACATGAAATGTCATTGAAAATTATCCTAAAAATACAATAGTGAAATTTAGGTAACAATAGCAATTGATTAAGTTAAATTGACATCCAAGCTATGGGATTTCATTATCTGGACACTTTTTAGTAATAGAAAATCTACATATATTTAATAATATATATATATATTCATTAATGTTCCCATTTAAGAAATATAATATCGAAAAGTCTTCTAAATTCTATAGTCTTCGACTTGAATTAGTGTTTAGATAAAAATCAAAAGCAATGGTAAAAACATATAAGAATCTCATTCTATTTTTGCAAGATTTGAAATAGAATAATAATTTTATCTACATACTTTTTCGCATAATGAATATTACCTTGAGTAAAAATAATATGAACTTATTTACAGGAATCTTCAGTTTGCTTCTATAATTATTAAAATTAACTTTCTCTACTTTTTCACAAATTTTCTTTCAATTATACATTTAAAAAATATTGTTGAATGTCCTAGAATGCAAAAATGAAATATGTCCTAAAATGCAAAAATATACTTTTAAAAATTTACTCACCGAGTTTAAGAATTCTGAATAATATCTCATAACGCGCCTCTCACTGTAACCGAAGTCAGCAAATCTACTGTAGTCCACTATAAATAGAACTTCGGGAAACACGGTTGTAACGTGTCTGTTGTTTCGTTTTCTCACTATTGTCCACTTACCTTGAATACTTTCTTGGTTTACTGGAAAATAAGGACACATATTAATTTATTGTTTTATTTCTAAACTAGAATTTTAGAAACTATCAATATATTTAACTGAAACAATTAGTTTATTTATTAATTGAGATTTATTGCCCGACTCGGCTAGTGTTCAGAAGGATTGAGGTTCACATCCGCTAGCTGCATTACATCAGTGCTTTCGCAAACGGGGAGACTCAATGACGATTGTGACGATGTGTGTAAAACCGTCTCGCATCGATAGTCCTGCTGCCTGTTGGGAGGCTTTCCTGGTTTTCCTTCATGCGACATACAAAAGTTGGGCATTTATTTCTAAAACGGTTTTGGGCATTTTTCAAAGTTGAGCATTTTTCATTATTTCCGGAACACACTGTTTTGACACACACCCACCTTTCATGAGGCCCACAAATGTTTAACAAGAAGAAAAAAGCCTAGTGGAAGCTTTCTCCCATATTGCATTCAAATACGATGCAGTTACCCCTAAAAATCCTCCCTGAAGGCACTATCCTCCCCCGTCACCCGTCGGTGAGCTGTTTTTTGTATATACGAGCCCCACTGATGGTGCATTCTCACTTTTCTAATTGATAGGAGGTCACATAGCCAGGTGGGGATAAAAAGAAATAAAAGTTATTTATTAATAAAATTTTATCTAAAATAAATTTTGCCATGTAAGTACTTTAAATTTTGAGACTAAGTGAAAAAGAACAATAATAAAATAAATTAAAATATTGTATCATTGTTTAATAAATTATAAATTATTTTGATCATTAAAATTTTTATTTAATGCAAATTATATACTGTCTTCATAAAATTAACTATTTTAAAATTTTCACACAATTATTTTATGTCACAAATAGAATTAATATTACAATAAAGAAATTCAACCAATTCTTATCGAAGACATTAAATCATAAATATTTATGATTATTTGCATGAGTAATCCTTATATTTAGTCCAAATATTTATTTTTACTTTTTGGAAAATCATATACATAATGCCTTAGTAAAACTTTTTACATAATTAGCATATTTTATAGAAACATAACTGTGATTATTTCCGAGGTATTAAAAAAGAATCCTTTTTTTTTCTCGGACCTAAAGTTTTTTTAATAAAAATGGGACTTAGCATAATTGATTTCTTATTGTAACGAAGTATTTTCTCTAATATATTTAGATTTAATTAGAAGATTTTAAAAATTTCAAAAGAATCACGATAGAAAATTCAAAACTGTAAGTCAAATGAAGTTTCAAAGAAAATTACTAATCTTACCAACATCAAACTGTAAATTATTTGACATCGTCTCCTTGATTGCTAAAGGAACAGAAATCTTTGATGCATTAAATTTCCTGTTGAAATCGTCTTCAAATATCCTTACACCTGTAGGTACTGGTTTAATTTGCAGATTATCAATAGTTTCTTCCTGATAAAAAAAAGGCAAAATTATCATTTCAAACAGAAATAAATGTCATCACCATAACACATTTATAGTCTCATTTAATTTTTCGGTTTATAAACCACATTTTTGGTGTTAGTGAAAATAATTTAAAATGAGATTGTAATGTTTTCATCACAATTGTTTCATTTTGTTAAGATAAATCTTGAGTCGAATAGATTTATGAGTCGATAGCACTTTTCAAAATAGGGTATTTGAATTCAAAACCCGAAGAAGAAGGTAAATCAAAAAGGCTGTTGTGCCATTGAAAAAGAAAGAACTAAAAAAATTACGAACCGTACATATTATTTTATTACTAACATTTTGTATGCATATGATCTAAATTTTTTAAATTACGAACTCTATGCCTACATATTATTTTATTTTGTGACGTTATGCTTGCATATTATTATTTATATATATGCATATTATTATTTATATACAACATTTTGTGTTCATATTATCTAATTTTTTTTTTAAATTACGAATTCTATGCTTACATATTATTTTATTTTGTGACGTTATATTATTATGTTTAAATATATTATACTATTTTATTTTACAATTACTTTTATGCATTTTAAGCAATACTATTTGCTAAATTTTTGCAAAATAAGTAAAATCATAAATTATTCAGATTTCTTTTGATGGGTGCTGTGTGATGTTTGCGCAAATTAGAAAAAAAATATTTAGTTGTATCAGCTAATATAATATGGTTATAACAATGAGCAAAATTATCTTTAAAAAAATATTAATTTGTATCGAGATTAAAATTGCTTTCAGAAAAATGTGATTGAAATTAGGAATGTTAATTTAATTAAAAAATTCTTAAAAATTTATATAAATAAATGTGATTATACTAAATAAAAATAAAGGCAGTAAATATAAATGTTCAGCGATACTTACGAATAAAGGAAACCTGGGTAGTTCGGCCCCACATATGAAAGTTAAAATGCTTAAAAAGCAGTAGAAAATCATAAAGGAATTCATTTTTCATGAATAAAAGTGAAAAAAAGATCTGAAAATTTTTGCAATAATGAGTATATATATATATATATATATATATTTATTTAATAATTTCATCAGTAATAGAAAATAAAACTTCTATTCATGCAATAACTCTTAAGTTACTCTGTTTGTAAATTTTCATTCAATGGATAATTTATTATAAATACTAAATATAATTATTTATTCATAGATAAATTACTAAAACAAATTTACATGCAATGGGCTAAATAAAATTTGTTATACAATAATTTGATATTGTTTATAAAAAACGATTTAGGCAACATATAAATAAAATGAAGTAATTCAAATCAATTTCAGCCAGAAATTATAAAGTATTTTAAACCTTAGCAAACTTTCCAGCTTATAGCCTGAAGTTTTATATCGTTTGAGATCATCCAAATAAAATTAATTTAATAATTAAATTAAAATATTAGATAAGCAATAAAAACACGGATGCAATGAATATATCAATACTAATTTGATTTAATATGATTTTTTACATGAGTTTTGATAAAGTTAACAGTTTTTTAAAGTTAAAAATGTAATAAGTATACTGTCTTCATGCTCCTTCACATCTTACTTTATCGAAATAAAGCAGATTCAAAAACACAGCAGAAGTTTTATCTGAAATAATTAGAAAATTAGAAAAAATACAAATAAAGCACTATCTTTATAAAAAGAGATAAAAAAAATATTAATTCAAGTTATTTTATGTTATTTTGTATTGAGAAATAGACGGAAAACCTTTACCGAAAAAGTTCCTGGATATTCAACGGTTGAAATAATCTTGGTCAAACCCAGTCAAACGTTGTTCTGCAGTCTGAATACTACGGTAGGTACAAACATATATTTGTAAAACGATTTGTACTGACGATTGGCTAGAGTTTGAAAGCAATTGATAAATCCCTCTCCTTTCTTTTCTTTTTTTTTATTGTGAACCACAGAAAATTATAAATGGTTTGTTGAATCAGTTTTTTATTATCACCCTTGGACTACTATTTCGTTATCCTTGATGAACAATTGTATCTAGCAATGTTCCCTACGAGATAAAGAAACCTACCCTGTGTTATAAACATAGAGTTAATGTGAATGCAGATACTGTCAGTGGCCTAATTTATGGTTATGCTCTTTCTGTACAAGAAGTGTTATCAGAATTATAACAATTATTCAATACAATTAAACCACACAATACGGACAAATGTATCACAAAAATTCACGAAATCACTTATCTATATTATTATCATGATATTCAGCCAATCGAAATATATGTAATCAAGCGTACTGTGGTCAGAGGTCAAGCCTGTGGTCAGAGGTGAAGAAAGGTACTCCTTTCCACCCCCCACCCCCACCCCTTCTATTCCAATTTCAAGACATCATAAATTTTGATATGGATTTCGTATGTTAATATTATTAAAACGATATAAAATTAAAGTATCTCAATTATTATTATTATTTTTTATGCAGAAGTGGTTATATAATTCAATTAAATAATTTATGAAATTAAAAAACAAATTGAAGTATTTTTTTATACATTTTAAATGTTTGTTTTCTGGGAAATGGTCTGCTAGCATCTTTACAAATTTTTGATAGTGAATTTCATTAAACCAAATATAACCATAAAATACTTATAACTTATAAACATTTTTTTAATAATTTGGAAAAAAGGTCTGCCCGTTAATCCTTCATACCAATATTTGATAACTTAATAAGCCATTCAATTCTAAGAGAAGACATTTTGTATCGGCTCCCTATTAGAAATGAGGAGGTGAGTCATCTGCAGAGCCAACTCTACTATAGTGACCAACTCTACTATAGTATAAGACGATTTGGTCATCTCTTACTAATGCGGACCACGAAACTTGCTTCTCATATTTATTGTTTAATAAATAGAAGCTATTTGCTGTTAAGCACTCTTCTACTAACAAACTCCCCGATTAGTATTGTGTGCGTCGAGGTCTACTCCAATAATTTTTTTCGCATTTTTGATCAAAAAGTAAAATTTTAATCTCATTTAATGTCGTTTAAAGATTATCATTGGTGAGCAGCATCTTGAAATTATAGAAAGGGGATGATTAATATCAGAAATTTGTATTGCCACTACACTTCTTCCTGCCTGTCCACAGAACAATTGGTAGTTGCATGTTTGGGAAAGCAACAATGCCTGCTTTTCAATTTTGGGATAACCAAGTTTACAAGTTCTAGATATCCTTCAATTCTGTTATTTTTATTAAAAGGTTCTTGGACGAGAATAAATCCGTATTAAATTTTTGAAAAAATTAATTTAATAAAATTGTATCTGCTTAGCGTTTCGTAGGTTAACTTGTACAATGTACAAATTAATGGAATTATAATCTTAAAAGTGTCAATTGTGAAAAATTTGTAAATGGTTCTGTGATATTGCAGGGTTCTTTGTCTAAAGATAATATTTTCTAAAATTTGAGCTGTATACATTTTTAATTGGATAGATGGTCTTTAAAAATAAGAAAATATCAAAATTGCTATCCTGTTGATAGATAATTGTTCTTTTATATGCTTTGATTTCTGTTACGAAACAAGGATAATTTGCATCGTCAGCTGAATGCTTGAGATCGTAGATTGTTCATTTTTTAACATTAGCATAGCGGCAATTTATGCAGTACGGCTCATTTGATTTGTAATTATGTTTTGAAGAGCAAAAAGAGCAGTATGGATTTTTGTTTCGACACTGATATTGCGTATGCTGACAATGGTAATTTCTGACAGTGGTAACATCAATGTACATTGTAAAATTCTCTGATGTTATGTATATGACAGTTAATAACTAATTTACCTCCATTTATTAGAGTTTTGAAATCAGCTGTTGAAGTTTCTACTATACAATAGTTGCAATTTGGTTTCCTTTTTTTGTTCTTAAAAGAAATTTTGAATGAAAGTTTGTTGTCACCTGGTGAATTTTCTAAGACTTCCTGTAGTTCATTATATGTATGGCGCTTTGTTACATTATAAATTATTATTTTAAGGATTCTTTGATGGCTGATCTTGTTTTTGTGTATTTTTAAATTACCTATTGGTTGCGAAAGTTTTTCTATATTATTTTCTCCTGTGTAGTTCACTGCGAAACCTTTGTTATGTATGTTTCTAATAGACTTAATTCCGATTTTTTCTTTCCAAAGATTGAAAGACTTTTTCAAACATATCTTTCGTTAGAGCTTCGTTTTGAATAGAAAAAAATATTTGTAATTGTCTTAGGATGGTAGAGGGACGCTATATGCGAGATCTCTTGTGGACTTTTAAAGTTCCCGCATACGTGCGGGAAATATTTGAGTCAAGAGGATATTTTTCTAAGGATGTAGGAATATTTGTAGAAAAGTTACTTACGGAAAGTTGAAGTTTATATCTGTATGATCTTTTGACAGAATTTAAATTATAACGCACGCCATTTTTCCTATTCAGCAAACTTCTTATTTCTGTGATAATTTCTGATGGTGGTAAGTTACTAATCTGTTATAATCCATAGAAAGTAATGAGTTAAGTGAACCCAGTGAATTTGATCTTGATAGGTCTTCCTCAAGTTTTTCACTTCCTATATTCTGAGATTTCACAATAAAGTTAAAAAAATGGAAATTCTTAAAAAAACTTTGAATGCAAAAATTAAAAAAATAATAATAATAATAACGTTAAAAAACTAAAGAAAAACGAACAGCACTTTCTGCCCTATTCAAACTATTCCAGTGCCACTCGTCTGTTACGCACTATTTAAAGACAGAAAAAAAAAAAAAAAAAAAAAAAAAAAAAAAAAAAAAAAAAAAAAAAGCAATATGTAAAAAGAAAACCTGCAAAAGCAAATTCCTCAGAAAGGGAAACTTATGAATAGAAGAAACTTCCTATTCGTCTCAGTAGATAAGTGCACTTTGAAGAACGGCAGGGGTTGGAGGTCACGTGATATTGGCTTGGAAAACGGGATTGTGAAGAAGGGAGTGAAATGACAAAAATTTGTCTATTTGATCCAAGGTCAAAAGAAAAAAAAGGAGTGGGAGAGGTTATACCTCTACTCTGCAGTTGGAGCCAGTGATAGTCAAGCGGATTTGTTAGGCAAAATGGCTAACTACCAAAAAAGTGTAGACCAATTGTAAAGAACGTTAGTTGGAGAGGGAACGGTGGAAAGCAAAAAAAAAATTAATTAAATAAAAAAGAAAAATAAACCTAAAAGTTACAGTAAAAAGAATTTTTATTTCTTCAGCTTAATAAGTTGGAAAGAGATGAACTGAGAATAAATTGAAAAAACTAAGCAAAAGAATTCCGCTGTGAAATAGTTGATGAAGCAAATAGAGAATAAAAATTAAAAACTTATTAAAATGTGATTTTGAAAAAGTTGAAATATCATAAGCTGGCATGCAGTAAAAAACAAATGTACAGAAAAGTAAGTGGCATAAGTTTAAATAAAGCGACTTAAAAAAATATGTTTCTAGAATATAAAATTCAAAATGCTGCATGTGTATGAACAGCATAACGGGTTTAATAAATATTGTTAAATGATTATCAAAATTAAAAACTGAATGTCTATGGAGGGAGTGTAAGCACAAGACTTGTGCATGGCAGAATAATAAAGAAGGTATAAAATGAAAGTGAAAATGGTTGGTGAGATACATATAGAGTGTCCTAAAATTTACACAAGATCTGAATTCCTAAACATCCTAAATAATCTGGAATATTTAGTAATGAAAAAGTTGATTTCACTTCTAAGTGCACCTTTAGGCTTGATGTTGGTGAGTATACCAAATTGTTTTCTAAAACAAAACCTCTTGTACCATATATTAAAAGCATTACTTTTTGTGAGAATTTTGGAACACCTTATAGGAATACACATTATTTCGAAATAAAATAGTGTCATTTGAGGTTAATAATTTCAAATTAGAGTAAATTAATGATAAAAAATAAATAACATCATTTTTATGTTGACTATTTTTTTTTTTTTTTTTTTTTTTTTTCCCCACAAAATCGTAGTCTAAGTAGTGATTTTTCCTAAATGTTTAAAAATGCATCCTAAAAATTCGTATCAACAAGAAGTTATAAGGTTTGACAAAATATCAAGTATGAAAGAAGTATGAATGTCAAGGATATATTAGTAAAATATTAATTAAAAAATATGTTGTAGGAACATAGGAATGCTTTAGGAATTCTATGCGATTTGAAAGAAAATATCGTATCTCCATTTTCAAAGACTCGAATTAAACTACATTTATCAATTTTTTTAAAGTGAATTTTGAAGTCTTTTTATATGAAATTTTTCATTGTTAAGTTATGATATTTTCAGTATTCTAACAGTATTTCGCATCGTCAAAGTAAATTACATTATATTAGTTAATATTATTTAATTGCTTTTACTCAATTGCTTTTTAATGATTATTAGTTTAATCTCATTTCTGATAATCACCTTTTACAATCCTTTCACATCTGCTACTCAAGACTATTTATTTCTAAATCTTATTATAATTCTTTATATATTACATGTTACGAAAATTTATTGTGTATTATTTATTTTTTTAAGTACTAGAATGCCTCCTGCTCTTCTTAATACACTGTAGGCCGCGATCCTTGTATTATATTATTAGAAATAATTCTAAATTCTACAATGAGGTAAGGTAAAGATTTTTAAAGATTTATGGTTGTAATGAGCAGGTATGGCCCCACGTTGGGTGCCACATCATAGTGTGCAGATTGACCAACCAGTTTGTAACTGGGTGTAGTTGGGTAGAGATACTTCAAGCACAATTTTGAAAACTCACAGCTTTATTTATACATGCACAAACTCCACACACATACCATTAGAGACATACAATATTTAACACATCTAAAGACTGATAAATTTATGAATGGACTCCATTTCTAAGCCAAAACCCGAAACTTGGATACGCACAAATATACTTCCTCTTCGGATGAGAATCTATAAGCCAATTAATGCGTCGATATGCGCTAAATATATTTCCTCTCAGGATGAGACAATTAACTAAACGTTTCTCAGCATGAACACAAGTTGCGCAGTCGCGAGGCCGTCTGACCATTTCTCATGAACGCCAGTGTGTAGGAGGAGGTACTGTTACATAGTTTCATCGTATTTTAAAATTTCGTTGAAATTAATTTCAAACTTTCTCATTTTTTTTATATAAATATATATATATATATATATATATAGAATAATGGTATAAAAAATAAAATTTCCTTCAAAACGAAACACTTTATTTGATTTTCATAAATTGAAAATACTTAAAACTTATGAAATTGTATTAAATGTTCATGCAGATGTTCGCGATATACTCATAAAAAAATTAGCAGCAATCATAACTTGTTTTATTAAAACAAATGCCAATACGTTGTCTTAAACCGTTCCTATTAATTTGTAATATAACAATAAAGTTATGAATTCAGACGAAAAATTAGAAAAGTTTTAAGTTTTGAAAAGAAGTTTTCAGTTTTCTTTGTTACAAAGATTTAGTTATTTTAGATTCGAGGTTTGAAAATACAGTGTTTTGTAAATATTGCTTCCTATTTTCTTTAACTAAAGTAGGAAAAAGTGGTTCACAAACTGCTGAATATGACATCTTTACTCATACCGCAGAAGAAAATATACAAGTCATGTACGGTCATATTTAACTTTTTTACAAATGCACAATCTTTAAATTAGTAAATAATTATTTACATGAATAATAAAGTATTAATAACAATTTAGAAATTATTAATATAAATGTTTGATGAAATTTGAAACATGATGGAACAGACTGTCCCACGATTTTTTCAATACACATTGTTCTTTTTTTAATAAATCTTATTAAAACTTTAAAAAATTTAACAAATTTTTATTTACAACAACAAAATTAATGTAAAAGAAATCAAATGTTACATAACATTTAAATTAAAAAAAAAAAAAAAAACACAATAATATACGTTCTTTTTCATAATAGTAGTATTTACAGTCATAAACTGAAGTTATATATTATAAACAATCTACTACGAAGTCTTTAAATGGAGTTCAAATGAGGTACATGTACATCTAAAGAATCCAAAAAAATTTTAAATATACATATTGAGTTAATTCTTTCCCTGCAATGAAGATGAAGTCTTTAAAATCTGAAAGAAGAAAGGGTTTGTAAACATTTTGCATTTGCTCAGATAAATAATTAGTCGACATCAGTTATCTACTTAAAATAAAAAATATTCTATACATTTTATCTGTGTTAATTTTTATTAATTCCATCAAAAGGATCTAATCTATCTATCTAATCTATCCATTCTAAATATAATTTTTCATAAGCAATATTTTTCCATTTAACTTTACTAAAAACCATGACATGTTCAGGGCAAAAAAGATATAAATCACAATATGTAAATAATAATAAAAAAACTTTGTTTCGTTATCTTATTTAAAATTGAGTGGAAAAGATTAATTAATAGCAATTAATTAATATTAATATTAATTGCAATATTAATATAGATTAGCAATATTAAATATAGATAACAATATTAAAATTGTAGATTACAATATGGATTGGCAATATTAAAATTTTGACATCAGAAATATAAAATCAATATTAAAGAACATTTACTCACATTTTTCGTTTGTATCCTTTATTTTTTTTCTTCTAAAATCTTTTCTCGGCATAATTGTGCAAGCATTTAGCATCGGGTGAGCTGGAAATAAAAAGTTAGTTTTAAAAAGGTTATGATAATAATTCGTAGAATTACGAACATTTTATTTACAAAAATCACCCACACCAACAGCTCAAAATAAAATCGAGTAAGAAATATTATCTCTCCGTTCATTAAACATTTTAATTGACGCAAATGGGACAAAGTCTTAACTCCTTCTACGAAACTGTTTAATTATTATATTGATGCCGATATTTCTCATAACCAATACTAAATCAAATTCTATTGATTATACCTGCCATGTTGCGATTACACTTTTAAAAATAATTATTGAATTAAATAATTGACAGTTGTGAAGTTAATTACTGAATAAAAAGCATTTAGTAAAGGAGCAATTAATAAAAAACACAAAGAAATTGCATTTATATAAACTAATTATGGCATTAGAACTAAAATCTGAGAAAAAAAAGAGCTTAGGCAATTTAAAATATTATCTCTGAGGTATTTCTACTGGTGTATTTCGTATCGTTACCAAACATATTAGTCTAGTAGACCTTCTAGTACTTTCAGTAGGCAATGATGTCCTCTTTACACTATTGCATAACGGACTTTGAACAATCTTCTTTTTATTTTTTCAAAGGGTTCGTCACGTTATTATACGCTATAATAGGTGGGCTGAAACGTTCATAGGCTGACACATAGATGGCGCTACTAGTATAAATCCGTAAGATTTTTTTGCCAGCCCTAACCTTCAAAAGACACGTGTATAAATTTGACAGCTGTTGCACTATTAGTATGTGAGTTATAGCATTTTTAATGTTCATCACGTGCAATCCACTCGGCTGACTGGACGCCGGTGTGAAATGATGGAGCCATGTTCAATCCATTGTCACATATCGACGCAAAAATTCGGGTTTATTACGATTGAACAACTCCAAACACTGCTTAGAATCATCAATTCGTTGTTGTTTTGGGTCGATTGGGAGCTCGCGCGGCACCCACTTTGAACAGAGCTTTCGCATATCCAAATATTCATTCATGATATGCCCAACACGTTCCTTTGATATCTTTAGGGTGTCAGCTATCTCAATCAACTTCACTTTACGGTTATCAGAAATTATTTTGTGGACTTTTTTGATGTTTTCGTCGGTAACAGCCTCTTTGGGGCGTCCACTGCGTGCACCGTCCTCGGTGCTCATTTCGCCTCGTTTAAATTTAGCAAACCACTTATCTGCGGTTGATTTTCCTGGTGCAAAGTTCGAATAATGTTTATCAAGCCTTGGCTTCAATAGTATTTTTTTTTTCGTCAAAAAAGCAATGCTTTATTGACACACGAAATTCCTTTTTATCCATTTTTTCAAACAAACAAAAGTTGCTTCACTAAAAAAGCTACTACTCACATACTAATAGTGCAAAAGTTGTCTAATTTATACACGTGTCTTTTGAAGGATAGGGCTAACTAAAAATCATACGAATTTAATACTAGTAGCGTCATCTATGTGTCAGCCTATGAACTTTTCAGTCTACCTGTTATTTCTATTCCTTCCTTAATCAGATCCCTCTATTAACTACCATAGTATTGAGAGAATTATTACAACTAGGTTTAATATCAGCTATCGCGAAATTATTTCCAACTCAGTCAGGTGGAAGATTTCGAGTTTCTTAATGGATAGCCCATGTGATTTCCCTAGGCACGTAAGGGTAACCAATTTCAGAACAATAACTGGACATGATTATCTTTGACATAATTTGGACTAGCAGACTCTCCGGCTTGCAGATTTTGCTTGACTAATTTTGACATGAGTGGTAACCACTTGAACTACGGTCCAGGACTAATTGACGTAGTGATACTGCAAAAGATTTTAATTATTTTATGTGTGTTTCTGAAGTGTATTGGGCTGCCAGTCATAGACTGTTGGCAGTCATGCCTAGGTCTGGCGTCGGTTAAAGAAAAACGTTATTTCTATTGTATTTCTACTTATACTGATACTTTCCCTGTAACCAAAGACTAAAAATCGTTTTTGAAATGTAATTACATGCTGTTGATGCAGATGTTACATTGAAAATAAACCAATCATACATAATTTCTATAAGGTTATACAGCAAAATTAACTAAATCTCTATCTTGCATTTGCATCAAAGACATGCAGTTATAGTGTCAAAATGAGTTAATCCATAGTTATGAAAAGATTGAATCTTATAAATCACTCAGAATTAATAGGCATTGCAGGTAATATATATGCGATTTAATTAGGAAAAAAATACTTACTTTAAAAAACATCTCATTTGTTGCTTGCTGCACTGCGACCATATCCATTCAGAACCGGTAAGAACCCCAGGGTCCATGATGTATCCCTTTTTAACAGGGCAATGAGCAGCTGATGCACTACCATCGTGCAACGCTCCTAACCTATCGTATACAAAAATATTCGCATAAGAAACCTATACATGTACTATAAAGAGGTATGGGGCTGGAATTTATAAAATGCAATTCATACTAGCGCACATAGAGAGAAAGAATATGATTCCAATTATTTTGCTTTTCTTACCTAATTCTTTAAACTATACAAATATTGCATGTGCTTTTTCCATCTTAAATGTTTTAATGATAGTGGAATGTAATTTAAAAATTTAATAGTTTCATCATCATTAAATCTTTGCTCTCAGAATATTCTTTTGCATAACCACATGATTTAGATATTCAGATCTACATAAAATTATCACAACCAATAAAAGTTGTGAGTACTTCAGCAATTAAACCTACAGATAATTATCAGATTCCTTCGAAATTGGTCGTATTTGGATTCAGTTTAATAAAATTCTACCATTCTCTGTAAACTTTCTATAATGGCATAGAACCCGTCAATTTATCAGCCTTAAAGCTCATATTTATCCGCTTTAAAAAAATAGAGTTTAACCTGAAATAATCATATCTTGCAACTACATAATTATGTTTCTAGTTTTGTAACTTCTTCCTTCTACACACTGGTAAGATCTATATATGAACGAGGTGAGAAAAGAGTTGCGAGAATAGGATGTAAAAGAGTGTGATTAGTTGATTAGTAAAGATTAAAAGGATTTATATAGAAGTTGATTTTCATAAAACAAGTTAACTCTGTACACAAATTTTTTTACAGTCATCTACAAAAAGTACTTACAGATGTCCAACTTCATGCATTGCTATAGAAACAGTTCTTTGACCTCCAAAATCATGAATTATTCCTACGCCGTGGTGATTTGTATTTTTCTTACACGCTGTACCAAAAGCCAAACCTACGTAATAAATGATAGAAAATTGCTTCATAAGTTACATATCACAACTTACAAAACAGGGTAAAGTGAATTAATTAGAGCAAAATAAAAACAATTCTTAATAATTTGTAAATAAATGTTTGGATAGCATGTTGAATAGTATGTTTCGTTTCCATATTGCGATAGTCATGAAATAAAATATATATTATGAAATAAACAAAACGGACTTTAGTTAATTATCAAAATGTTTGGACGTTATTATTATATTACGCTCATATATCATAAAATACGAATAGGCTAATATTTATATAATTACTGTATACAATTGAGAAATTTGTTAATATTGCTTCCTAATTATTCTTAAAACTTAAAAATATGATAATCATGCAGAGAAAAGTCAATATTTATTTCAATATAAAGCATAGTATGTAGACCTGCAGTGTTAGTTAAAGCGAATTAAGTTATCCAATTAATTAAGCCGTTATGTCGTTAATTATTCATATACTTATCCATAAGTCATTACTATCCGTAGATTTATTTGCATGGATTGGATAAACACAGGATGGAATTTATTCATTTATGATGAAATAATAATTTAGGTTTTGATAATGGTAATGATAATAATGATAATGATAATATAATAATAATGATATAAGGCTAATGATAATAATTATATGAGGATTATAATTATAATAATAATGTGATATTGATAATGACAATATTAATATGATAGTTATAATGACAATAATAATGTGATAATGATAACGACTATAATAATGTGATAATGATAAGGACAATAATGATATAATGATAATGATAATTATAATAATAATGTGATATTGATAATGACAATAATGATGTGATAATGATATAATTATGTTAAAAATAAAAATACTATCCCACTCATATGAATTTGTTTTTCGAATTTTTATTGAACATAATTTAAAAGTAAATATAGAAGCAAATTAATTTTGTTAAAAGGAAATTTCATTGAGTGTCTTATTTAAATTTTTCTTTTTTTATCGTTCAGTTATTTTTTGCTTTTTTTATTAATTGTTAGCTTAATAATTAAATAAACTGTTCATTGTATATCATAAAAAACCGTGAATGCTGTATTATTGAACAGCTATTACTTTAGAATTAAAGTATCTCATAATATCCGTTGAAAAATTATTAAAATATTTGTATGCTTATAAAAATGAATATTAAAAAAAACAATAAAATATTTACCATCCACATGTACTTTGCATCTTCCAAAAGATTGTTCAATGCATTGACTAACTTTCGTCATAATGAGAGCAATGTCAAATGGACGAAAGTTGTGGCGATTTTTATGCAGATAGTTAGAAAAGTCCCTCACAGTTTTTGATGTATTTACTCTATTTTGATCGCTACTAAGACGATTCTGTTCTAGGAAAGGTATTTTAGTTCTGCTCTGAAAAAAAAAAAAAAAGGAAAACAAATTACAAAACGGGCTATTTTTCAAAAATTTTAGTGTAAAAAACATTTTAAGACATTTGAATGTAAGTTTTCATATTTTTAAACATATTTTTATTTAATAATGCAAGTGGGTCAGCTAATGTGTTAAATGTATCATCAAAGAATTTAAAAAATCCATACTTTACCTTTGTTATGAGAAGGGCTGATAAGCTGATTTTGATGCTGGGATTTGTTAATGATCGAAATTTCGAATCCATCTGTTGAAAAAATAACATTTAAGACATTTTGCAAATGCTATCAAAATATCACTCAAATCATAATTGCGTAGCAAGTGTCATTTAACCTTTGTAGTGTGCAGTTTGGACAACCAGAATGTAATTGGGTGTGGTTGGTTCAGATACTTGAGACACAAGTTGGAGAACTCCCGACTTTATTTACACATACTCCCGACTTTATTTCCGGATACAACTACCATACACAAACAACTACCACACTCAAAAAATTAATACGCGTCATCTTTATAGAATTAAATTAACCTTTTATAACACTTCAAATCATCATCATCAATAGCACGACAAACCCGGGTGGGCCAAGGCTTTCCTTTGAAGAAATTTCCACGCATTCCTCTGGGTGGCTAGGGTCCTCCAATTCATAACCTTTAGTACAATTTTCAGCTGTGTCTATCCATCGCAACTTGGGTCATCTTCTTTGTCAATGTAGCTTTGCCTTTTACAGGGTTTAAAATCATTCATTCTAAATACATGAACAGCCCAGTTTGATATATTGATCTTAATAAATATCATATCATCTGGGTTGATAGATTTCTGCGTTGTACAGTTTTCTCCAGCAATCACTTTACCGAACACCTTCAAGAGTAGCCCTTAAAATCTTCTGCTCAAATATATCCAAATGGGACTCATAAAATCTTGCCAAAATCCAAGTTTCAGAGTCATAGACCCAAATAGGACTAATAAGGGTTTTATGTTACAAGAATTTAGTTTTTCTGCTAATGAACTGACTTAAACGTATTTCTTAACCCTAAAAGGGCCTTGTTGGCAGACACAATTCTGTTTCTTATTTCAGGTAAAATATTATTTTATCAATTAATTTCTGTTCCCAAGTATCAAACACTAAGTACAGATTTAAAAGTGTGAATGCCTAAGGTAATATTGAGTGTATCCTGACAAATATTTCTTCATTAAAGCATATATTTCGTTTTTTTCTTGGTTTATGTAATACATCAAATACACAATTTTCCTACTGCAAAAGATTTAACGTCAACCTTTTACTTTTTTACCTAAATGTTATAATAAATATTCTATACATTGAATATTCTATCCTTCTCCTTTAATGTAAACAATTTCTTGATGTCCTCTGTTTTTTCTTAAAAGGCATCATTATTTATCCATTATAACAGGTATAAAAGTGTAAATCTATACCTTGATTCAATTAAAAATAAAAAGACCATCAGAATTTTTTACTCTCAAATTTCTTATACTGATAAAAATAACTATTTCTTTTTTTAAAAAACAACTTTCAGTTTTTAGAATTTTCACAAAATTATTCTATAAAAAAATTTGCTTACCGAATTTAAAATGTAGTAATAATAGTTTCTAACTCGTTTCTCGTTATAGCTGAAATGCGCAAAACTATCATAGTCCACAACAAGGAGAATTTCTGGATACACAACTGAAACCTGCCTTTTGCTTCGTCTTCTTGAAGAAGATTCAACTGCAGTATTCACTTGACAATCAGAATTTTCTGCAAACAAGCAACAAATAAAAGAATGGAATTTAGTGGTTATCTTCTCTTACGATATAAACATACTACTGTGTTCAAAAAGTAAGACCAATTTTCCATTTAAAATTCCCGGTGCTTATGAAATTTCAATTTTTATTTTTTTATTTTTTTCCTTTTTAGGTTGCTGGCACTGTCCTTGACATCTGTGTGAAATTTGATGCCAAAATACGCCAAGTTACGCTTGGCTTTGTGAGACTGATTCCGGCGATATTTGAAATGTCTGAATTAATTGAACAAAGAACTTGCATTAAATTTGTTTGGGCCTCCACGTTCCACGGTTCCATTTTGGACCTCAAACGCGTCAAATCTCGATTGGTACCGAAACCACTGAATGCGCCAGCTCACACCGCATTGATTCTTCGTGACTTTTTCACCAAAAATGAAACCCATATCGTTCCACAAAGACGGTGTGAATACGGTTCCACAACCACCGTGTGACTTCTGGCTATTCCTTAAACTCAAAAGATCACTCTGGAGACACCGTTTTAAATCGATTGAAGATTCAACGTGAATCGGCACGCGCTTTAAAAGCCATCCCTGTCGATGAATTTTTAGCATGTATTGAGGATTGGAAAAAAGTTATCATAAGTGCATTGTGTCCGGAGGGGATTAGCTTGAAAGCGATGAAATAAATTTGGAAAAATAAATAAAGAGGTTTTGAAAAAAAAAATTGGTTTTACTTTTTGGGCACAGTAGTATTATATTGTTTTTGTACTTATAAACAATATTGTTTATTCATTCATTAGCTTCAACAAATAATTGTTAATTTGACTTGCTACAATTGTAATTTAGAAATTCACTATTAAAAACATCCTTAATACTAATAAAGCTACTTTACACCTAAAATCATGCCATTTTACTGAGATTCTCTGAATTAATAGTTTCAATATCAATAAAAAAATTTAATAAGTTAATAAATAAATAATATATAATATAAATTTCTTAGAAATAAATTATATAATATAATTTTTTTATAACTTTCATAGAATTTTATATGAGTTTTGTGTCATAATTGTTGACTTTAGGAGTAAATGACGTATAAAATCTAGACACAATAGCAGAAAATTAGTTTTTAATGTTTAAAGTTTCCAAACTAACTTAGGAAAATTAATTAAACTTGTGAATTTTTAATTTTTTTACCTGTAACATATAATTTTTTGAAATATAAACAAATTCAAGTATATTTTTATCTCACTATTAATTGGATTGTTCTCGATGTTAATTTTAATTCTTAATTTAAGAAAATTAAATAATTTTTATTTTTATTTATTTTTAAATTCGTTAAGTAAAAAAATTGTCCATCTTGGGAAAATTGAACTGATACAATATTATACTACACTTATTATCTTATAAAATAATTACATAAAATTTCATATAGTGTCAACAACATTCATTTGTTATTTTTCTGTTCTGTTTTGTTTTCTGTTTATGTATGTATTATTATTTTAAATCTAAGATATTCTTAAGAATTAAAAGTTTTATTCAATTCCTTCTATTAGCTCACACTCTCCCTATGTATATCTAGTTCAAATTTTCAATCGTTCATAAAATACTTTTTATTCTTCCACTCAAGTTCAAATACATTTTTTTTTTTAACTTGCAGTGGATGACACTGGATGTTAATACAATTTTTTCAAATATTAATTCAGTAATTAAATTTAATTAATTAATTAATTAATTTTAGATTTAAGTTGCATATATCTACCAATAGATGGCTCCAGAACTTAAAAAAAATGAATGAAAATTATTTATAAAGGACTTTCTGCAATATAGTGAAAAAAAAGTAGGAATTGACTTTAAATTTTTTTTTTTTATATTACTTGTTTTTAATATTTACTTATAAAAAGAATTATATTTGTGCATAATGCACATTTTTGTTTTATAGTTTTAATTTAGCTTTAGTTTAGTTTTTATTGGCTGAGTTATATAGTTACAGATTTACATTTATATTTGTATCTTAATATTAAAATAAATAAAAACATAAACTGAAAAATAAAATTATCCTTTGTGGATATGCATTATATCAAATTATTTTTATACTTTAACAACTCCTTTTACTAATGATGTAGTATGCAGGTCGTGCAGCTGGATTGTAACTGGGTGTGGTTGGGTTGAACACTTTATTTACACACTCACAAACACGACACACCTGCAATATCTAACATATTTAATGACATATAATTATGGATTCGTGAAAAGATTCCACTTGTAAGCCGAAAATAAAGATACTCAGGTACGCGCAGGAAACCCATACATACTACTTCTACGCGTGAGAGCCTATAAGCCAGCTGTTACATAGGGTTGCTTTGAATATACACTCAAGAGCCAAAACATTATGACCTCCTGTCAATAACGAGTTGGCCCACTTTTGGCGCGCAACACAGCTTCAACCCGTCTTAGCATGGATTAATACCAGTTAAATAGCACTTCCCCCTGATCACGTGCCTTCCTCGTCATCCAGGCGAGTTCATTGCAAAATGTAGGGTTGGCCATATTGTTTTGGCTCTGGAGTGTATTTCCTCTCGGGATGAGAGACTATAAGTTAAACGTTTCTCAGTAGTAGAGTAGGTGCAACTGTACTTCCTCTCGGGTGAGATACTTACTGACTATTTCTCCTGAACGTCACAAGGGACGCTTTTGCAGTGCGTAGGAGGAAGCACGTTTATAATGAGACATTAACAGAAATGAAAGAAATAAGTTGACAGTTTCAAAGTGTTTTAAAGAAAATAATATATCTCACCAACATCCATTCGAGTATTGTTTAATAACTCCTGAACTTTAATTATTAAATGAGCAGCACTCTTGGGCACATTAAAAGATTTCGCTTCACTTCTGGAAAAGTTTGCAATTTCGTTGTTGAAATCACTTTCAAAAATCCTTACGTTTACGGTTACTGGTTTAATTTGCAGACTACCAACAGAACCTTCCTGAAATTTATGGACATATATGTCATTATTATATCATATAAACATATACTAGTGTTTAGTTTATATTTTTAGCAGGCATAGATACAACGGTAAGTAAAGTACTGTAGTAATAAGTACATGTGCAAATAGTACTTTTATCAGTTATGAAGTAAAAGAGAATTATAAAAGTGCTACCATCTCAATAATTCCATTTTCTCTTGAAAGAATGGAAAAAGTAGCATGTTGCTCCAAATCTTGATAAATTCTAAATATGCTCCTGTCATCCTATAAAACATTAAACAGTTTTTCAGTACATGATAACTTAGCGAATAACACATAATAAGCCTAATAAACAATTACCGATCATTTCAAAGAGTTTGTTTTTAATATTTAATTTTTTAGATGGGTTTAAGAAGATCAAAAAATATTCTGTAAAACTTTAAAATTCGTATTCAAGGTCATTATTTAAAATTATTTGGTTTTAAATCTCACCTCGATAAAAATCTCTTCAATATTTGTGAGGTTCATCTTGTACATCTTTCCAGAACAGATTCTATTGTTCAATTCATTGTCTTCCTGCATTTTCAAAGATATCTCTCTCCCAAAAGTAAAAAATGTGATGCTTTTTTCTTCATTGCCATTGACATTTCTATTCGATAACATTTGTAAGTGAATTATTTCGTATTCAGGAACTGCAAGAAATAAATCTATGTTATTAAGACTGAAATTAGCTGAGTTTAAGTTAAAAAGTATTTAACCGAATTATATAATATCATTGTTAGAATACCAATGCAAATATTACATCTCACACCAATAAAACGTATCAATTATAATTAGTTATTTACTTGGCTATTTGTTACTGTATATTGAACTTCATTCCCAGGTATTATATTACAAAGTATAAGTTGCTACAAAAATCTTTATTTAAATAAATGTCTTTCATTATAATTATTGCAAACAAATTTTTAAAATCCATAAAAAAAAATTGAAGAATTTTTAACACTGCTTTGTGGTTCAACAAGCTGTAGGTAAACTAATATAAGGGATATTTGAACATATTTAAAAATTTTTATTTTCAAAATCGTTTACGTTAGGCTTATTCTGGTGTCTAATAAATTCGAATATTCCAAATATTAATCTAACAATGGCTTGACCAATTATCTTATTTATCGGAGATGTATCCAAGCTTTCAACCAAATTTGTAGTTCTGTTATGCTCATTTTTTAAAAATAATATTTGGGAAGATATAAAGACAGAAGCAGCTAGTAATTTTATATGAAAACAAAATTATATTATCTATTTATTTACTTACCTTCATCGTAAGAATCTACATTGAAAGTTTTTCTTAATTCAGATAGATCCATTCGTTCATGAAACTGAAATAAAATTAATTAATTAAGAAAACGCACTATACTATAAAAACATATTTTGTAGAAATCGAATCAATATTAAAATCCCAAATCGAAATTTGTATTGTAATCAAATCATTTAATTAATTTATATACAGTTCAATAATGTACAATTTCAAAATAATACTATTTCTATTATTCTTCAAAAATAAATATCTTTGACTTTGGATTTATATATATATATATATATATATTTTTAAGATTTTAGCTTAAAAATGCTCTTGCTGAAATTGAATATTAACTACACACATATGTTTGATTCAGTTTTTAAATACAGTGGATTATAAATTGGTCCAAAAATATAGAAAGATTTTCAGATATTTTTTTTTATATTTACCTGTGCAGTTAAATTAGAAAGTTTGGCCCCGGTTGTTAGATAAAAAATATTTAAAAAGTAGCACATAATCACAAATGGCTTCATCTTTATCAATAATTAAATAAAAGTTCTATAAAAATTTTCAGGCAGGAAAATATCTGAAACTTTAAGAATAATAAAAGAGTCACTAAAAAAATTTATTATAAATACAGTTACTTTATTATAAATACATTTTTAAATATTACAATAATAAAATGACTACTAAAATAAAAATAGTATAAATAAATAACAACCAACTATATTATATACATACAAGTTACAAATATAATTATAATAAATATATAATAAAATTAACTATACATTAAAATTAAAATAAATATAAATTAACCAAGTTATTAAAAGTTATTTTCATAATTATTATATAAATCTCTGACATATTTCTGTACATCAGTACGATCAAGTTGAACATGATTTACGCAACATTAATTATTTGTACTGTGACGGATAAATCAATCATGAAAGAAGTGTTTGTAAAATCATTTATACAAATACAATTCATAAATAATTTGAATAATTATTAATTTTCTAAAAACAAATTAAATACATTTTATACAAAACTTATATGACCAGCATCAGTAAATGCCATAGCACATTTTATTTTAACTATTTTGTTTAAAATGTAAGTAAAAGTAAATAACTATTGTAAAATAAGAATTCTGATAAATTTTAAGATTTCTACGATTATCATAGCAATTGATCTTCAAGTAATAAAGATCAATCATCTGTATAAACAATTAATTTAAATAACAGTGTCAAATTTAAATAATAAAATGTGTGTTTAATCTTAAGTAGACTGTCGAACTTGAAAATAGTATGTATAATATATATACATATATACAAATTATTTGAAGAAGACGAAAAAATAACATTTCAATAAAAATATTGATAATAAATATTTTTTTATAAATATTAAATAAAAAAATTTCTATCTCGAATGCAATTATTTATTTCTTTATTACATATTTTTATCATAACAAGAATTAAAAAAATTACTTGAATAAAAATGAAAAAGAAAATTATTTAATGAAAAAAAATTTTTAATGAAAAAGAAAATTAAAAATAGTAAATATAACTCTAATTTTAAGTATAGCGGTTAAATATTCTTAAAATTTAATTTAATTTCCGACTTAAAGGAATAAAAATAAATCAAAATACAATTTTTATACATCAATGTAAAACAAAAAATTCTGAAATACTTCAAATTCAATTTTACGTTTACCCTGTAAATAAAGAAAAGAGCGTATTTGAAACCTTCCTCTAGATGCTACAGGTGAAACAATCTTAAACTAAACTTGCTATGGCGGTACTGAATAAAACTGGTATATGGGAGGTTTTTAAAGAATTTAAATTTAGTTTTGTGATTGGTGATTGGTGATGGTTAAGTGTGATTGGTGACGGGTAATTGTGTTTATGTGTGGTGATTGGTTAAATTTGTTTTTGTGTGGTTAAGATTAGTGGTGGTGTGGTGACAAAACTGGTGTGTGATTGGCTAAGTATACTAAGTTTTCTGTGGTATGGCAATCACTTGATACCTTGATACCTTGAATCACTCCCCACCTAGCTTTTGAAAATTGAAAAGATTTATTGGGGATTTTATTGTGTCAGTTTTTATGTGAATGAGTTATGATTCATAATTCTATCATTGTTGAAAAAGAACAATGTCTATTGATTATTCCATAAGATAAGTAAAATTATTGCCATGTTCTAGGTACAGGGTATATAACTAATATTAATGGTTATGTTGCGGTCACTTATCTCTGTATTTGATCTGAATGAAAAATATTTTATCATATTATGTATCTCTAAACATATAAGACCGAGAATTGTGTCTCCATAGTAAGCAGGGTCATATATTTTATCATGTCAAATCTTCAGGAAATGTGAGTGTTATCGAATATAGATTCCAGTAAAGATAAAAAAGATAAATAGGCGTCCTGTCTCCTTATCCGCTTTCACGTTTAAAAAAATTTACATTGTTGTTGGCAAATTCCAGTCTGTTGAATGCTACACCATTAAACTTTTAAGGTTTGGTTTGATTTGCCGCTCTAGGCTCATTTTGTGCACACTTTGGCTAATTAGACCCGGACTAACAATTTAAAGTGGATTCCGAACGACTAACAATCATCCATGCCACCGCCAGGATTCGAACCTGGAGCTTGTGGTGGACTTTAAAAAGCAAAGGGCTTTTAAGAAGCAAATTCAAGATAACACAAAGTTCACTAAGGTGTATTCCCCATTGCTGTTTTACATCTACTTTGGTGAACATCCCCAACTATGTATTTATGTACAATGGATAGACTTTCCAGCTTACTGAATCTTCCGGAATTGCTTGTTTTAATTCTAATCAACCTCCCTTAATTCGATAGCCCAACTCACTATTCAACATCCCCTCATTTCTTTTCTATTTTTTAAATTTAAAAAATTAAACTTTTAATTTTTTAAATTTAAAAAATAAGTTAGTAATTAATCAACATTGATTCATTGAAATATTTTGTGTTGTACTTGAAACTTGAACTTTTTTTTAAAATTCTGTCTATGACAAAAAAATAAGAGATGAGGAATTGTAGTATTAAGAAAAGTATTAATTAACTTTTATTTAAAAGTATTATTTTTTTGTCTCCATTACTTTTAAACTTATTTATTTATTTATTTTTTCAATTTATAAATTATATTTTGAGGTATTCAATGTAAAAATAACAAGACTTTTAAGTAAAAATCATTAACTTTTAAATAGTAAGCTAATAAATTCGTTACTTAAATTAGTGAAGCTTTTAGCTTCTTTAATTTTATAGAAAATAAAATTATCCCCTACCAGGGAAAAAAAACATTAATATCATCTATTGTTCACCGACTCCAGCATTAAAGCATTGGGTAGTTTTTAAATATATTATATTTTATGTATCTAAATTATTTTAAGTAAAATTTTATTCATTTTCTGTTCAACTTATCTGTAAATAAATATTTAATAAATATATCTCTATATTTTCATATATAATAAATATATTTTTTTAATTTTATAAAACAAAAAAAACAAAAAAAACTACAAAAAAATTTAAAAAAAAAACAAATTTCCAAAATTTATACAATTAACAAAATACAATACAAATTATACAAAATGCAATTTATAAAATACGAAAATAAAATTTATACAAAATTTATTATTGTTACAAAATTTATAAAATTTTACCAAGTTTATTTCTATTTTGATCAAGAAATTAAGATGAATTTTTATAAATCCTCTAGTTGAGACAGTTAACATTTTTATTTTCTTTGCACAAATTTATAAGTAGAGAAAAACACACATTAATATTTTAAATAACTATTAAAATAAATTAAAACAATTAATAAAAAAATTTTAAAAAGAAATGAATAATTGTTACAGATTAATGCTTGGAAATAATTATATTTAAAAAAAAAAAACGGAAAAATAAAATACTTCATACTTAAAAATTATTTTCTTTGAAAGCCAACAGATGGCGCTATAAATAGGTAATGCAGCATCTGCTTAATGTAAAAAAATTGTTTTCTTAAATATAATGAAATCAATGAAATTGTAAGATAATTATACCAATATTAGTTTATTAACAAAATATTAATTGTTTCATTAATTTTTAATTCTTTATTAATTTATTCATTTTGCTGTAAGGAAATAAACCTTAAAGGCCAATAAACATCTGTAATTGATAAATACTTTTATATGTAATTTTTTCCTTGGAATGAATACTCCTTCAAGATATGACGGAAATTAGTTTTTTCACATAACTTAACCTTTTTTCAGCATGATGAAATTATTATACGTTAAATTTTTTGTGGAGATTTGATTGAATGTTTCCTTTATACAGAGATTCAAAAATTGACTTTCCCAATGTTAAATGTATTCTTCGCATAATGAATAATATTTTGTGTTGTAATTAATATTTTTTTCAAATTTTTGCAACAATCTAAAGAAATTTTTTCTAAAATTAAGAACATTATTTTAATTATTTTAATCTGTTTAATATTTTTTTAAAATATTAAATATTAAATTTTAAAAAATAATGAATTATAACGTACTAAAATTTTATGCAATTGGCTTTCTAGTGTCATCACCTTTAATATATAATTTTTTTTTTAAATTATTATGAAAAGAATCGAGATATTCAAGAAATTATTAATTAGGGATTTGTTCCAAAATAAAAAAAATTTTAAAAATTATAGGTCTGTTTTTGTGCAAACGAAATTACGCTGATGATTCTGGCGCGGGTTCTGAAAGATTAAAATTTAAAAAAATTAATTTAATTCATTTGCTTTAAGTTTTCAATCTACTTTATTAAATTAATTTTGTATATAAATAGATTTTTTTTTAAATATTTATTATATTTTTCTATGCATCTTAATTTGATTTCGTAAATATTAATAAATAAAATTAAGAAACCATACCCAATTTTTAGTGTGTATATTTTATGCTTTAAATAGCTTTTTAAATAAAAAAAATTAAAGAATCATTTGCTTTCTAAATATTATTGGAATAATTTTTTTTCTTTAAATCTGAACAGTGTCTGTCGGTATTGTTGGTTGTACTGATATTCGAAAATAATAAAAAAAAATTATAAAAAATATTAAAATAATCTTTAAAACTGTTTAGCTATATTACACAAATATAAGTAATTAAATTTAGTTTTTTTATAAATTGCATATTATTGATTATATATAGATAATTAAATTATTTTCATACGTTTTTCCAAGAAAATGCATATTTATTTCAAATTATTGAAATGGAATAATTATTTTTCAAATAGTTCACGTTTAATAACAATTATTTTTCAAAATAGTTCACATTTAATAATAATTATTTTTCAAAATAGTTCGCATTAAATAATTAATAAAATTGATAGTTCTCATTAAAAATTTTTTTTTTTACTCATTAAGTTTTAATTATTTTCCCGTTCTTAAAGTTCTATTCTCATTTTTATTTTTTAAGTGTTTGTTTTTTCTGCAATTTTTGGCCTATACATGTGTGTGGATAAATTTGTTCAGGAAAGAAAACACTTAAGATTTGTAATTAAATTGTAAGTATGTTTACATTGTGACTGTGTTTAATACTTCAATAAAACAAACCATTCCTGTTGAGGTAAAATTTTTAAAAATAAATTAATTATAATATTATTTGTAAATTAGACTCTTTTTATAATTAGTTTTTGAAGAAAAAACTTGTTAGACTATTTAACTTTTTTATTATTTCATTGCAATATTTTTTTAAGCTACTGCTAGTAAATATTTCGCATGAGTAACTCAAATTTCATATAATATTTTTAAAATTACTCTTATATATCGATTTAAAGATTATCAACATTTCTCTTATGTATCGATATTGAAGATTATCAGCATTACTATTATATATCGATATTAAACATTATCAACATTACTCTTATATATCGATATCTTTTTTTTTTCTTACAAATGTTGTTCAGTTGACTCGTCCATCTTACACGAGTAATACTGAATTTCTTGCAATTTATATTTTGTTGCAATATCTATTTATCAATCTATCTAACTATATATATATGTATATATACATATTGCAATAAATTTTGTTGCATTTTATTATAATAATAGCGAATGATACTAAGTAAAATAGTTTTATGATTTTTTTTTTTTAAATTATAATTTTGACTGCAAGGAACTATTTCAGATAGAGAAAGTATATATTATTAGTGATAAAAAAATTAATTTGGACTAATATTCAAATAGATCATATAGGTCATATAATACTTCATATAGGTCATTTTATAGATAAAAAGGCATTCATTTTCTAACGGCTAAATAATAAAATATATAACCAAAACCGAGCAGATATCAATAGAATTTATGATATGTCTTCTAACCTTGTCAGCTATCTCATTTAGTCATATAAATTTTTAGACTGAACGTCAAGCAGATTAAATGGTAAAAGGTCAATCTATGGTAATCGCATTTCCTTTGTTGAACACGAAGAACCGCAAGGACGTGATTTGTGTTTTAAAAATTAAAAAGAGTGTGATCAATGATTCTTCGATGTACCAGATACTTATCCTCATATGAATGAGATTGATAACAATTATTCCAGGATATTTTATGACAGCAGAAATTTCTTTTATATACTTCAACAACATGATAACGTACTATGAAAAATCTGTAGAGGGATCAATTTTCTCACTGTCGTTTTTTCTTTTCATCCTTGCAAGTTTTTGAAATGCCATTTCATATTTTTAATGATAGATAAATTATCTTTTATATCAGTTTTTCCCGTATTTACATTTAGAATATTTATACTACGTTTTATATGATTTATTTACTGAGTAATGCATAAATAGTTTATGCATATAAATATTCCATATAAAAAAAAAAGAATCGTTTGCGGGCCTGATGGCCGAGTGGCTAGCGCTCTGGCCCTTGGTACCGCAGGTATCGGGTTCGAATTCCAGTTGCGCAATGGATGTTTGTAGTGGTTCTAAATCCACTTTACCCCCGTCCTAATAGAACTGTTCAGTGATCTGTAAACAAAGGGTTGGAGGGTTTGTTTACGTTTTTGCAATAGTAAAAGGCATCGACAACTGGTCCCTAATTGTACCGATTTTAAAACTTAACTTTTAATTTCTTTTATTTTGTATCTTACTTATTTTATAAATAGTATTTTTTCTTTTTTTTTTTGAGTACCTACTTAATTTTTTGAATTTAGAAACATTTATCTTTTATTTTTTACTAACAATAATTAAGCAGCCATTTAAAATTCCAAGTTTATTTATGAATTAAGATGAGGAGGTTTAAGGGGTATATCCCCCTGATGGTACTCCGTAAACGGTACGCCAGTTGCCAGTTGCCAATAGAACTCTACGATTCTATTAGGACGGGGGTAGTGTTACTCGCGCCAGTAGCATATCTTCAAGCTACACGGGAGGCTCCCTGGATATTGCTAAATGAATAACAGCTGTGTGCAGCTCTTGTTTATGGCAAAGGATTAATTGTCTGTATTGCCAGCTGCATTGGAATAACAACAAATTGAACCATTTACAAATCTATACGTTGAAGAAAGTTCATATGTTATTTCTTTTTTTAAATTTATTTTAAGATGAATTAGAAAGCTGTTGTTGGATTTGTTAAACTATATTTTGTAGTGTGTGACCAAATTTAAAATTTTAAACTCAATCATATACTATTATTAATAAAATTAAATGTACACAAAAATCCAATAATTAATCAAAAAAATTTATTGATTCAAACTTTTTCACAAAAAACAAAGTATAGCAATACATAAATATAACATTTAAAAACAAAATTACACAAAAAAGAATGATACTGATGAAATGTTGCAAAGGTTTCGAAACAGATGTCAGATTATAATTAAGAACTTGAACCACATTTATTTTTACTACAAAAGTGATTGAGAAATCAAAATTAATTAAAATGAGTATAATGTAATTCCCAATATTACATTGTAATGGCAAAAAAAGTACAAAAAATCTTAGCTAATTAGGTATGCTAATAAACGTCAAATGAGCTTATAGTTTGAAGACATTCAAATGAATTCAATAAAACAACATCAACAGTCAGAATTTTATTTTTATTTTTTTAATTTTGAAATAATATAAAAATGCAAAAAGCAACTATGCATATTGCATTTTATAACTTTTTCCTTAATTTTCTTGGCAGCATATGATAGCAAAGGGTTGCCATTATGTTAGCATTTCAGTATGTGTTTTTAAATGAAGAATTTATTATAATTTACAAATACACTTGTGATGTTTTTCATATTCCCACTCAAATTAATTAAAGACAAAGATTTCATACAAAAATATTATTAATAAGATGTAGTAAACGATACTCACAAATCAATAAATTTGATTAATGAGAACTAATTATTTTTATATCTGTTATCATATATTGTCATGATCAAACTATGATTTTTATGAATTTTCCTAATAAGAATTTATAAAAAAAGATTATATATTTAAGATTACACACAAATATATTTTTTTAAGATTACACAAAAATAATTTAGATTTGAATATAAAGTCTCAAAATTTATGTTGGAAACTAGATTATGTTTACCAATAAGTAATTTAGATTTGAATATCAAGTTCAAGAGTATTTTTACCAATAAGTAATTTAAATTTGAATATCAAATCGCGAAATGTATGTTGAAAACTAGATTATCTTTACTAATAAGTAATTTAGATTTGAATATTAAGTCACAAAATATATGTTAAAAACTAGAGTATCTTTACCAGTACATCATTTGAACTTTATTGAACTTCAATATTAGTTAAACACATACTAAACTGTAATGACTGAATTTTATACATAAAATTATGTAGGCAATGTTTAAATATTACAAATTGAAATAAAATATAAAAAAAAAGTTTCTTAAGCATAAATTATTCGCTGATTATTTAAAATGTAATACATGAAATATTAAATGCCCTCCAACTGTAAAATGCTTTGTTGAGTGAAATACATTTTTTATATCTTCTTCTTTTCCGCTCTGAAAAAAATACTAAACACCATCTAATGTTACATGATTTTTCATACCATTGCAGCTTTTATCAATGGTATGTGCTCTAACCATAATGAAATGCATAGTTTGTGTCTAAGATATATATATGTATATATAATACACCACGAGCGAAAGGAACTAATTGGTACTCTGCATAAACGCACTGCTAGATGCTGTCATTCAAAAGTCCAAAGTACGATAATTGCTTCCCAATACTCCAATGGATTGAATTGTGCGTTCTCAGTTTTAGATTATTTCACGGATGCGTTGATGAAATGACCCTGTAGGATGGAAGGAGCATGCAGTCGAGTGAGTAATCTATGTGTTGGCACACTCGATTTGATGGGATCGACAACAGTTGTTTGCTATGTAGTTGTGTCTGCAATACCTGGCGCCAAAGTGCTGCAGAAATTCCTGGCAGGTTAGTCCACCGGGCAACTTTTCTACGATGTCTTCGCAAACTGAAATGAATGTCGATGTCAGTTATAAATATAAACTTATACAAACAAACAGAAATATATTGAGGGCTATGAATCAAACTGTTTTCTTCAAGTTCGAAATAAATTTTTCGATATAATATTTAATGTGTAGAAAAAATTATTTGCTGTTGAAAAATGGTACATTCTTAATGAAAGAAATGATTTGATGAAAGTTAATGCTTATACTTTTCAAAAATCTCATTGCAAAAATGAATTCAGCTTATTGAAACAAGAGGAGATATAATCGCTAATCGGCGGCCTGATGGCCAATTGGCGCTCTCTCCAATTAGCGCTCTGGCCTTTAGTACCACAGGTTTCAGGTTCGAATCCTGGCGGTGTCATGGATGTTTGTTAGTAATTCGGCATCGGAGCCTGAATGGCCGAATGTCTATCGCTTTGGCGCTCGGTGCCACAGATTTCGAGTTCAAGTCCCGCCCCCGTTCAAGCCATGTATTTTTGTAGTGGTTCGGAATCCTCTATAAGCGGTGGATCCCGGTCTCATATGACTATAGAGCGTCACAGACAGCCCAATCAGACTTCTCGCCCACATCATTCCCAAACTGTATAGGGGCAACTCAGCTCTAGGCACAGTGATGTGGTGTGGTGTAGTAGTAGTAGTTTGGAATCTACATTAAACTGCAGGTTCCGGTATAATTAGCCTAAAGTGTGCAAAAAAACGACCGTAGAGCGACTAAGCAAACCTAATAGCTAATCTGATAAGCGCAAGATCATTGACACCTCATTATCTTGAAAAGCCAGCCAAGAACATTAAATACACCTCTTTGTATTTTTTCATAAAGAAGTTAGAGTCCATCAATAATATTTATAAACAAAAAAAATTAAACATCAAGCAAGACTCTGTATTTTAAGCTGATGCTTAGCTATAAAAATCTTTAAACACTATCCCAAGAAAGAATTATTTTCTAATATCTTAACAGGTAAGATTTTTTTTTATTTGCGGAAAATTCTTGTTATAAAAACAGCTGTCTTATGAAATGATTAATTTTTTTTATCTCATGATTATTATTTAACTCAATGATTAATTATGATTAATATTTTAACTCAAATTCTTAGTTGTTATTAAATAATACTCAGAAATCTTGTAATTCGTCTTAGATATTAATGATGCGAACTTCAATATTATCTAAATTTATATGAATAGAGC
This sequence comes from Caerostris darwini, assembly GCA_021605075.1. NCBI lineage: Eukaryota > Metazoa > Arthropoda > Arachnida > Araneae > Araneidae > Caerostris > Caerostris darwini. The sequence goes on along the minus strand of BPLQ01008512.1, from coordinate 232,086 downwards.
TCTATACTATAATATTATAACTAATTAATAGGACTTTTTATAGATACTTTTGCTGAATAACATAAATCTTAGTCATAAAACATTTTAAATATATATATAAGGCACTTATCTGTTGTGTTGTTAATATTGGATTTATTTCTCCTTCTTTAATGCTGAAAGAATAGACTGATCCAGTTATTTTTTTGATTAGTTAGAACTTTCGTACCTTTTTCGTCTGAAATGGGCTTGTATGTTGTTGTCGAAGTGGTGGGATTTTTCCACGCTGGAGCAACGTTATTCCTGCCTTGTTGTTGCCTCCTGTTATTGCGCCACGCGGGTTTGCTCACCCTCGAAATGGACGGTCGGCTGGTCGTTTGCTTGGACACTTCTTTGTTGTCGTTGAGGTTCGCTATGGATCTGGTCACGTGAGTATAGTCAGGGATGATGTTGATGTTGTTCACCATACACTTCCCATTTTTGCATACCTATGGAAATATATTGTACGTTGAAAAAGTAATGCAATCGATAAATATTTTTTTATTGATAGTTTCAGACCTAATGAAATCCTTCTTGCAGTATACAAGTATCTAAATTCCAGGATCTAGTTCCATTTACATGGATACAATTACTTCAATTAATTATTTTCATGTAAAGCAATCCGAGCAACAGACTTATTAATTTTGCGGAATGTAACACAGCTATTTTTCAATTTATTTTAGCAACTATTAATGTATTGTTTCTAATCCCAGTTGGTCGTCAGCAGCATCGAGACGTTCATCAACCCCTGTGGTCACGTAGAAGGCGGGAAAGGGGGCCAGATTCTGTTGTGATGGAACACCCGCGGACCTGAATGCCGAGTGTCTAGCTCTCTAGCACGCGGTGCCACAGATTTCGATACCATGGACGTTTGTAGTAGTTCAGAATCCACTTTAAGCCGTAAGTCCCGATCTCATATGACTGTAGAACGTCACGGAGTCAAGTCAGACTTCTAGCTACGGGTGCTCCAACACAACAGAAGCTGCTTCTTTACCTACATATATGAGTAACAGGTGGACTGAAAAGTTCGCAGGCTGACATATAGATGGCGCTACTAGTATTATACCCATGTTATTTTTAGTTAGCCCTAACCTGCAAAAGACACGTGTATAAATTTGACAGCTGTTGCACTATTAGTATGTGAGTTATAGCATTTTTAGTGAAGGTGTAGCATTTTTAGTGTTCATCACGTGCAGTCCACTCGGCTGACTGTCGATTGGACTCCGGTGTGAAATGATGGAGCCATGTTTCATCCATTGTCACATATCGACGCAAAAATTCGGGTTTATTACGATTGAACACTGCTTAGAATCATCAATTCGTTGTTGTTTTGAGTCGATTGTGAGCTCTGCGCGACACCCACTTTGAACAGAGCTTTCGCATATCCAAATATTCATTCACGATATGTCCAACACGTTCCTTTGATATCTTTAGGGTCTCAGCTATCTCAATCAACTTCACTTTACGATTATCAGAAATTATTTTGTGAACTTTTTGGATGTTTTCGTCGGTAACAGCCTCTTTGGGGCGTCCACTGCGTGCATCGTCCTCGGTGCTCATTTCGCCTCGTTTAAATTTAGCAAACCACTTCTCTACGGTTGATTTTCCCGGTTCAAAGTCCGAATAATGTTTATCAAGCCAAGCCTTGGCTTCAATAGTATTTTTTTTCGCCAAAAAAGCAACGCTTTAATTAACACACGAAATTTCTTTCTATCCATTTTTTCAAACTAACAAAAGTTGCTTCACTAAAAATGCTATAACTCACATACTAATGGTGCAACAGCTGTCGAATTTATACACCTGTCTTTTGAAGGTTAGGGCTAACTAAGAATCATATGGATTTAAATACTAGTAGCACCGTCTACGTGTCAACCTACGAACTTTTCAGCCCATATGTTAGATTAATAATTGAATGCCCGTCCTGCACTGCCGAACACTGAGGATTAGACACAACACAACAAACATGGAAAACCCTCAAAAGTATGACTTGGCGCTGTGAAGAGGAAGAAGAAGAGCAGTGTCTTCCGGGAGAATTTTTAGGGGGAACTACCCCGCATTTGTGTATGGTATGGGAAAAAACCCGGAAAATTCCCACAGGTAATCCGACTCACGAGGCAAGATGCTGAGCATCATAAACGCCATTGAGTCTCATCGTTCTTTAAAGCAGTGTCTACAATAAAGCAGCCAACGGATTGAAACCTCTGCCCTACTGTTCACTGTACTGAGCCCCGAGTCGGCATTTTTCTGTTTGTTTTAGCAATTATTAAGGCGAATAAAGTTGTTTAATTAAAAATGAAATAAAAAATTAAATATTTTATAAAAAAAGATTTTGATAGGGTCTGTTGAAAATTTCTATACATCATAAAGATATTTAGCAGTTTCGATTAGTTTCTTGAAAAAAATCCAGCGAACTTTATGTATTATAACAGCAAAATCTTTATTTTCATTTTTACTTGTATAAGAGAGCATGTTGATATTATCAGCATAAATGATCAATATAACTGATTTCTCATTTGTATTCCAAATGAATCGCTTGTCATAAGTAAAACTTGCATTCATTTTTAACGCATCAGAGATTAACATAGATAATACTTTGTGAGTGTTCATAAACGGAAATATAAATCATAAATAGTAACATAAATCATAGAGGAGAAATCCTCTTGACTTGCACTTTGTTGTTACAAGGAAATAAAAAAATAATCTTATTTTAATAGATATATTCGCTCTAGATCGGAAAAAGAATTATTTTCTAAAATGCTCTGCTTAGCAAAATATTTTTTTCATTCTTCGAACTGTCATCTAAACCAAAAATATTCGCTGAGTTTTGAAGAATGTTTTATGATTTTTAGAAAAGCTTTTTTTTTTCTTAAAATCACTTATTTTGCTTAAAATCAATATTTGTCCACTTTCTTTTATTCAATTCCTTCTATTAGCTCACACTCTCCCTATATATATCTTGTTCAAATTTTCAATAGTTAATAAAATACTTTTTAATCATCCGCTCAAGTTCAAATGCATTTTTTTTTTAACTTGTAGTGGATGACACTGGATGTTAATGCAGTTTTTTCAAATATTAATTCAGATAATTAAATTCAATGAATTAATTTTAGTTTTTTTTTTGGATTTAATGAAAATTAAATCCAATGGGATCCAAATTGGAATGAATGAAAATTATTTGACTTTCTGCAATATAGTGAAAAAAAAGTAGGAATTGACTTCAAAATTTTTTTTTTATATTACTTGTTTTATTTAAAATAGGATGCTGAAAAGCGAGTTGAGTGAAAACCAAACAAGCGAGTTGTGAATTTATAATGTAATTTTGCAGTAGTAATTTTTAATAATTTTCATTATGCATTTTAGTGAGATTTTTTTTTTTTTAATTTGTAAAAACTATTGCATTTTAAGCACTCTTTTGTGCTAAATTTTTCAAATATGATAGTTTAAAGAGGGTTAGAAAAATTTCAATTGCTAATTTTTAGTGTAACAGTTTTATTGGTTTTGATATGATGAATAGGAAAATATTAATAAAACTTAGATTCGACTTCGTTGAATCATTTGTTCAGTTTTAATTAGTTAATTTTAATAATTTATTTTCTTTAAAAAACGGAAATAAGTATATTAATTAAAGCTATTGCATTATTAACATGATGTTGTACAATGTTCCCACAAAAACATTGTATTATTAAATTGTGTTCATTATCTCGTTAGAAATAATTAAATTAAAAATATATTTTATAAATTTAATTAATTAATATGAAATTTAAAGTTAAATAAAAAATATGACATTTAAATGCATCTTTTTACCTGACCATCACCACAGAATGACCCATCTGCTGCTGGGCGATATGACACACAGTATCCGGAGTCATTATCGTAACAAAATAACTGAGCGCACACGCGACTGTCTTTCTGAAAATAGAAAATAGTGACATCAATATTTTTTATATCAATAGTGATTATGATTATCTATTATAATATTAGTTGAGATTATGATTATTTATTATGATATCGATAGGGATTATGATTATCTATTATAACATTGGTAGTGATTAAGATTATCTATTATAATATTAGTAGTGGTTATGATTATCTATTATGATATCAATAGTGATTATGATTATCTATAATATGTAATATGTAATATTAGTAGAGATTTGGATCATCTATTATAATATTAGTAGTGGTTAGGATTATTTATTATGACATTAATATTGATTATGATCATTTATCATGCTATCAATAGTAATTATGATTATCTAATATGATATTAATAGTGATCGCTTAGTATCAAGCATTTTTTATTTAATTTGTCACAATAAATTAATGTTATATTTTGAGAAAACTGTAATGTTTCTTAAAAAAATAAATAGAAAAATAAAATTTCATTAAATAATTTATAAAATAAAAGCAATAGTAAAAAGGTTTAACAAAATTGTTAGATATTAATAGACTGTATAGAATAACATTATTATTTAAGTAAATTAACTTACAAAGCATGCTTGAGTTCCTCTGTCGCGTTCACATTGTTCGTCTAGTGTGAGCATAGTTCCTGGCAGTTCTCTTTCGAGCAATTTATTATCATCGGGATAGTTGAACAAACAAGAAGCTGTTTCGCCACTACGAAAAAAGGCATTTATTTATTTATTTTTAAGAAAATTATGCTAAACGTAGTATAATTTACAGCTGAAGAATAAGGAATAAAAACAAAACTTTATTTATTATACTAACAAAATGAAGCACAAAAATTAAATAATTTAAATTATAGCTTTGTTCAATTTGTGGAAAGCAAAATTATCATTTTGAGCTGAAATATTATATGTTATACATATTGACATTGGATAAAAAATGTTTGAAACTGTAACCATGCTTCCTCCTACGCACTACAAGTACGCCCCCTGTGTCGATCAGGAGAAATGGTCAGTAGGCCACGAGACTATCACCCAAGAGGAAGTACTGGGCAACCAGTGCTGCCTCAGAGACGTTTAGTTTACAACCGCTCATCCCGAGAAGAAATATCTCAATTTTCGGCTTAGAAGTGGAATCCTTCCACGAATCTTTAATTAGATGTCTTTAAATGTGTTAATTATTATATGTGTGTCTTGTTTGTGAACGTGAAAATAAAGCTGTGTGTTCCCGAACCTGTGTCTCAACCCAACCACACGCAATTAGAATCCAGCTGCACAAGCCGACAACACACAGAACTGAATTTTAAATATGTCAACCCATATTGCATCCACATAAAGCTAAAAGTTATTTTCATTTTAATTATGAAATTTGATGGATCTTGTGGAATAGGATGGAAAGTTTCAGATAAAAATTATATGATTAGATATTCCGTATTAAGTGACTAGAAGTAGAATTCAAAAACGTGCCGTGCCATAACGTTAGGTTACAGATCGGTATTGCATGCATCGTCATGCAAAACAATTGTGGTATACAATGGCAGTACAGATATGGTACAATCATAAATATGTAATCGTACACATTTGAAGTATATAGTCAAAAGCAGTCACGGGCGGCGAGTTAAAAAAAATTTGACCTTGAATGCTGTGTGCTATAGAAGAATGTGTTTACTGTGAAAAAAAACCTAATTTTTTACCTGGGGTATCTCGATGTTGTAGTTCAAATCGTGATATCCCCAGGGCACAAAATATCTCGTCTCATTTTGTATTATAACGGGAACGGTCCAAACATTTACATCCTTTCAGCATGCCCGAATTCCTTACGTGAAAAATTTTGGTTTAATCCAACACGGCTATCGATTCTTTGTAAGGATAACATCACTTGATAAGCTACAATTCTTCCTCTGTCAAACTTATATTTGCGTTGTATTATATATTGCCTTTATTATATTGTTGCCTTTTATATTATATAAATAAATTTAAATTATTATTATCATTTAATTATCATTTACTATTATTAAAATTAAATTATTGTTGTATTATATATTTATATCATATGTATAGCCTTTATTATATTGCTTTTTTTTTTCGACAAGACATGGTACTATTATAGAGTAAATAGAGGTGTTAAGTATATAGGTAGGTTAAAAAGTTTTAAGAAAGTGAAATAAATAAAAGAATTGGATTTCTGTCAGATTAAGCAAATTTGCTTGGATCTTGGATTATAGAGACTACTATATTGTTTGTATTCCTTTAATGCTAACAACTTATACCTGTAGTTTCTCTTAAAAATATATAAGATTATATTACCTGAGAAAATGCCTGAACTGCTCTAGGCTGCATCTGGACCATTGAAATCCCCGATCCGTGTGTCTTAAGTCGCTCATGATGTAACCGTCGTCCCATGGACAGCGGCTGGCACCTGGTCCACCCAGGTAACTGGGAGGAGGGGAACCATCATGCACACAACCCAATCTGGCAAGTAAAATAAAGTGTTTCTATTTATTAATTATACTTCCAATTCAATAATAATTTATTCTTCTAGTAAAAATATCTATAAAAAAGTCCTTTGAGGATTTTACTCTAAAATATGAATATCTGTGTCATTTTGGCAACTAAAGGATTTTAATTTTTTAGTTCTTTCATAAATATTTTTGATACCAAATTTAAAACCGTAAACAATATAAAAACAGAAAAAATAAATTATTTATCATTTCTTATAAGTTTTAAATTTAAATATTTTACTTTATACTGAAGTTAAAAAAAGTAGATAGGTATTTTTTTATTATTTTAAATGTTTCTATAGAGTGCAAAATAATCCAAAATAATAGGAAAACTATAATTGAATTATAATAATGCAGAAAAGTCGATGTCATTTGAATATATATTAATTTGTTTGATAATTGGTATTAAGTAAATTCATATTTTTATTCTTATAAAACAATCTTAATTATTCATTCCGTTATGATATTTTTAACAACATAATTTTTAAAAGTTTTCAGGATAATTTTTAGACGATGAAAATTGATTGTGAGTTTATTATTATGACAGATTACTACATATTAAATATATATTTACTATGTCTATATTAAAAATATGCAGGTATGTTTGTATATCACTTATTAGATACACTACTTTTAACTTAGTATTAAAAATTTTATAGCATATAAAAAGGAAAAAGTTTAAAATCTTGAGCTTCATAAGTATGCAGATATGATCTTTCATTAAAAACAGTATCACCCATATTAATTCAAATATGTTTATTAAAAGTAGAAGAAAATGCATTCAATACAAAAAATAATTGCTGTTTTCAATAAAAAAAATTACATGTTATTTTTCATAACAGCAAAAATTATTTAGCAATTCTGATTACTTACAGATGGCCAACTTCGTGGGCTGCTACTATAACACCGCTGAATCCACCGCTATCTTCAATTATGGCTACACTGTTTACTTTTTCTAGTCTTTTATTAACGACACAAGCACCACCCACATAAGCGAATCCTGTAACGAAACATATATTTCTGAGGTATTTCACAAAACACGAAAAAAATTATTTCAAACAATTTATATGAGATCTAATATGTAAACTTTCTTCCATATGAAAAAATCAATACTAATGAAACTGAAATTAGGTAAATGAAGTCAAATAAAGATGCTCACTGATGCATGTCAGGTTTTCTGCCACATACTGCATTGCATAAAAGTTTTCATATTGATTCTCAAACATTATTTTCACAGAATTTTAAAAAGTAATATAGAATAATATACAGAATTATTGTCATTTATCTTCTGCAAATCAATGGTCACCTTATGTAAAGCAAATAACACACTGTTTAATTGTATCATGACAAATTTATAGGAATTTTAAAATATCCTTTTGTTAATTAATGTAGTACGAAATAAATCGATTCACACTGGATAAATGCAGCTCTTCAAAATACTTGGGGCCTGTAGAAAGAATTATGTTTTTTTTTTTTAATTCTTATGAATTATTCAAGAAAAGCAAATAATTCAATAATATATAATGTCGATCATTTTAATAACTTCTTAAACAAATAGGAATTAAATAGTTGCTTATTTTTTTAATTTAAACCAGGATCTCGGTTATTAAATTGTATTATTATTTTATAATTCACAAAATTTTTATAAATATTAAAATTAAGTGGCATAAATCCATATTAAAAGAGTTTTATGCATGCTTAGTTGATTTATAATTTATTACTCTACATCTGATTGATTATCTAAAACAGAAAACTTTCGATTCTTTTAAAATGAAGTAATTTCACATACTAAAAGCAATTTATTAGCATTGAAAGCACTCAATAATAGAAGTCTAAGATAAGGAAATCTAATCAATAAAGGAGTCTTTTATTAACAGGTTTCACTTTAGTTTACTTATACTGTTAATTAGTTTCAAAATTCAAGAAAATATGTAATAATTTCATAAATCGTTATTATTTCACTAATGAATAAATAACATTTTACTATTTCAACTTGTTAGTAATTAATAAAATTTGAATACGATTTGGAGAGGCGATCACTTATAATTCGAAGATGATTTGATGAGAAGCTAGTTTGAAGTGGTTAATCATTTTTAAAAAATTTTGTTTGTAAATTTCAGTCAATGAGAATTAATATAAATTTTTCAAAAATTTTGATTTTCGCATAAATTAATATTTTAAATTTTTTTTGTTTCTTATCCCACTTGGTAGATATCTAGAATAAGCCCACGAACCCGTGTGGTCCCACGGTTGAAGTGAAAGGGGGCAATTTCTATTGTGATGGAGCACCCGTAGATAGAAGTCTGACTCCAACTTTCTACGATCATATTAAGCCGGCACCTACCTTTTAAAGTGCACTCTGAACACACTACAAACATCCATGGCACCGCCGGGACTTGAACCTGAAACCGAACTCCAGAGCGCTAGCCACTCAGCCAACAGGCCCCTCTAATCTCCTTAAATCCTAGTTTAAGTTTTTATGGTATTTCCTTCACATAATGTTTTAGAGCCTGTCACAATTTACTTCAGTGATTCGAATCCAGAGTTTGAAAAGCAGTTATATAATCTTTAATAACGACATTCTTAACAAGATATTTTTATTTAAAAAAAGTTGTCATTTCCAATATTTAATAAGAAATCTTCTTGATAATAAAAGCATAACAAGACATAAGATAGCTTTGGAATTTACCTGCTGTTCCCCTACTACAACGGCCTCTCGTGTATTGTCTTTTGCACATATCAAGTTTGGTCATAACAACAGCAATGTCATATTTGGGAAGGCGGTGTTCCAAGTACAGATACTTCGCCATGTCAGTGAGGGCACCCGCTGCGTCCACTGCATCTCGGTTGGGAGTGGGAAGTCTGTTACGTTCCAAATACGGTGTGGCTTCTTTGCTCTAAAATACGAAAAGATTCATTATTATCAACAAAAATGTTTTTAGAATGAAAATATATGCTGATTGTAAATTTCAACCAAGATTCTCATTCCTCTGATTGTTTATAAAACGAAAATTTATAAAATGAGACAGTCGATTTTTTTTTTGTTTCATACTGGATACTGAATAATTGGCCAATTAATGATTTAATAGTTAAATTCGTCATAAAATATTTAAAAATATAGTTTTAAAAAATTATTCTTTGTTCATGTATAATTTTTAAAAATAAATTAGTAACAGTAATGTCATTATTAATGACGTATTTTGTAATTAGTTTATAATTCTATGAATTAACTCCCATGATAGATATTATTCCTTTAAATATTGTTGTTATCAATTATATTCAATTTTAACGTTAATAATGACATTATTCTTGTCCTATTTTTATAACTATGAATAAAGTGTAAATTAAAACTTCTTTAACTTGTTTGTCTATTTAAAAAAATTGTAATCAATTTCGGTAGGAGAATTTAACTACTTTTGAATTAAACTGATGACAAATTATGTCGAAATAAAATATAAAAATATATTTTTAAAATCCATAATAAATTTTATGCAAAAGATTAAAAAAATTTTAAAATATATATTTTTAGGGAAGTAATTTTAAAACATATAATGTATATATATCTTCTATTTAAACTCTGGTTTGAAAGGCTAGAAACGAAACATGCATGACGTTTTTAATAAGTTACTTTTGTAAGAATTATTTTTTAATAAAAAAAATTAATAAGTATTGTAAAGATTTTGATGTACTCACTTTTGCAACAATAATTCCAGCTAAGCAGATTTTTATTTTTGGATTTGATAATGACTTGTATCTCAGATCAACCTTATAGAAAAATTGGAAAAAAGAAGAAAAAATACGTTAAGAGCTTAATATATTTATAGAAATGTCTGAATGTGCATTAGAAATAAGGAGATAAAATAATAATTTAATTAAATAATGTTATATAGAAAATCACATCTAAAACAATTTTTTTTGAAAATTATCGTTAAAGAAAATTTGAAAATGTTTATTTACAAATAAAATATCAATAGAAAATACTGATATATTTGTCACCGAAAGAAAATTGTATTAGGAATATTAAACCAAAACTTCCATTGGCTGAAAATTAATAATAATCCCAAAATATTCAAATGATTTAGTTACATTAACAATCATTTAATAAAATTTTCACTATCTTAAATGTTAATTGAAACATAGTTGCAATTTCTTTTTCTAGATTATATTCAAAATTTTCTTTTTAGAATATATTAAAATTTACAATTAAATTGAACAAATTTCGATATTTTTTTCCCAAGTACTTTCAAACTCCTTAATTATTTGAATTTCATACACTCTAATGATAAAAACAACACTCACCCCGTTCCAGAAGCTAACATAGTACCTCCTGGCTTGACTACTACTGCGACCATGCAAAACGAAACTCGCGTAATCCACTAACAGAAGGACTTCGGGCCATACAGTTGCAATAACTCCTCTTTTAGTTCTATAAAAAGAGCCTGTTCGTGTAGAACCACTTGTTTGAGTGTTAAAATGGCCGCGTACGTTGTCCAAAGGTACTGCAAAAAGAAAGCATATTTTAGATTTAAAAAATTTTATTTGCTGATTTTTCTTTTATTATTAAAATTTTATCTATTTAAGGAACGAATTTATATTTTTAACAATTTTTATTTATTTGATTTTTTATTCATATATTTATTATTATTATATTTATTTTATAATTATTTATTTTATTATTTACAATTTTTATTTTTGTTTTACTTGTGTTATTACTATAATAAATAAAGGATGCAATAATAAATTAAAGATAAACGAAAGATTCACAGTAAGATAGTGTTTTGTATTATGAAATTTTGATACTTTTGGCTTATGTAATTTATATTAACATTCTTATAGTTTCAAAATAGTTAACGGTTCAAAATAATATCAAAATATTTACTCGGTCATTTATTATTATATTTTACTTGAAAAAATGTGTTTCTCAGTAACAAATATTGGGTATTATAGTAGAAAATATGATATTGATGAAATGATATTATGAAAAAATGATATTTATTACTAACTTATACTACAAATATCTGATTTATAAAAGTTTTAATAAATATTTTCATTAAAGAGTCACATTTAGAAAAATGAAAATAAAAATTAGGATTCAAAATAACGATTAACAAATAACAATTTACTATTTTCCTAATAAACTCTTTTATTAGGAAAATAATAATTTTTTTTAAAACATCATGTACTTAAAAAGATAAATATTTTAATTACACTGCAAATGACAATTACTTTGATGGGACAATTAACAGTACTTTGACAAAATATTGCGTGTAATATTGCATGTTCTGCTTCTATGTTGCGGTTTTCAAATACCGGAAATTTTAACCTGATGACATTTGCCACTAGTGTGCCAAGCATGTAGCAAATTCAATGTTGCCCAGAATGCATCACGGACGGTCTGCTATACTGCCATACTTTATGTTTATTTCAAACACCAGAAAAATGACATCCATGAATTCCAATCCTCTCCCTCCCACCCCCGAGTTCAAAGGAGGACATTCCTAGTAACAGATTTGTCATATCCATCTTCGACATAAAAACGAGGCTTTCACCTCGGCTTCACTTGCGCGAATTTGATTCGATCTCGCATAATCCCAAAACTCATGCGCCTTTGCTGTTCTGCTTATATTTATTATAATTAACGTTATATTAACTCGATGGCGTTTATGATGATCGTCATCTTGCCTCGTTAGTTGGACAACCTGATGGAAGTTTTACGGATTTTCTTCCATACAACAGGCAAATTCAGGGTAATTTCCCCTAAAAGTCCTCCTAGAAGGCACTTCCCTCCTTCTTTAGCGACACGGAGAAGAAGTCAGACATTTACCTACGGATGCTCCATCAGAACAAAGCTTCCCCCTGCTTCCCTCTTTCCATGAGGGATACGACAACAACAACGTTATATTATATTTATTATAATTATTTTGTTTATATTCATTATTATTGGGAAAAAAATTTGTTTAAGAACACAAACTAAAATTACCCATAAATTAATTTGCTAATAATTTTAAAATGTCCTAGACAAAATTCAAATTTTGCACTAGCAATTATCGTATTTTGCTTTGTAAATAACTTTCGGACGAAAATTTAAATTAATATCATAACATATTTATATGCACTTGCCTGAGAAATAGATTATTTATTATTATTATTATTATCCTTTAATTTTTTGTGTATTTCTTCATCAATGTTACTGCTGACTTATAGATTTCTAAAACATATATTATCAATAGAGAATTACAGATAATCAATTCGTAATTATTAGCTAAACTGCTATTACAAACTGTACAAACTGCTTTTGCTAACATTGAAATACATGATTTCACGATTTTTCAACCAAAACAGGTTTTAAAGTTAAGCAAGAAAGGTTAAAATTAATGTTTGCGTTATAAATTAAGAGTATTTAAAGTATTCTTTATAACTATTTTACATCCTGTAGCTTTCCAAGACCGGTTTATAATACCACATCTTTCATTAATATACTACTAAAATCACGATTGTAGTCTTTTAAACTCACGCAAATGTTTCAAATTCACTATCTATTATCAACTGAATCTAATCATTTTTACTTCATAAAAATGTTTTTATTTTTTTATTTTTAAATAAAATAATAAAAAAATTTTATCTTGATAATTTAACAAGGACTTTTGTTTTCTCCTATGATTTTTTTTTTTTTTTTTTTTTCATATTTGAAAAATTGCTGGAATATCAGTCGCATAAATATAATATTATAATGCAAAGAGAGAAATTGTTTATTGTTTTTAATGGTACTAGGATTAATTAAAAAGTGCTTATAACCATTACTTCTTTTCATCGTACAAATGTTAGTGAACTAATGCTATTTAGTAGTAATAGTTTACGAAATGACGATAACTTAAAAACTAATAAGATTAGTCACTTAGGTTTATTTTATATTTATTAATACGCCATTTTTACCAAAGTTTATAAACCTAATCCTAACTAGTTATAAAAATTTCCAATTTTTCTGACAATGTGAAGTTTAAAAAAATTAATTTATTAAATTGAATACTTTTTATTTTTACTAAAAAAAGGTTTTTGTATTAACATCGTAGTTTTTCTGTACTTGTAACTGTATTTCCTCCTTGGCATTGCAAGAGCGCTCCTTATGGCGTTCAGAAGAAATGGTCAGTAGGCCTCGAGACTTTCACCTGAGAGGAAGTACAGCGTAACCGGCGTTACCGATGAGAAACGTTTAATTTGTAATCTCTCATCCCGAGAGGAAATATATTCAACGCAACCCTATGTAATAGTTAGCCTACAGACTCTCACCCGGAGAGGAAGTATATTTAGCGGAGTATCTTTATTTTCGACTTAAAAGTCGAGTTCTTAAACGAATCTGTAATTATGTCTTTAAAGATTTTACAAATTGTACGTGTGTGATGCTTTTGCTTGTGTAAATAAAGTTGTGATTTCTCAAACCTGTGCTTCAAGTATCTCAACCCTTACAGTTACAATCTGGTTGAACGTACAGTTGTTAAATCAATGAATAAAATTTAATAAAATATTTTTTTTATCTATTCGAATATACTTAGTCATTAAACGGTCATTTAATATCTCCTGTTATTTCATTAATCTATAATCTATAATTCATCTATAATTATATTTTTTTAAATGTGTTAAATATCGTATGTTTGTCGCGTTTGTGCGTGGGTAAATAAAGCTGCGAGTCTTTAAACCTGTGTCTCAAGTCTCAACCCAACTACACCCAGTTACAATCCAGATGCACAACTGACAACACTACAAATTGAATATATTTTATAAATTATTGGCAACTTTATTTCCTTGTTATTATATACTATTAACTTAAGTAAAAATCAAAAAAGGATAAAATTTAAAACCCCAATTCAAATTGAATTATACGATTTAAAAAAAAAGCTTCTTACAAAAATCACTGTGGGAATCATTGGACATCATGTGACCTTTGAATATGAAATGAGCGCCACCTCTGGGTGAAGAAGCTGACTGCCTAACAGTGCTGGAATTATTCGTATGCGATAGATAAAAACTGTTGTTTCTATTCCGTTCATAGCTTTCCTCTTCATCAAGAAACATTTCGTCATCGTTAAAACCATCTTCAGGCATCAGTATTTCAGTTGGTACAGGTTTGACGACTAGATCGTTACCTATGGTGCCTTCCTGAAAAAGAAATTTCAGAGTGCATTAATGCCATTCTATTGTTATAAATAATAACGAAACTAGCATTTAACTGACTTGTTTGAAAAGAATTTTAAAAACAATAACGATGATTTTTATCATGGAAATTTCTTTGTTCATATTGTAAAGAGAAATACATAATTGTAATATGTTCATCTTTATGTATGGTTACTGGTACGGTTTTCGTAATATCCGTTATTTATTACTATAGTTATAAAAAGTGTAGTTAAAACTTTTTAATAACTTTTGCAATTACAATTATTCCTTTACAATTTTGTTTTAAGGTATTTTAAACAATTTTATTAAATACAAGTTATTAATAAGTTAAGTTAAGTTATTATTTATATTATGATTCCATAAAGATAGTGGAAAATGCTACGTCTCTATCATCTTTCATTTCACTACATGATAGAATATTTTAAGTGCACAACATGCTAATAAATGTTTAATTTAAAAAATTTTATATCAACTTCCTGTTTAATTTCCTACCTCAGAGTTCTGACGAAGCGTGATAGTGTATTATATGTAAACATAATATACGTATAGATAGTATAGATAGTATAGATAATAATGATATGTTATAAATAGTATATGTAAACATAAAATAACACAAAAAGCATTTTATTGTTGTAAAATTCAACATATTTTTTTTCTAATGCAGCTGGCAAACACTTAGACAGCTTGGTCTTGGATGTCTTAAGGCAAGCACTGCACAAACATTACTCACTTTGCATTACCCAGGGGGCGCGTGTAACTTGAAGATAAGCCACGGACGCGGAGTAACAATGCCCCTGCAACACTCTACGATCATATTAGATCGGCATCTACGGTTTAAAGTGGATTCCGAACCACTACAAACATCCATGACACCGCCGGGATTCGAACCCGAAACCTGTGGTACCGAGCGCCAGAGCGCCATTCATTCCCCAAATTCAACATATTAAAGTGCAAAAAAAAAATTAAACAAAATTTCTTAACTAAAATATTTGGCTGAGAAAAATCAAGGATTAAATATGATAGAAATCCGAAATTGTGTTAAAATTTTTTTTAAATTCTTCAACATCATCATCATCATCATATGCCATTGATGATGATGATGTTGAATGCCCATGGTGGGCCAATGCCGTTCAGCCTATTCCAATTCATGAGACGCAATAGAACATGCTTTACAAATTCCATGCACAATGGTTGGAACCATTTATTTTTATGTTTCCTCAATGTTTTCTTTTACGAGTTGGACGTAGGTTAAGTAATATTAATGGATCCATGATTATGTGGGATTATCCCCCCCTCCATCAATAAATTTAATGAAATGGCAGATTCTTTGGCCAGAAATCTGGATTTGCTGCTACAACAGTCAATCCTACTTCCCTTGCAGATACAAATGCCGTGGCAAAATCTAAATTAATCATTCCTTTAAAGATTAAAAACTAAATGCCAAATTACAGGACCAAATGTCTGCAGAAAAACAGCTACTACTCTCACAAGATGAAGGATGAAGTACCACAAAAGTATGAAAATTTCTGCTGTTGGGGTTACAAAATACCAAAAAATGTGACAATTGCCTTGATGTCTAGCTTACTCCTCATCATGCCCCGTCGTTGCAGCCGCCATGCATTTTCTGGACCATCATCCCTCGGAAGAGGATATATACTCCAAACTGGCAATCAACATAGCTAAGATTATTCAGGAGGATCACAATTTTTGATTTTCTTGTATTCTTCAGGGTATACAACAACAATACCAAATTGTATTAAAGAATTTAACACTCATTGCATAAACATTTGATTTATATGAGATAAATCAAGATTTCCAATCTCAAAAATTGAAATGAAATTAGACATTATAACAAGTATTTAAAAAAAAGTATTTTCAAATGTAAAAAATGTTTTTGTGTAGAAATTGTTATTTTATTTAATTGTAACTGTTATTAGAGAGAGAAAGAGAAAATTTGAGAAAGTTACCATTTGCATATTTCCATCTTCTCCATGGCGAATGGTAACAGCAGCCATTTGGTCCAAATCTTGATATGTGGTACCTGGATCATTATCCTATAAAAAATTGAATATTGGAAACATTATTTGAATTATTATATAATAAAAATTGAATATTAGAAACATTAGTTGAATTATTATCTAATAAAAATTGATTTCATGAAAAATATTTACAATACATTTCTAGAATTGTTTAAAAAATGATATTTGCGCATTCTTCGAGGATGATAACATGATAGAAATGAAATCTAATCTATATCACGGAAGTTCTTAATTTTCTAGTGGATTTATATAGTTAAAGTACACATTTTTCATTTCTAATAAAATATAATTCAATTAAAAAATTTTAATCATTAATTTAAAAAAAAATTAATTACTTTTCCTATCAAAATTTGCATTACAACGGGAATTCATTCAAATAATAAATTGCTTGTATTTTCATTGTTGTTAAACTAATACGCTAACGATTACTAAAACGTTTCTTTGCTAAATATAACTTTCTTTTTTTTAATTCTGATTACAGGCAAAGATAGAAATACTCATATTTCTTAAAAAATATTTCGCCATAAATTTTTGTTGAAAATATTTCTTTTAAAACTTTAAGTCATTCGTATATCAGAAATTTACCATCAAAAATATAAACTAAATGTTCAATTTTTATTAAGACAAAAGAACAATATATAAATTAATTCAGTCATTTTCTAATTATTATTGATCTAATGTATCATAAAATTTTAAATAATGGCTTAAAGTAAATAATGTGAAATATGTAAAGAAAGACTTGATTTCATATTCAAAAATATCTTTCTCATATGAACAACGTAAGCGGCGACTCTCGGAAAAACTCTCTCCGGATAACCTGATTATTTGCGAGACGCTTACACTTCTTCGTTTATGAAAATAGTGACTGCAATGTATACCGCTAGTAAATTCGAACTCTCATGCGAACTGCATACTTTATTATTTGCGCACATATTTAAAAATTTTTAAATTTTTTAAAATATTTTTGTTGTAATTAAATATAACATTTTTAAAAAAAAAAAATTTTAAATTTATTTAGCACTTAAAATAACATTTTTATAAAATCTGGGATAAAGCGAATCTGTTACTTCACTGAGTAATTAGATCAAATTTAAATTTAACTAGCTGTTTTGACACACATGTTATGGGTATTTCCTTATATATATTCAATATTAAAATATAAATTTTGTTTTTAAAAAAAAATCTAGTGAAAATAATGTTTTAGTTTCTGGGAAATCTTACAGATTTCAGGCAATCAACATGCAGTTTCTTTGAAATCACTTAATAATTTTCACTGTGTCATTATTTTTATTGTATTATTAGTAACTGCAATTTCTATTTTAGAATTTAAAATCGTCAATCAAATTGAACAACTAAGCAATCTGTTTAAAAATTTGTGAACTTCTTGAAAACAGTTAAACAGAAAATATTAAGAGTTAAAAGCAAAGCAAAATAAATTAAGCAGAAATGTAAATTAAGCAGATTTTCGATATAAAGCATTCGTGGTGATTTGGCTACAAATAATGATCAAATATTCAACTAAAGATATAAATTTGTTCTTTTAAAAACTAACATAATATTTATAAATAGTTTCATATCTAATCAATTTAATCACTTTAAATTTTACCTCAACTGGCATTTCTCTGTACTGTATACCATTATTGGTGCTTTCTGCTAGGTACATCTTCATGGTCTTGAGTCTTTCATCAAAATCATCATTGCGTTGTAATTGAAGATGCATATCTCTTCCAAAGGCAGATAAGTGAACGCTTTTTACTTCACTGTCATCGGCACTTCTCTTCGATAATGACCTCACATGAACTACTTCATAGTCAGGAACTGTAAAAGACAAACAAAACAAACTCAACATGTATGAATCAATTAACAAAATGTAATGAGCATAAAATACGGTTAAATATTCGAAAAAATAGAAATTGGTAAGGTTTCACATCTAATTTAGTGAAGTATTATGGTGTACATAAAAATATGTCTATTAGAAATTCATTCATTTATAAATGAATATAAAATTTTAATTCTACATTGTGTTAAAATGTTCTTCTAAAAAAAGTATTATGCCGTAAGCGAGGGCTGCACCGCTGTTCCTCATTTAACACTACCCAGGGGGCAAGTGTAGCTTGAAGATGTGTTATGGACGCAGGTAACACAATCCCCACAGCCCTCTACGATCCTGTTAGACTGGGACCCTACTGTTTAAAATGTATTCCGAACCATTACAAAAATCGAATTCGAAACTTGTTGGTACCGAGCGCTTGTCACTCGGGAATCAGGCCGCCTGCTAAAGAGAGCATAGTATATAATCTCTTTACATGTTTTAAAGTTAAAAACCAGAAAAGTTTAAATAAGAACACTATTGACAGTATAAAATGTATAGATAAATATATAATATAATTAAAATTATTCTTTTGTTGTTGTGAATAATCCTCATTGTCCTGCAGTGCGGGACAGACATCCATGAGTAGTCTACTCATCTATGGATGGAATGGGCAACTTCTGTTGTGATGAAGCATAGACAGAAATCTGACTTCTCCTTGTCACTGAAAAGGAGGGCAGTGCCTTATGGGAGGACTTTTAGTTGGAACTATTTTGCATTTGCATATCGTAGGGAAGAAAACCCGGAAAATCCCACCAAATAGTCCGATTAACAGTGTCTACAACGAAGACGTCAGTGGATTGAATCTCAGCCCTAATGCACGTTGACATAAACCATGAGTTGGGTAAAACTATTGTTTTAGAAACAGTTACTAAAATCAAATATTTTAAAGTTTATTCATTCAAAAGAAATTTCATTAAAAGATATTTTATGAAGTGGTTGAATAAAAGATTGTAATTTTTATAAATCAATCTAAAAGAAAATGTTAAGAAGAATGCATTAAAATGCAAGAATTGATGGCTATATATGTGTCATGAAATTATACGTAATGCATTCTTTCTTATGTACATTTAGACTGAAAAAATTCAGCATTCAATTCATATGTTACCTATTGAGTGTTTTTGATATAGCTGTTAATTTTTGTATTCATTTACAACACAGAGGATGCCATTATAAACAGAGATAAAATCTCATATAGTATATATTTCTTAATAAATATTTTAAATGCTTCATTTGGGATTTAACTCAATTATTTCAAGCAAGGAGTATTTTGATGTCAAAGAGAAAACTTTTTACACGCAAAAACATAAAGCATTCATCATCATTATCATTGGATCAACAGCCCCATGGTAGGCCAAGGCCGTCTGCCTACTAGCAGATTTCGAGACCGGTTTTTTTCTTTTTGCATTGTAGAGTTGTCAGTCCTACACCCAGGGGCCTGATGGCTGAGTGGCTGCGCTCTGGCACTCGGTACCACAGGTTTCGGGTTCGAATCCAGGACGTGACATGGATGTTTGTAGTAGTTTGGAATCCATTTTAATTCGTAGGTCCTGGTCTCATATTACCGTAGAGCGTCACAAGGGACTTCTTCTCACCCACATCATTCCAAACTGTAAAGGGGCAAATCAGCTCTGAGCACAGTGATATGATGTGATGTAGTAGTAGTAGTCCTATGCCGAACGCTCTACAGACATATTAGACTGGGATATACAGTTTAAAGTGGATTCTGAAGTACTAGAAACATCTTGATTGCTAGTCGTTCTGCCATCAGACCCCTATTCACCATTACAATTCGAAAATATTAATATTTTTTATATATTATTATATAATCCCAACTAATATCTACTGCGTTTCGAAAAACTTAGAATCATCTTTATGCAATCAAATAATCATTTGAAAACCGTAAGAAATTTTAATTAATGGTTCTAAGGAACTCCAGGCATCCATCTTTAAAGAATCCGCACCCTCTTCGAAAAAAAGAACAGTATGAAAAAGAAGTAAAACAATCAGAAAAAAAGAGTTGCCTTATGACGACCCTGATAAACACCTAAATGCAAATGGACCTTTCTGTGGTTGAAAGTTCACCAATCCGCATTCATCTTGTAAAGAGTTTATTTGAATCGGGTGCAGGTAAGGTAGATGGAGGAGGAGAACTGTTGCCCTTGACACCTTAAGTGGCACCCATCATTTTGCAAATTGGAATTTCCTTGTTGGAGAAAGCCTGTCCAAGGATGCTTGTTGGGAAAAGAAGTAAAAGAAATCTAAACCGTTAGGCAGTGACGTAACCGAAACACTGCATGCGGAATCGTAAATAAAGCTTATTTAGATGCAGTTTAAAGGAAAGGATCATTGTTCCTTATTTCCTTGTAATCTTGGTTTGGGTGCACGATTTCTGGAGATGTAAGGTCGTTAGATTTATGAATGTTTATCCAACATTATTTGCTGGGAGTAGAAAGTACAGTAAAGATTTGATTAGATCCAAGCATATTGAGATCTTAGAAACATATAGTAAATATATTTGTAAATTGTTCATGCTAAAACCTGTTATATAATAAATATTTAACCATTGAAAGAATATTTTTAAAACAGAAGTTGCTAACACACGAAATTCATGAATTCTTAATGTCCAAAGGATTATTTTGAATTCTCCAGTTAAGCTATCCACTTAAGGATTGAAAAAGGTTTTTCACATGCCATTAAAATCAGAAAATAAAAAAGGAAAATTAGCCGCGAAAAAGAAACATTTATCATTAATTTCATTTCAATACTTCTTGGTTTGTCGCTCTATAGACATTTTGTGCACATTATGGGCTAATTAGACTGGGACCTACAGTTTAACTTGGATTTAAACCACTAACAAATATCCATGCAACAGCCAGGATCAATACTACTAGGAGGAAAAGAAAAAAAACTTTCAGATTTTGTAATTTTTCAAATTGAAAGTTTTAACACATGGGATTTTTTAATATTTTTTACTCCTATTCGAAACATGATATACACATAATGAATATTTATAAAATTCGGTACATCAATTCTTTCCTTTTTTTTATCAATATTTGAATTGAACTTTCAAATAATATAGTGAAATTTTAATTAGAAATGAACATTTTTTTAATCTTAGAAAAAATATTGCATTGCTGAATATTATTAATTCCTGCATACATAATGTAGAATAAAAATTCAAAAATTTATTTTTCAAAGGGTCAAAACAGAACATGGTTCAATTCATTTCAATTTAAAGCTCATTTATAACGAGTTTAAATTTTAAGTTCCATAGATATTTTGAGGGTTTATGCACTAGATACAAGGTACCCAAGGCACTTGATACTGATAAGAACCTGAATGGTTGCACCTATACATGGATGGCTCCTTTTATGAAAATTTCATTACTGTAGATTCAGGGGTCTTTTCCAATTTGTTCTCCTTCAACGCTTCAGCAGGGAAATATCGAACATCTTTTAATGGAGAAGTGGAGGCTATACGAATTGCTTTGAAATATTTACTGATTTTTTAGGATAGATTCGATAGATTGGTTATTTTGTCTGATTCCCCCCAAGCAGTAATCCAGGCTATTAGTCCAACCAAGCCATCCTCATCAGAGGAAATCTCCCAGTGCCGACATCATTTGCAGGAACTGACTTTAAAAATGAAACGAGTGATCTTCAATGGATACCTGGCCACTGTGGCATTTTTTGTAACGGGCACGTCAATTGTATAGCAAAACGAGGGTCAAGACTACTTCAAATGAGATCTTTGGCACTGTCACTCCATTCTATAAAATTATATATGAAACAAATAATAGCTAAAAGTTACAAGTTACAAACTCAAGATGAGATTAAATCAAAGCGTTGGAGAGCTGAAGATCTTTTAACAATACCCAGCAATCCGCGACGACATTTTGTCGCCCAGTTCCGCCTTCTGACTCACCAAACAGAATATCTCCATCACATTAAAATCTTTTCGAACCCGGTCTGCCTCCTATGTGATTCAGCAGATCTAATGAACAGAGAACACCTCCAACGATGTGCGGTATTTAAAGGCGACTCGGATATAGCGCTTTACTGGAGCGCCAGAGAGCTCTTAAGGCAATGACTTCGATTGTCTTTGTATTTTTTGGATGTTTATTCTTTTGTATTTGTTTTTTGCCTTGTTATTTTTTACTCGTATTTGCCTTGCCATTTGAAATAAAAAATAATAAGGAGTTTAAATTTAGTGCATGAATTTTTCATTATTTAGAAGATTTTTTCAATTTTATTTATATATTTCTTTATAAATATAATTCAACTTTGACCTTCAATGGAGACGGGAAGACATATGCCCTTTGTCATTGTTCGACCATCGCGTCTCCCTCTCATCTCATAGATTGTATTGGTGCCTCTATGAGGCAACTGTTGAATGAGGGGAGGACAGTTTACGATCTATTGATGCAGCATGATCTACTGGACTTGGTTTAGGATTCTAAATCAAGGGGATAAGCAACAACAACAACATAAATATAATTCAAAAAAATTTTCGTTTTCTGGGAATTATATACGCTCCTTAGCTTAACCAAAAAAATTTTTAGAAAGAAATAATAACCTGTAACAAAGAGTCTCTATGCACTTACAATGTTAACATCAATTTGTTTACTATTTAAATTGTGCTATATCTCTATAAAGTCCATTTAACATTATCTCCCATAAAATTTTCCTCATCAAACAATTAACCTTGAGAGAAATAACTGCCTTTTCAAAAGACTCGTTTTCCAAACTATAAAAAAATAAACAATCAAAACGAAAACGACTGCAACAAAATATTTTTTTTATTAGACAGACACCCACCAAACAAAACATCACCCTTGACCCTTGCAATCCCTGCATTTGGGTTCAACTTATCATGGGTGGTATATTCTACAGTGGCCTTCAATATGTGTATATCCAGTGGCTTCATGTTTTAAGCGTCATCGTATTTGAATGTTATCTTTTTATTAACTTGTATTTATCGCGATTTGTACGGTCATTATTAAATTCTTTGCATCGTCCTCTTTCATGACTCACATTGTTTTGAAATAAAAATATAAAACAGACTGTCTTGTTTGTTTGGCTAGCGGAAAGTTGATGGGAAATAGAGCTGGATTTGCATACATTTGATTGCTTGATTCGGAAGAAATGAAGGCTTTAATTCAAACCCAACAAAGTAGACTTTGTCCTCGACATGGTTCTTTACATGGAATTTTTTTCTAATTATCCATCACAAGCCATCACGGGAGATTGTTAAATAAAATAAAGAATAATATATTCATATTATTAAAGTTATCAACGGAAAATTTACTATGCCTATTATAAAAACTCAACATTTAAGTAGTTATTATAGACCAAAAATGCAAAGTTTCTTGATCCATTCGATGCTTTTTTTTGTTACCCACTTCCTGATAATTCCAGATAAAATATTACTAAATTAGGTTTTACGGTACTCATTATTACATCTAATTATACTCATTATTAAAGTAGGTACACATTATTACATCCTTATATTACATTCATTATTACATCCGTTTTTGGTTACATCAATATATAGCTTGATCACAGCTTGGATCTTACGAAATACACTGTCAATATGGATAATATTTATACTTATTTTCTCCCACACTTGTGACTTACGACATTTCTTTTGGCTGCAAATTCCAAAACTTCCCATATCTTCTAATTTACGTCAAGATTAAGCTAAATGACTGGTCGAATTAGGTATAGCATGTTGAAATGTTCTACAAACCTATCTTCAATTCAGTTGTTTCAATACATGGTATATTTGCCATATTGAAAAAACAAGCTATATGGACTTCCTCTCAGTAGAAATTGCACATAAGAAATTGTTGAAATACAATTCCAAAATATCAAATTGCTACTTCTGAGCTACACTAATCTCCGGACTCTATCCGGATTTTACGTCTATCCGAGCCTTCTAGTAGCACGTAATCGTCGTTGGAACGCTGGCAGCTGAGTGATTCGTCTGATCATATTATACATCACCGGTCATCCACGATCCAATATCGATGTGCTTTAGCACATAGACCACTATACTATATATAGACCACTATACTATATAGACCACTATACACTAGAATATATTAAACTATACTGACTATTAGTCCTTGATTTAAAAGCGATTTGTGGTAGCCATATGCCTCACATACCCAGGCTTTTTCAGTGATATCTTTGGTTTTCTGCAAGTATTGCATCTCTGATTGTTTTGTTCCTACCTAACGTCATTGCTTATACAATGTGCTTAAAATCGTTGCTGTCACATCCTAAAATTCTGTAATCTCTTGCAACAGTATGGCTGCCAAACAGTATCGATACCACGTTTTAGGGCCATTTACAACTTTACAAGTAAATCATGCATGCTAAATACTAATAAATTCGGATCACGTTCTATGTTCTTTTACGTCTTTACCTTCCTGTTTGTTCTAATACGCGATATGAATTATAGATATACCTCTTACAGAGTAAACTAATGGAAAATTCTAATGTTATAATTTCTTACTACAGTAATATGTCCATTTTATCTTAAAATTATAAATAAAAACTTTTTTTTAACGATGTTTAGATTTTAATGATGATTAAAAAAATCTAATATGACTCAGCTACAGCCTAACGTAAAATAAACATTAAATATTAGAAATATATTTTATTCAAAAGTTTTATATTTTAATGTAAGACAAGAAATTTGCATTACCATATTTGAGACAATCATTTTTAGAAATTAATATTAAAATAATAAAAACCATTTGACGAATTAATTTTGAAATTTAACCAAGTATTAAAAAAATTTATTTATCATCAAGTATAAAATTCTTTGTTTTTTTTAATTATATTATATTATATTATTTATTTTTAAAAATAAGGAATATATATATGTTAAAAAAATTACCAGGATTGCAATTGTTTTACCCCCTTCAAAAGGCTGTGATAGGCTAACAGATTTTAAATAAATATGTACTCAGTTAATTTTTAAGAAAAAATAATAAGGAATTTTTAAGACTTTAGAATTTACCATATCTTTAAATTATTATTTTATGACAAATTTAATTGACTTAACCAAATTAGTATTGTATTTATTTCAAATTTGTACTATTAATAAAAACCAGATAAAAGATCTTTAAAACAATATGAACATGTTAGAAAAAATTTACAATCGTTATTATTTCCTTTATTTACCTTCTTTTCAAAAAGTTTTGTTTATTGTCAGAAAAAACATTTACTTGATTAGGAAAAAAAAATATTTATAATAAGCGTCTTCTTCGAATAATACAAAAATGAGACTTTCAAAAGAATTCTTTCTGTAATTCAACAACAGGGAGAGTTCATCAAGTAATTTCATGAAGTAATTTTTGTATGATAATAACTGATAATTTAGTATTGTATAATTAAAGTTCAGTGAGACTATTACAAATAAAGACAAAAAAAATTATTTCTTCAAAAATTCTTTAAAAAAGTAAATCCAACAGAAATTTTAATAAATCAATAATCAAATACCCTTTGACAAAAAAAGTACTAATTTAGCAAAGCTGGTAAACAATTATAACGGTTTTATGCAACTAGTTTAGTTTTTATGATTTAAAAGTACTAATTTTTAATTTTTAAAAATATTTATTTTTTAATGTTTAAAAGTAAAGATTTGGTACATTAGAATTACTTAAATGTTCATGCCTCACATAACATATCAAATCCGTAATAATTATTTTTTGAATTAAATTATTTTAATTAATCAATAAGGATTTATAAAATGTGACAGTGCTGCCAGCTGTTTAAGACATGTAGTAGCTAGCACGTAAAAAGGAAACTGACTAAAAAGTCTATCTTTCATATATTTTTTTTACTTTCGACTCGAAATTTTCAAACTTTCCGCATGAAGCTTTTCATTTTTTCAAACATAGTAAAAAATCAGGGTTCATTGGAAATCCACAAAAGCAGATCGTGACGGCCACACGACTATTGTAAAAGCATTTCGAAAACTTCAAGTTTTTCCAGCTGTTTACGATATGCAGTATTGAGCATGTAGAAAGGAAATCGAGCTACAGAAAGACCTTGCATATCGGTTTTTTTAAAGAGGTGAAAGTCGTGTTTGGTAAGCAAGAAAATTGCAACAAGCAAACAATTGCAACAAATTTGTTATTTATTTATTATTGTTATTATTGTCTTGAAAGCAGATACGCTCTTGTACGTGACTTTCATAAATTTTTTCAATAAGCCATGTTTTTTGAGTAAGGGTGATGATAGTACAAAAATTTTTTATCTCTACTAATGGTTGATTTAGCAAATTCCCAATATAAGGTTTTCTAGTAAGTTATTGTTTTTTTAATAGTGTAAAGTTTTACTCTCCCAGTCATAATAAAAATAACTGTACTTCGTATCTTCTAACTGAAGATCCATGAGAAGAGCTACAATTTCCAAATCACAACAAACATGTCAGATGTATTTGTTTCATTGAAGATAATTCAAAAAAATTTTCAAATTTTTATAAATTTCTTTCATAGTGACAGTGGCCAACTAGAATTCAATGGAAAATAGATACCACTCTGCAGTAACACTGCCTTAAGACATTTGTTTCGGATAAATCTATAAATAGTCTCCATTACGAAGAGACATATTCCATTTTGAGATTAATCATTAAGCCTTTCATTTGTCAGAACAGAAAACAAAGTTTTTTTTCCGGTATAAAATAAAGCAGAAATTGCTCATAATTGCAAAATAAAGTCACTAGAACATCTTCCTAAAATAAGTCCCATTTTTTAAGTTGCAATGCAAGCGACTCTGCCTTAATCTTGTACAGCTCTAGATCTCTAACAATATTATTCAGTTCTTCTTTGGTCAGAATGTTTAGTATAGGTATTTCAACATCATTATATTCAGCACTATATATGGAATACTGGAGAGTATCATATAAAATTAATCCTAGATCTACTTCTGAATCAATGAAAACCTCATTTGGAGTTAACCAAGGGGGTTGGTAGTAGGACAGATTCAAGCACAGCACATTCGACTTCTTTTTCCCTTATGATTCCTCCACGAAGAGTTTTTACCATGCAGACGCAACAGTCATTTAAATGATTACTTAGATACCTCCACAGCATGAGAATTGAAAATGGCATTGCCATTTCATTTTCTTTTTGCCTTGAAGGCCACATGATATCTTTCTTTGAACAAAAATTACGATATATATATATATAATTTTTTATCAGAAAAGAAGGTGATATGCCACTTTCATTAAAGGATTAATGGAATAGTTTTGACTTCAAATGTCATATTTCCATATACGTATATAGCAGAAATTTTTAGTACGATTAACGTGCTTACGTGGCCTAACAACTATAAAAAAGCAATGCGTTTAACTAAAATGCAATTTTACTTTAATCCTTTCTTTCTCACACAAAACAACCAATGTAACTGTTATATTTAAGTCCAAGGCATAAAATTATTTTATTTTACTACGCAGGGACAGCCAGACTATCCTCGTCTCTTGCAGACTAATCAGCTGCAAAGGGTTTACTCGATAGTAGTTATAAAATCTTTTTAAAAATTAATGCGTTGGAAACACTTTTCAAAACCTTACTTTTTCATATATTTTAATATTTGCACATTTCATAAATATCCAATATATATATTTTTCGATATATTTTATTATGTACGCCACTATATAATAAGTTATATTAGATAAATTTTACATCTTCCCTTGTTTCATTTTTCACATATGTTTCAAGAAATTTGAGAAATCTCTGTATCTCTTAACAAATTGTTATTAAAAACCAATTGTCAATTTTAAATATCATTTTCGGACCAAGTTCGGCTGGTTCTTAGTTCGAGAGTCTTTATATGCCGGTTGTTGCTAAAGTCCTATTTTTATAAATCTATGTCAGGACCACGTGGCTAACGTCTGACAGTAGCTTTTCCGAGAGTCCATTAAATCTAATTGGGGGCTGTAAAACGATCCTGTCTAGCGAACAACCTGAAACCGCTCTCCTGTGACTCATTATCCATTGTAACAAAATCCTACTTTACTGATGCTGCTATATAATACATGTAAGATAACCAAGGTTCGATTTACATTGATGCTGTATGCTAAAGACATTACTCTGAAAACAGAGTAAACTCAATGGAAATTGTGACAATTTCACATAAATTTTCCTTTTGCCCCGAAAGTTTTTAATAAGACAGGCCAATGCTGAGCACTAAAACTCCTCCTAGAAGACATTAGAGAGTTTTTGCATACCGTACGTTAGTTACCGCAGGACGTCCGTTAGCTTTTTCTCCCTAGCGCGCATACTCATAAGGAAACTGAGCATGCGCGCTAGGGAGAAAAAGCTAACGGACGTCCTACGGTAACTAACGTACGGTATGCAAAAACTCTCTATTATTTCTCTATTGTACTGGAGTTTGATTTGATTTGTCGCTCTACGGTCATTTTTTTGCACATTTTAAGCTAATTAGACCGAGATTCCGAGTCACAAACAAATATCCACGCTACAGTTCAGGATTCGAACCTGAATCCTGTGGTACTAATGGCCGAAGCTATAGACAATTGGCCATCAGGCCGCTGTTATACTAGGGAGCATTATTGTCTAGGTTTTCGGTTTTGTCGCTCTACGGTCATTTTGTCACTCTAAAGTTTTTTTGTTGGGCTAATTAGACCGGGACCTACAGTTTAACGTGAATTCCGAACCACTAACAAACATTCATGCCACCACGACATTATTGCCTAGAGTTCTGAAAAGCAATTAATCTTGGTTAACTGTTTTAATCGTTAAAGAGAATATTAATTAACAATTAACAGTTTTACTTTTAACAGTTAATTTTAACCAAGTGTATTTCATATATATAAAAAATTAAAGAATGTACTTGGCATTTTTATTTTTATCCATGTATAAAAACTATATCTTTAAGTTAAAAATAAGCGCTCTATTAAAAGAAAAATATTTTAAACAATGTCTTTTAATTTATTATATACTGAGATGGCCAGTCAATCATAAGTTTTACATAACCATATTTTACATTGACAAGTTTTGTTGAGAAAAAAGTTCAATAGAAAAAAAGAAATTAAAACTACTAAAAATCTATAGTGTAAATATAAAAATATATATATATATATAAATCTCATATGTATTAAGTAGTATCACCACAATTAGCCACATCGTTATACGGTTAAAGCAATCTCATTTGTAAATTATTCACTTTAATATATATTCATAATTTCATCATAAAAAAACAGTGAAAATAATAAAATAAAAAAAACCTGAATAATAAATAAATAAATAATAACTGTCAATCGATATAAATGTTAAAAAAAATGCTTTTCAATTTCATATACGCTAAATTTATGTGGGAAAAAAAGCAGCAGCGAATGTAAGCTTTCAATCTAACTGGAATTTAAAAAAAATAATAACAAAATGTTACCATACAAAAAATTCCTGTTATGTAATGTACACTCAAATATAACATTATGCGTGCTGAAAAAATCAAAATAACAAATTCATTTTTTATAAATTAAACAAAACAAATCTTGTGCAATTAATGGAAAAGTCGTGAGAGTTTTTTAATGTACGGAAATAAAATATTTTTCATGACATTGAAAGGTGGTGATTACATAGCATCTCATAATTTGTTAATAGTTATTAATATCTCTCAGGCAAAAAGAAATTCAATAAATCATTCATGATAAATCATTAATCTTGGAGTTCCTAGCTTCATTATCTAACTGTTTATTATCATATTTTCTATAACAGAAAAATAATAACAAAACAAGAAAGAAAGAAATGCATTCAATATGACCTTTTAGTGAAAAGTTTCTAATCAAAATTTCAAATTTTTACTTTTTATCAATATTTTGCTGATTGTTTCTCAATCCTCAGTTTAGTTAGAAAAGAAATTAAACCATATTTTTTTTTATTATACATGAATACGTTTATTTCAAAATAATACTTGCCTTAGATATGAAATTCTGCTTTAATATTAGATTACTTCATTTTCATTTTACAACAAATAATCTACAAAATCTTAAATTGAGTAACAAATCTATGAAAAGGAATGCCCACTTTTAGTAATAAAAATTCAGTAGTAAATAAATATTAGTCTGGAAAATTTCTAATATTAATCAGAGTTAATAAAGCGCTTCTAGAAATCAAAGTTTTCGAATCTAAAGTGAAGAAATCACACATAAAAGAGAAAAGACAGAAGAGAAATCACACACAAAGATCACAGATAAAAAATAAAAATATATATTTATACGCATAAATAAAAAATTATTATTCCGTTCACATTATTCGAATAAAATAATAGAAATTAGTTCAGGGTAATTTATAAACATTACATTAAAACTGGATTAAATTTGTTTCTTTTTTCTGAATCTTTATAAGTAACTGTAACTGTAAGTCGTTAATTCCTAAATAATTCGGCATGTTTTTAAATAATTATTTGACACGCTTTAAAAAATATTCAGCTTATAACTCTTTGTAAAGACATTAGATTCAGGTTATTAGCATTAGTTCAAATAAATATTTATAAACTTTAAAATTTTTACTTCATTTCTTGAAGTTTTTATTGCATAAAATAAAATATATTTAATATAAAACGTACGGGAAATTAATATTTTTAGAAAGAATGATTTATAATGCAAATATACAAGATAGTTTATGGCATGACTTTCATAAATCAAAACCCCAAAATTTTAATCATAAAATTATCCTGTATGTATTATTTTTATTAATTTTGCTGTATAGAGAAGATATATTTTCTCATATATAAAAAGAAAAGATAATGCAAAACAAATGAAATAGATAAATAATAAAAATATTCCCTATCTGCAATAATAATTTTAAAAATATTCCCCATCTGCCTCTTATTCAAACATTTTATTTTTGTAAATGTTAAACTTAAATTAGATTGAAAACATATTTGATTTCAAAATAACATAAAATTATAGTCAATAACAGTAAATTTAGGGATTGAACCATTGTTAATCTCATAAACGACCTCCTTATGTAAATTTTAAGTAATGGCTTTTATTTAAATTAGATTTTAGTCTGCATATTGAAGTATTTGATTATGATTTATTTATGTTCCTGTAGGAAGAAATAAAAGTCATAAATTTGAATAGAAAAGAATAAGAATAAAAAGAATGATTGCTACATTTCATATGTTTCTTTTCCCGAAAATTAAATTACTTTTAAAGCAATTGAGTTTCATAAAATTGATGAATATGTTTCAAAAAATAAAAAAATGATAAGGTTTTTTCATTTTTTTTTATTTAATATGAGATTCATATTATCACACAGATTTTACTTGGGGTTTTCTCGATTCTGTTTAACATCAGTCCAATATAAAAATTAAAATTTTAAAAGTTTGCTTTCTGGTATAATTAATCATTTATCGTGATTAAATCCTTTTTTGTGGTATAATTAATGAGTAAAATTAATCAAATATCGTGTTTAAATAATTTTATGGGGTATAATTAATCAATAAAATTAATACTTTATCATTATAAAGTAAAGTAGTGATTTATATTACTTTGAGTTCTATAAAAATGAACTAAACATTGTTGCTGAAGCATTATATATTATATATAATACAATATTTTAATGAAATGTCATTATATTACAATACTAGCAAAGAATCATATTTTATATTTAAAAATGGAATTGCTTTTAAACCGTTGAATTGTTTTAGACACGACCAGTGAAGAATATATGAAATACTTTTTAGTTAAAATATAGATTATGCCTTTTATCATATCAAAACTTAATTAAATCACAATTTTAAATAATTTTTATAATCACGTATATATAATTAAAGTTTAAAGTTTATTTAATTTTCTTGTGCTTACAATAAGAAAGGGAGCAAATTCATTTCACACAAAGCATTTTTAATTTTTCACATTAAAGGCAAAACAGAAAAACTCTCTTACCTTTTTCATAAGAATCCACATGAAACGTTTGCTTTAATAGAGATGGATCCATTCGCCTGTGAATC
The DNA here is from genome assembly GCA_021605075.1 of Caerostris darwini. Classification (NCBI taxonomy): domain Eukaryota; kingdom Metazoa; phylum Arthropoda; class Arachnida; order Araneae; family Araneidae; genus Caerostris; species Caerostris darwini. The sequence goes on along the minus strand of BPLQ01008512.1, from coordinate 199,587 downwards.
TGTAATAAAATACAGTTTTATCTGTTATTTCTAACGGATATAAATTAAAAACATAATGAAATTTAAATAAACTAGTCAGAAATGTTTCTTCAATTATAAAGGTTTTCTTATACTATATAGTACTATTTTTAGACTTTCTTACAAATTATCACTTATATATTTTCATAAATGTTAATTAAATTGTTTTTTAAATGAATTTATTCTCAAAATCTGGTCATTTTAAAATTATACCATCACTTTTTTTTTTAATTTTCTGTATTACAATGAATTTTATTGCTTATTTACATTTTACATTAATACTATTTTACAAGATTACAAAATATTATTAATAGTTTCTGCATATTCCAAACGATTTTTTACAAAAATTAATTACTTGAGAATCATGGAATAAATTTTTATAAAATTTTATCAAAATAAAAGAAAAATATTTTTATTATTACGATGGAATACGTATTGTTTTAGTAAAAGATATCATGAATATAATAATTATCGTTCCTGTTGACATAGTTTCAAACAAAAAATACTTTTTTGTTGTTGTTTTAACATCTGCGGGCCTCATGTACACCATGAACAACGCCTTTTAGGGGTAACTGTCTCTTATTTGGTTTACGTATGTATGAAAAACCAGAAAACTCCCACCAGGCAACCTGTTTTCCGATGCCAGAGAATTTACACACCTCAATCGCTGTCGGGTCTTCTCATTTCTGAAATAAGTGACTATAAACAATGCTGCCAGCGAATTCGAACTTCAGCCCTCCAACCCGCTAGCTGTAAACATTGCCACTGGCACAAGTATTGGTTGTCTATTAATTAAATCAGATAATTTGTCTTTGGTTTGAAAGATAATTTGTTTTAAAAATCTATATTTTCCCTTTACATGTTATTGCCACAGTGTGTGGTAAATAGCCTGTTCAGTTTGCGAACTAGAAAAGTTCAGTTCGAAATCAAACATACAAAGCCGAAATAAAGCTTTAATATCTGTGCTTAGAAATTGATAGGAAATTCTGTTGGCTGAAAAAACCCTTCCATTACATTTGGGCGGGATGATACGTATGAGGTAAACAGAATAAGGTAGCAACAGATAGCACTTTTGGAGATGTTCTTTCAAATTGTGGAAGGTCAAAATGTGGGTGCAGTATAGCAACCACTTCCTCGTTGTGTACTGCTGAATCAACTACACATCAGTTTTAGTAATGAATGACATCATTCAAAATGACAGACATTAAAAAACTACTATAAATTCTATTTGTATTGTGTTAATTATATTGATGAATTAATAATATTTTTACTTTATTCCTATTTATTTTAAAATTTGATAGGTTCTTATTAATACCATATAAAGTTTTAAAAATACGTACTCAAATCTCTATCTTAATGGGACTAAATGTATGAAAAATAATATAATGATTCTAATATAAATACAGTTAAAAATATATTAGAATATTAAGTTAAAGTTTATTTAAATTTATGTATAGCATAATACATAGCTTTAAAGACACCAGCAACTTAATACAGAAAGTTCCTAATTTATTTAGTATTTTAACTGTCTCGGGTTTCCTACATAACTGGTATTTTAATTAATAAAATAAAATTTTTAAAATATTTTTTTCTACTTACAGGCAAATGTGCATGTTTAATGCCATTTATGGATATTATAAAGCTTAGAAAAACCACAAAATTCTATCCGGCTTCGTTCTTCTCAATTCCATAATGAAGTTTCCTATAAATAGTGTATCTTACGAGAGAGAGCAGCTGCAAATAAATCTGAAATATAAAAGACATCTAATTAGATGAATAAAATGAATATTTTTTGTAATTCTCAAAAAAAAAAATAATAATAATATTTATAACAACCAATAAATGAATATTTAAGACTAACCAAAATATACTTAGTTTGTCTTTTATATTGTCAATATTATATTTAACTGTAATGCTAAATTACTAATTTAGTGTTATTAATAATGCATCATCATCGATATGTGTTCCCTTATAAATTTTAAAATATTTAGAAATTTTAAGAGCAATAACGAACATAATTCAATGCGTATACTTTATTTTCTAAACATATATCTTTTTAATACAATATATTTTCTATCAATGTTTAAACTTGCTATCAGTTTCGCTAGCAATATATTTACATATTTTCTAGTTTCAATATAAATTTCATGGTCCTAATTTCATTATTGTTTTAACTTTAATTTTTACAATAAAAGTACAACCACCCATAAATAACATATCAGAATATAAATTATGTTGTTAATATAATCATAAAATAATTATTAAAATAATCATTAATAATTATTTTATGATATATATAAAATAATTATTATATTGTAAAATCAATATTATGTTTTATTCTAGTTCTACGTGTTTGAAATTCGTATAAAAGAATATAAAAATTAAAAATTAAATCTCAAAATACATTGATAAAATGTTTTTGCCAATATAAATTAAAATAAAAAATATACATCCATAACCAATTTAACTTAACGATTTACAATTTTATATTATTTGTATAAAATTTAATTCAACAGTAAAAAAAAAATTCCAGGAAAATAATTCCAATTATAAGTTACAAAAAAATTTTCATATGTCTTATTAAGCCTTTTAAATATTACATTTAATTTTATTACAAAAAAAAATTAAATATAATACCTAATTTTTAAATACATATACAAAATTTGGTTTATTCTGATTATCAAAATTTAAACTTTTTATAAAATGTTAGCGCTTTTTTTATTTATGAAATAAAATATACTAGTACATATACTAGTTCTATCATTAATCATGTTATTTTATTAGCAAATCTTTGACAATATATAATAGAAAGACAGATGTTCGTAAATAATTGAGTACTACAGTAAAAAACTTTGTAGGCGCATTAAATATAGGGAGGAACATATTTCCTGCAGATAAAATAAGACAATAAAAAATTGATAATTAACAAATTAACTCGGTAAATTTTTTTTATCTGTACTTTATGCGTACTTAATAGTAATTTCGAAATTCAAAATGTTTCAAGTAGACACTGAGTTATAAGAAAATATTTAAAATCTAAAAATAACTAATGTCATATTTTCTTTTACAAAAACGTGCTTACGTGTACGTAGAATTTTTTTATTCGGCTACTATCAAATCATAAATAAAAAATATACATATTTCTTAAAACTCTACTGAGTTATATCAGTTGAAAAATAATGTATTGACCTCGACATTAAAATGTTTTATTATTTTAAATTAAAAATTGAAAATTTGTTATTTACTACTACTTTCAATATAATTGAAATTTAAAATGATAATATTCAAAATATTAAAATAGCTTAAAAAACTATTTTTTACGTATTGTCAATATAAATTATACTATTAAATCACTAAATGTTATTAAGATACTACCACTGACAGGTTATGCAAAAAATTAATCCTAAGCGCATGAAATATGTAGAAAATTAAATCAAATTAGTTAAAAGTCTTTTGATCATTGTACAGAGAACTTTCAAGGTAAAACAGGGTAGTGCATGGTAATGGCAAAATTACTACGAGGACAACCCAGGCTTTTAAATATTCGTATTTTATGTCGATGGACTTTGTAAATGCCATATGGAAGATTCCAGTGGTCTTTGAATGTGTTACACTGTCTTTTGCTTCTTTCTGAGATCTTAAAAATCATACCTAACAACATATTTTATCTCTAGTTTCATTATTTTTTTAATTTTATCTATTTCATTATTTTATTTTTTCATTATTTTATTCTGTATGTGCATTCTCGAAAATTTCAACTTGGAGGTTTCTTTTGCCGATTTATCAGATGCTTTATAATCTGCAATATTTTGATATATATTTGAAAGTTATTCTTTTCGAATGTGCTGTAAATATAAATTATACCCAATAGATCATTAGTGTTTCTAAGATACTAGCAATGACATATTATGCAAGAAATTAATACTTAGACACATAAAATATGTAAAAAATTAGAAGAAATTTGTTAAGTCTCTTGATCCTTGCAGAGAACTTTCAAGGTAGAACAGGGTAGCGCATGGTAATGGCAAAATTACTATGAGAACCATACTACAGCATGGCTTTTGAAGATTCAAATTTTTTGTAAATGGACTTTGATATATAAATACCATAAAGAACTCACTGGAAGAACTCAGTAGGTCTCACTGTCTTTTGTTTCTTTCTGAGATCTTAAAAATCGTATTTTATCTTTGGTTTCCATTATTTTAAATTCTGTCAGGGTATTCTCCAAAATTTCACCTTTGAAGTTCTCTTTGCCGATTTATCAGATGCTTTATAATTTGTAATATTCTGATACATGTTTAAAAGCTTTTCTTTTCGAATGCGCTGTTATATTTCGGTTTTTTTTTTCAGAGCACCACGAATTAACGTAACTTTTACGTATTTATAAAATGCTACACAATAAGAACCCAATCGTACCGAAGGGTCATGACCTTGACGTAATGCACCGCCTATGGAAATTCTAATGCGAATTCATCAAAGGATGTGACATCCGTAATGCGAGGTCATATATCGTTAATGCATTTCCCTGTTCAGAGTTAACATTAAAAAAAGAAAATAATAGTTATGTATTACTTTAATCAAGACTATAGACATCCTCAGTATGTATGACTTGCTCCTTACCCTCTGAGTGAATTCGATTTTCATTTGCCATTTATTTTATGCATGGAGAACTGAGGAATCGATTCTTTTGTGATTTCCGACGTATTTTATTATACAATTTCTTCTCATCAATCTCACCAGAATATTTAATGTTTTAGTCGAAGGACATATTTCTTGTTCTTTTGTAATATAATTCTTTTTCTTCGTATCTCACAAAAGAGATTTAGAAAATAGATGAATTGAATTATTTAATACATCATTTTGACTAGATTTTAGCATATGTACTGGGAGAAGGGTAATTTTAAATAAAATTTTAGGAATATGCTTTCCTTATATTTTGGAGTCTAATTGTTTCCTTGTTTGACAGACCAAAAAGGAATGACATATGCATATTAAATTTTTTAGTAAACTTGAATCAAAAATTCTACTTAACATTGTTAGCGCTATAAAAGATTCGCTATCATAAATATAAGTCATTAATCAATCATATCAGTTTAACATCTAATAAATATCTTATTCTATTTTAAATATAAAATACATTAATTACACTGACTACTACAGTAACTAACAGACGCATTTTCTTAAACATGAAAATAGTCCTTGCTTAACAATTTTGGAGAGCCCTATACAAAAATTCTAGTAAAAATTGGTGATTGGATTTCTTATTTAACAGTTACAGAAGTAGTCGGTTCTGTCGGTTTTTTTAAGTGTATGTGAAAAATGAAGTATGGGAATTTGTAAATTTGTATATTATATATAACTTACAAATTATAATAATTTGTAAATTATATAGCAATGTCTTTATAAAAATGTATTAAAATTTGTCTTATATATTGAATATTTACGAAATATATAAGCATTAATATATATATATTATATGTATGACATATCTGAAGTAAGTTTTAAAACCGTCTTTATGAGCTAGCATCGAGTAAAACCTACGGCACTGCAAGAGATCTGCAAGAGACGACACTGCAAGTCTTAATCTGAAAGTGACTATTGCCACTATAGAGCTTTGTCATATTACAAGAGTTATTACGTTATTACAATAGGAATTTATTGTCTACAAACGAGAAACTTATCGTATTGTATTTCAAGAAAACTGTGGCTACGTTAACAATAAGCATGGTGAGCATTTTCATTAGGGCATTACGAAAATAGGGAAGACACCAAGGATAATCGCTCTCTGCATTGTTGGCAGATTATTGATGGAAAATTTTCAATGTTGATTTTGAGAAATTGCATTTATTATTGACCGAATCACTAATTAATTGAAACTTATCTTGTTTGTAGTGTTTGTAATAGGCTCACTTATAAAGTGAGCAAATAAACATTAACAAAAATTTTTAAGTAAATTTTAAAATTTTAATGTCATATTAGTTTGAATTTTAATTAGACATTTAGTGGAAAATATTATTTGAGGCATCGTTTTGTACGAAAGATGTTTTAAAAAGGTGAGTTCTATAAGTTAACATACCGATTTCAAGCAAAAAGTTTGAAGATCATGGTATTGGAGATAAATAATAAAAGTAGCAAAAAGAAATTTATGCACTATGTATTAATTAATTAACTATCAAGCATTTATCATTAGGACATTTGCAGCTATTTCTGAAACAGAAAAAGCAACCCATTTACAGAGTTGTCCCTTTTGATATTTTATTACTTTTTTAAGGTTAGATATAAAAATAGCATTACTTAACATTTTAAATTAGATATTATTTTGGCATTTTTTGCGTTTTTATATTTTATTCTTAAAGATTCTGTATGTTAAGTAATTTTGTGTCTATTTATCTACATCATCTCGATATATTAGCAAATTTGGGAAGAAAATTATTTACATCACATTTGTGTTAAATATAAGTGAAAATGGATTATATATATTAATACTCAATATATTTCTTAAAAGTAAGAGTCATATACAATTACGATATCAGCCACTGAATTAACTACCGAATTTTTTTTTTTCTTTTTTTAGCTAAATTGCTGAAATTTTAGGTTTTTAATAATACTTAAGTTATATAACAATTACTCGTATATACAGTTATCCGTACTAGACATATTAAAAATGAAAGCAATTTCATCATTCCAATACAAAATGTTACAATTATCATGCTACAATAACTTTACCATGCCAACTAAACATCTGAGGTTCGGTGAGATATTAATTTGATTGCCATTAAATTCGTGTCGAAAACAAAAAAAATTAGAAATTAATTGCTATGTTCAATGCATCCCAGGAGAAAACAGTAGAACTCAGCGAACTGATATTGCACCAACATTCACTGAATGGATAATCACAAGCCGACATGGTTCATAAAGTCCTTGCCGGAACAATGCAGTGCTGCACCAGAAAACTGCGCAGGCTATTAGACCTGGGTCACGCACAATCGTGACGGCAGGCCTATCTAAATGTGGGCAGTTCCACACTGCAAACCCACTTTCTCTGTTGTGCTCCGGTTGCGTTTGTTGGTGGTGCATGGCGGATTGAATTGTCCAATCTGCTTTCAATTAACGCTAGAAATGATCAAGGTGAAGGCATCGGGGAATTTACCATAAATTGGATAAAAGTAGGTTAGTTTCCTTACAGATTTTCCCTCTCGATTGACTGTTGCCAACTGTCCGAGTGGACTTGACTGGACTTGGCTCGTGAGGTGGTTTTAATTGAATCTTCGAAGCTGTAGGCCTTTTTTGTGGCACTTCTTGTCAAAATATACTCTTATCTAATAATTCAACAGTCGTTTTGATAAAAATTTAAGAATATAAAACATTTTTAATATGAGACAAAAATTATAACAATATTGCAGAGAAGATTCTACAATGATGAGAACTACCAATTATGATATAGTACATCAAGGTGAAGGCGTCGGGGAATTTATCATAAATTGGATAAAAGTAGGTTAATTTCCCTACAGATTTTCCCTTTTGATTTACTGCTACCGTCTGACCAAGGTGGACGTACGTGACTATAAACAATCTCGATTTGGGCTTGTTTACGTGAGATGCTTTTAATTCAATCTTCGAAGCTGTAGGCAATTTTTGTAGAAATTATTGACAAAATATTCTCCAAACTGTATAAATCTAATAATTCAACATGCGTTTAGATAAAAATTTATGAATAAAAAGCATTTTTAATTACAGAAGACAAAAATTATAACAATATCGCAGAAAAAATGTTGTCAGGAAGAGAGCTACCAATTATGATATGGTACATTAAATGAAATGCCCCTTTTAAACATTTTATTGTTTTACACGTGAATATGTCATCTATGTAATGTAAATGCTACTTTACATATGAATAAATAGTCTCCAAAATTCATATAGTGGAAATGCGTGTCAGCTAGTTCTTGTATTGTCCAACTACATTTTTAATAAATTTGGGGATCAACTTTCAAGATTTATTTGCTATAATATACCTTTTGCAAATAAAAATATTTCAATAAAATTCCTTGTAAAAAGGAATTATTGCATTATGTACCACCTTCACCATAACAAATTATCACTTACGAAATAAAGCCGACTTTATAGATAGCTATACGCTTCATTTAATCCGATATGATACCTTTGAGAACTCCTTTTTATAATGAAATTCTCTTTTAAATATCATTAAAGGACTCAAAAAGAAAAAGAGTAAAAAATTATATCATTAGCAAAGTGGACAAACATTGTCATCTGTTTCAAAAAAATGTTTCTCTAAAACTTTTTGTGGGTAATTTGTATGTGACTGTATAATATTTGGGTAATTTGTATAATTAGCTGTGACAGTTGGTAAATTAATTTAAACATGCAAATTGCAAGGGCAGTTTTTCCTTTCTTTAAATCTGCAAAATGTAGTATATTGAATTGTTTTCATAACAATTTAATTCATTACAGTTGTTAACTTATGTTTAAAAATTTAAAAAAAATATCAGGACACATTTTATTCTAAGTAATAATAAAGACAAAAATTATCAAATGTTTATATTAAATACAAATTTAAAAGAAATTTTGAATTTCAAAAAGTTTTTAGTCCTTTTTTATTACATTATCATTTTAATACATTAAAAAATCGTTTCATTGATAATATGTCTATCTCAATTTTATCCTAGGCAATAGAATGAGAAACAACTTGACATTTTTTTATTTAGATTAAATTAGATTATTTATACTAATTGATTATGATGATTTTGTTATACGATTTATGTGTAGCGAATACCGATAGCAGCTTTTAATGTAAATCGATCGTGTTTCTAGTTTACTTCTTGTTTGTTCTCCTTTAACCTTTCATTTACCTTTTATGTCCTTTAACCTTTTATTTAACTTTTATAACCTTTAATAACCTTTTTATTTACCTTTTCACAACTTTATTTGTTTACTGTCTGAACCAGTCAATGACTGCCATAGGAAGCAAAACAAGCAAAGCCATATGGATATCGTGAAAGCCACACAAACATTGCATTTTCTACTTTAACATTGAAAGTATTAATCGTTTGAAACTATCATGAATCATCAACTTAACTGGTATCCTCATAGAACACTTTTTTGACAGATGTGACACATGAAAGTTTCTTTCATGACATCTTGAGATGTTAGAAGGTCAACCTTGTCATTTACGTTGCTTTCTTTGCTAATTTATCATTTAGTTTTATATTGGTGAGAGAAGACACATTTTTATTGTTTTTCAAAGTTTTTAGAAATCATATGTCATTTCGTATAGTTGGAAAATTAAAATTGAACTTCCAATTATTTTTTTTCATACGATCACGATCAATTTTTGTACAACAATTAAATAAAAGAAATTTAAAATCAAAATGTCAAATATCTATATTCAATAATACATAATAATTAAATAGATATATTCCAATAGATATATTCAATTAATTGCTTTCACATATGAAAAATATTGTATTATTTAATAATATTAAACAGTTTATTATATTGAATTTTATAATAAACTGTTTAATATTAACAATTATTAAACTTTATCACACATAAAAACATTTTATACATAAGACTATTTCATGCTTAAATTCATTTAAATTGTTGGCTAAATAAAAACAATTATCCGTTTTTTTATTTATCATGTTAAGAAATTTTGTCTTAGCATTTCATTTATTACAGAAAGAATTATTGACCCATATCCATAAGCCAAGAAACAATGTTGTTTCTCTTAAGCAATAGTTAACAAAATAATGTATTTGTGTTTTCCATGCACATCTTTTTCCTTCTAAAAAGAAACTTTGTTGTTAAAGGTAAAGAATTGTTAAAACTTTCTATTGTGTGAAAGTATTTAAATTAACAGAAGATTACGAAGTTAATAAGTTTTCATGACAAACTAAGATGATTTTATTAAGAAGTTTTATACAATAATGTAAGCTCATAATAATTTTATGTAAATAACATTTTTTTGCAATTACTCAAAAACAATTCCAACATATAAAATCGTAAAAAAGAATTTACAAAGATCATTGAAAGATCAATTTTCTTTTTTTTAAATAAAAACGTTAAGGGGCTCTTTCAATGAAACTTCATCAGTGTAGTTATTTATTTAAACGTATACATTATTTGAAAATTCTTGTTATTTTAAACATTAGATGAAACTATCTAATAACTATCATATTTCCCAATTTTTGTAACTTCAATTATCTATACTGAATTGGTAAAATTTTTATTTAAGAGCTATGTTGGTAATCTTCTTTTAACACATTATTCTTTTAACACATTAATATACTAAAAAAACATCGAGATTTATGAATACTAATGCTACTTTATCATTATTTCCATAAACATAAGGTTCTCAAATCATAAAAATGAGAATATCCATTGAAAGTTTTGTACGTTTTTGATACACATAAAAATTGAAGAACTTTAATTGTTTAAAAATTATTTATAAAGAAGTTATATGGAATATTTTAAAGAAATATACACTTGAATAGTAAGAAATTAAAAATATTTTAATTTTCGTTACATTTTTACACACTGATATGTATGTGCATTATATATGTTAATCCTTAATTGTAGCTAATAGTAATTGTTTTGCGGTTTAATATGACCAATATTATAATATTGAATAAAAAAAATTGATGTGATTCACATATTGTTCATATGAAATCAACTGATTACAACATCATAGCTATTAAGATACTTAATAAATGGGAAAAGGGCAGGATAGAATTTTTTTGAGTATTTTTTGGCAATATATAAGGTTCATCCGTAATCAGAACCTCAGAAAATATAATAATTTTACTACATTCGCACTAGAAAAATATTTTGAAAATACACAAGAAAAAAGATTAAAAATCTATTATAATTGGTAATTTATGCCTCCCATCCATAATTACGTTTTTGTACCGAATGCGTAGTTTAAAATACTTTAAAAATGTCCATAGTAAAAAGTTCAAGAACCATTCTAATAATTATTACATGTTTAAATATCAAATAGCATTCGAACATTTATTTATTTATTTTATTTTTATTTATTTATTTTTTTTCAGTTTTAAAAACATTTAACGAACTTATGTATACCATGAATATCTTTTTATTTAAAGATTAAAAAAATAAACTGAAAATCAAATTTTAATAATCAAAAATCCACGTCCCTAAAAAGCTGTTAATTGAATTAAAATCTAATTTACAAAAATAATACTATTAATAGTCTATTATTAATATTAAAAATAGTCTACAGTAATCTATTATTAATTATTACTATTACTATCTACTATTAATACTAAAAAAAGTCTACATGAACTGTTTTTTTCTTTGATTTAAAAAATGTTTTTCAAATGATTAATTTATTTTAAAATTAAATTTAACATTTAAAAAACAGTTTTTAAATCAAAGATGAAATAAATAAGCAATTCAACGGAAATAAAAAAACATTTTTAACCCATCCAAAAATGTAATCGTAAGCAATTTTAAAGCACGTACAAAAAATATTTAAAATTATTGTATACTAGATGCTTATTTACATTTTAATAGTAAATCCCAAAAAATAATGATGAGTTTAAAATAAGAACATCCTAGCAATACTGCACACCCTCTATTATCATGCATCCTGAAATTCAGACATGAAAGTTGTTTTAGCATCATTAATAATGTCTTTCGATGATGGGTGAATTAGAAGCGGAAGTAACCTTGTCCTCCTTTGACAAGGTCATTCAACTGATCATCTGAAGAGAAGCACCACCCTTCAGTTTATGCATAAACTGAAGAAAAAAAAAAAATTTTTAAATTTTTGCCATGTAAATAAATTAGTTTTTACTATATTTTTTTCAGGAGACGTGCATCTTTGATTATTCTAATTTGCCGTTCAGGGGCAAATGCATGTTTGTTTATAAGTTTAAATGTAAATCAGAGGTGAAATGTTTCACTTACCATGTTTACATTGTTGCACAGTTTTGATGAATTTTGTCTGGGAATATTTATTCGTTGTTAAGGGTCTTTACGTTAATCATTTAGATAACACCATTAGAGTTAAAAAAAAAACACTAAAATTACAATATTTTGCAAATCGTTATTTTACTTTGAAAACTGTTAATATTGACAGTGTGTTATAGACAGGTTATTTTCAATATTAACAGATCTTTTCTTATTAGCAAATTTGGCCAGATTTTCAGTATTGATTTAGTGTTTGAATATTATCCTTCACTGCAAATCATTTATTTAACTCAGCACGCCCAATTAGCAGGACATTAGTTAACATTACTGTAATGATCAATGCAAACCTCTCTATAAATAATAATAATAATTAATATATATACATATATGCCATTTATCCATATTAATATAAAAAATAATAATAAAAATTTTGAGCATTTGCGTTATTATTGATCTAGAAAAATTCTATAATGTTATGCTGAATCACCACTCCACGAGTTGAAAAATATTCAACTTCAATTTATTCAAGAAATACATGAAGGTTATGCTTATTATTAGAAGCAATATACTAATAACTAAAAGAAAAAGTAGTTCTCGATAATCTGATACTATACTTTCAAAAAAAATATTATTTTTGTATTTCGTCTTAAACATAATTTGAAGAAACAACAAAAAACAAATTTCAGTATTGACAGTACACAAAAATAAATTTCTAGAAATTTTTTGCATTTGACATAAGTCTCTTTTTATTTAGTTTGGTTGGTGAATCTTGTAAGTTATAAAACTTAAAACTAGGAACACTAGAGACGCTCAAGGAAAATGAAAAGTTATAATAATCCATCAAGATCAATACTTATAATTTTGTATAAATAAAAATCCCATTTCATTTTATTTTTAAATCACTTTAAACACAAAAAAGTAAATAAGACCTCTCTTTTGTAAAGAAAATGCTATTAATTATTTAATTAATATCAGTATTCATTTTAAATTTTTTATACCTTTTTTTGTCTTAACATAAAATAACTAATAATTTTAAGCAGAATTTCACATTAAATTAAGAAACGCGGGGAATATAACCTAAGGTAATAAAAAAGAATTTAAATATTACAAAAATATATAAATACAATAAATTTTTCCATTGCAATCATATCCTTTTAGTCCAGAAAGTCAGATTCTTTCTCAATAGTCTGACGGCCTGAATGCAAAATCATCATCTATGTAAATACTTTTTACCTCAACGCTATTTATTGCAATTAACATGTTTCTATTCAAAATTCTCTAAACAGAAGAGATATGGTTGCTGCTGAATAACATATAATGAGCAATATATGCTATTTAGCAGCAACCTAGGGTAAAGGTGTTGAGTAAGGGCATCACATAGCTCTGCGGGCAGGCGGATAGCCCTTTATATCTTCAATATGAAATTTTATTTCTAGACCTATCAGGACCAAATTTACTAAGAATACAAATTAGAATCTAGTAGAAAAGATAGAAAATTTTATAACCTCTGCATTTCAATATTTTTTGAATAATAGATTTTGAGAAATCTATTTTTGGATTTTCTAATTAATAAATTTTTGTTATGTACATTTTCTTTATTGTATCACTTCTTTTCAAATGAGTCTAGAAAATACAGGGTAATTCAACTAATTTATGATAATGCCAAGACAATTATATTTAAATACTTAATATTAAAGACCGATATGCGCTTATACTTTTTTAAACAAAATATAAAAATCTGGTTTTCATGCGTTATTTTTAAATGTATTTCACATTCGGCATCAAGCTATATGAATAAAAAAATTATTTTTTGTTCAATAAGGTGCCACATTAGGGCCTTAAGTTTTTTATTTCATATTTAGGATATTTGGTGTAAGTTTAGTGTTTGGCGTTAAGTAACTATTTGGCGTACCAAACTGAAGGTCTCTTTCATCTCTTATAAATATTTTGATCTCGAATCTTATAGTATGTCAACTAATTGGGTTTTTTTTTCGGAAACAATTCATACTAAAGTTTTATATAAGCAATAACTTTGTCCTCTTCGTTCATTGCCTAAAGGTCAATTATTCAATTTCTATAGCATTGTAAAATAATAATTAAGAATTCCATTTACGAATCATTGTGATAAAGTATAAATTTATGCTTTTCCATCATCATTAAAATTCTCATTTCAGTCATTTAAGTTTTTCAATTACGATGCGTTAGGTGTCCTTGAAATTTGACCGCGATAACATTCTTATACTAATTTAGCGAAGCTAAGCGGAAATCTCAAACATATTTCTTTCTGTGGAAGCAATTTTCATTAGCATAATACCTTTTATTCCTCGCATCAACACAAACCGCCCACAACGTTCAAATCAAACGAAAATAAAAAAGAAAATCTATAGCTTGTCAACCTCTAACATAAACCTCTCAACTCTCCTTTGTAAACAAAATTGAAAAAGAGTGCAAGTATCGTTTAACGCTCTTGACTCCACGCTCCAACGCCTCAGAAGCAGCCTTGTATCCTTGTCATTTATTTGAGCAATATGCAAAATAAGTTCAGAAAATGGTTCTCCCGGCTTTTCAAATAGCGAAAAAATGTTTGATGTAGCGTTTAAAAATCGGCTTCAGTCGAGATGGATTGAGGTTACGGTGATAATTTATTCTATTGTCAAAAAGAATATCATTATTTATACATCCTTTATTCAAACAATCTTAAATATTAAGAAAAATATGGATTTTTGAAGAAGGTATAGAGTGTTTTGATTGAAATATTGAATATCTTTCCACGGCATTTCAGTGACACTTCTGTATTGCAAGCAGTGCTTTATAATAATTTTGTAGAAAAAATTCAAAACTTGTAGAATTTTAAATGTGCACAATAGTTTCAGCTGAGGAGGAAAGATAATTTGGAATATTTGCATAGAAACGCAAATATTTCTACACTGCGTGGCACTGGTTTTTCTAAAACATACAAATCGTAGTAAGGCGTATGTAGAAGGTTTCAAAAAAGAAAATGATCTTGCTTTGTGAAATCATAGACTGCTAAAGCTAATATTTGAATTTTACTACGATGAGCAGTCCATATCCGTAGTAAAAAAAACTCGATGTATATTTTTTGGACATTTAATTAAAATGTACTATTTCTTACATATTTTAGAAAAATTAGATTCTAAATAAATAACAATTTCGAAAAAAAATTACTTTAAAACTATCTACATAACGTTAAATTTCATTCTTTTCGTTTTAATTTATTCTGTTCGTTATTTATTATTACTTTAAATAATTGATTATGTTTATTACTTTATTATTTATTATTTATTGTTACTTATTATTGTTTATTATTTATAAATTTACTATAGTACTTTTCAATCAATTAAATTGATTTTTTAATTAATTATTTCTTATATTATTGCTTCAACCCCCATGTTAAATACCTTGTAGCAATAAAATTTTTTAAATATTTTTTTTAATGAATCAAATTTCACATTTGAAAAAAAAGTTTTAAGAGTATTTTTAAGTGATTAAATAAAACAACGCTTTAAATATCAGATGCATAATAAATCAGGGCAGCTTTTAGCTTTATTCATATCTCCTCAAAAGTCATTAAATTATTAATTTAATAACAATGATTTTTATTAATTTAATAACTTTATTGATTTTAATTTAAAGATTTTTAACTTTTTAAATTATTAGTTTTCATATATAGAAATTTCATAACTTTAGTTATAAAAGCATATAAGTGCAACTGTACAAAATTTTATTCTTTTTAAATATTATATATCAAATCGATTTCCATTTATAATTTTTATATTAAAACGCTAGTTTTCATTCTTAAAAAATATAAAACTAATCATTTATTTATTTAATTACTTATATATTTATATTTTATATTTCTTAAATTAATATTAGCTTATTATAGTTGATTGAATATTACTAACAATTTCAAAATACAAAATGTTATTCCTACCATAAAATCGATAATCTTCAATACAAACATTCCGCACATTTAACTAAAAACATTATAAAACGTTTGGTAGAAATTGCCATATTATTCTTTTTTATAATTGAAATGCATTATAAAATAATATATTAGACTTAAATTATTTATCCTAATAAACCTCGAGTTATGTTATTAATCCAAGTATTAAATTGTGAAAAATGTTTTAATTATACTACTAAGAAGTATGCTTTATGTTAAAAGAAAATTATTTTTATAACATTTATTAATTATCATGTCTATTCTATATCAAATATTTTAATAAATGGTCAAAATAACTTATTGCGTGTTATTTCTATGAGCTATATTTATATATATATTATATAGTTCTTATATTATATTTTCTTTCATTATAAATAATATAAGATAATTAAAAACAATACATTTCTTTTTTTATCTGTTCAATTTATTATCTTAATTCTTATTTAAATTTAAAATACTTTTAAAAAATATTAAATAAAATATTTGAATTAAAAATTAATTTCTAATTGTAGTTTATATAATCAGAATTAATTTAATAATAGCTATTAGTTTTAATTTAATTACCATTGAAGTAAAAAGAACAAACCTCACAATTCCGATCAAAGACTCATTGTGTAATTTTAACTATTTATAGCGTCAATAAATACAATAATAATATTAAAGGAAAGTGGGCATCTTCCTGCATTACAGATCATGCGAAAAAACAAATGGAAAGAAAAGAGAATCTTCAAAAATACATTTAAAAGAATGGAGTTCACTCACCTAGATCAAAAACATTGTATATTGTGAAGGTTTTGTTCTCGTACAGTATCTCTTCCTGAACACACATGCAGGCTCCCATTTGTTTTGGTCTCTGGATTAAAGATTAGTTCACGTTTCGATCCTATGATATCCACGCTTCGCAGAAGTTATTGATGCTGATGTTCTACCTTAGACAATGCTTCTGAGATTAGAGAGAACATTTTGACGGAAAAACTAAGGGTTCTTCAGACATCATTATCATGAGAAGCTTTGTGACCTTCCAGATCAGTGTAGATACTATATTTGTAGATAGTAGAGACCAATGTAGATGGTATTTTTGCAGATAGTAAGTACCAGAATAGATAGTATTTTTGTAGACATTAAGGTCTGGTATAGATAGTAAGGATCAGTGTAGACAGTATTTTTGCAACAATTGCATCGGCCACAACTATTTAGTAAAACTATTAGATTTTATTTCAATTTAAGACATCATTTGAAACAAAATATTTTGAAATTCCAATCGTATCAAACTTCTCTCGGTAGAATTTCTTTTCGACTTCATAAAGAACTAATTCTTTAGATATAACTTTTTTCCATTTGGTTTGGGATTTTTTTAATTGAATGTTAAACTTCTTCTATCAAGTAAGCAATCTTTTATAAATAATTGCTTTGAAGTTGTTTTCGAATATACATAAAAAATGAAACAGACAAATTTTCAGAAAAATAAATTCCTATTTTACAGAAAAGTAATACTTTTTTACAATGATTACTTATGCAATACAAATATAGCATGCCAACTAGCTAAGTTTTATGCTTTTCATATACGTTGTCTGGTATCAAAATTCATTAAAAAAATATATACTGTATAATATAATACACTTTAAATTTATTTTTATTTTTAAACTTACTATAAATTTACTACAAAATTATTAAAAATTTAAATAAATCAGTATTCAATACTTTTCTTCTGTGCAGTTAGAGTTTACCGTAAATTTCAGCAAATTGTTTTCTTCAATTGATTATGTAAAAATTAAATTGATTAATATTGCTTTTAAAATTCACTGTACCATCTTCGGAATTTCCAGGGAAAAAATTCAGTTCAAATAAAAAGAAATTTTATACATTTAGAATAATATATGGAATTCATTTTTCTGTGTTACAATAATATTTATCTTTTCAAATATTCTTCTTTTCTGAATTACATTAATAATGACTCTTACATCTATTCTTGTTTTCTATTCTTATCAATTTCTTTTTCCAGTCATATAATAATTACCTCTTTTGCGGTTTGGCCAAGTTATTAATCCATTTCTCCAATAATGAGAAGGAACAATTCCAGTCTAATAAAAAGTTCATCCAAATTAAGCAATCAGTAGATTTGTTGCAGTTGTAACCATTAAATTAATTCCGCAAGTACAAATAGTCAAATAATCAAGCAAACAATAGGTTATCACTTACAAGAAAAAAAAGCACTTTCCGTACCGACAACAATTCGCCCACCTGATTTCACCTGTGTTGAAAACCATCTGGCTGTTGACATTTCGTCAGTGGAAGTGGGACCATGGCAAAAGTGTGCACTTAAGGGTTGCGGATGGATTGAGTTGGTTTCGAGAGCTCTGTCGCGAAGCAGGCCGAAGACTCGGGGTGGGAACCGGTTCAGGAAAAAAAGTAAAAGGAAAAGCTAAAGCAGCTGAACCGAGAAGTAGGTAATGATAAGGAAGGGCATGTACCGTTAGGAAAGTGGTCCTTAGAGGGAGATTTCACTGCGATGGAATGACCAGGGTAGCCTACGAACCTACAAACGCGATTTTTTAAGTCTTCCATCCGGAAGTGGATTCCGATTTGCGATTCTTGGCCGGTTCGAAACTTATGTGTTAATTTGATGTAGAAAGTGATAGAGATACAGATTACAGTAATTTTTATGAGAATTTTTCACTAATTTTAGCCAATTTCTAATTTAGTTAAATACATTTATTAAAAAAAATGAATTTTATCTTACTTGAAATTACAAGTTAATCCGAATAAATAATGCCATTATATAATTTGAGTAAACAATGTCATAGGGTCTGATGGCCGAGTGACCAGCTCTGGCGGTGTCAAGGATGTTTTTGTAGAGGTTCGGAATCCACTTCAAATCATAAGACTGACAACCCTGCCCGGTAAAAAGAAAACATCTCCTGTCTAGAAATATGCAAGGGGCAGACGGCCTCGGGCCACCAAAGGGCTGTTTGCGCCAATGAAGAAGCAATAATATCATTATTTAGAATAATTTAATTAATACTTCAAAATGAAGCCTTATTGAATTTGCAAATTCAGTTTCATATTATTATGTCTCTTAACTTATTAAATTAGTTAAATCAAAATGTATGCTAAATAGTTTAATCATTAATTGAATTATTTAACCTCATCATAAAATGTATAGAATTATCTATAACACATTTTTATCCAACCTTAGTACTTAAATAAAACAGATATCAGTTGTTATAAATGGAAAATTACTAATTGTTATATTTAGTTATTATGATTGATGATATATTTGCAATATCAATTGCAGATGTAAATGCCTTGGCAAAATCTAAACTTATAATTTCTTCTAAGATCAAAACTAAATACCAAATTACAGAATCAAATATCGACAGGAAAACAGCTACTACTCTTACAAAGATTAAGGATGAAGCACCACAAAAGTATGAAAATTTCTGCTGATGGCGTTAAAAAGTACCAAAAAATGTGGCAACTGCCCTGATGTCGAGCTTATTCCTCATCATGTCTTTGATTGTCCAGCTATTGCAACAGTCATACATTAGAGAGTTTTTGCATACCGTACGTTAGTTACCGTAGGACGTCCGTTAGCTTTTTCTCCCTAGCGCGCATGCTCAGTTTCCTATGAGCATGCGCGCTAGGGAGAAAAAGCTAACGGACGTCCTACGGTAACTAACGTACGGTATGCAAAAACTCTCTATTGTCTGGACCATCCCTCCGAACTGGCAAGCAACATAGCCAATATTATTCGGGAGCACCACGATATTTGATTTTCTTGTATTCTTCAGGGGATACGGCAACAACAACAATACATATTCCTGCAAGTTTTTCTTAGATTTACTATGATTTCTAAACCAAAAAAATTTGAATTTTGAATAAATAAACAGTTTATAACTTCACGTTTAATTTCAAAAATTTTTAATAAACATTTCTTTTTAATAAAAAATATCATTTATCATTTTAGTGCTCAAAAAAAGTTATGCTTATAATTATTAAAATTTTTTAATAAGCATTGAAAATAAATGTAAAGCTTTATGTTTCCATGACATTTTAATTTCAGGCTGTTGCGTATCAAATTTAACATAAAAGAAATCAATACATATTCTGTCCCAGATATATTTTGAAGGTTAATAACGCTAGAACATAAGTTATATACAAAATTTTCGCCAAGCTATTATTAAATAAGAATTAAATTATACACAGTTATTTTTTCATCTATCTTAAATACTATGTTTATTATTACTATGAATGTAAAAAGCTACATAATTAATAGTTTTACTGAAATACAGTGCCTTTCAAAAATTAACCGCTAAATAATTAAACATTACAGATAAATATTTCTAAACCTGTCTTCATGATTTATACATTAAAAAGTTATTTCTCCTTGATTCCGCATTTACTGACAAAGCAAGTTTAGCTCAACCAGATTATAAGGTTAAGGTAATTTTAAAATGATGTTTATTACATAACCAAGGTCATGAAGAAGAATTAGGAACATTAATTCTTTTAAATTATTGTTAAGATGTTAAGGCAGTGAAATTTAATATTTTAAAATTAGTATTCAAGCATTAAAATTTGGTTTTGAAAATTCTTATTTCATTCAACAATTAAAAATAACAAAACAAAAAATTTTAACTAAATAATTATGTTTAATTTTAATTTTGCTGTATTAAATGATTAAGCATGTTATGTCTTAAAGCTGTTAATAATTAAAATTTTAATGGATATTCTTTTAAGTATCATAAAAAAAAAAAAATTTGTTATTCAAAAAGAAAACATTAATCAAATTACACACTTCAAACTAAAAATGATTTTTTTAAATTATTGAAATCTATCTTTTTAATTATCTAAATTATCTTTTTTTAATTGCATAGAAATATAATTACCACTAATGAAGGAAGAGTGAATTGAATTATAACCTGATTTTAGAAAAAAGTATTGAAATAAAATTTGCATATTTATCTCATTTATATCATAAAAAGATCGAAATCAGAAATTTTTATTAAAGAATCTTAAAAATAATTTTCAGCAATTTATTATTCATTGAAAACATAAAATTGTTAAGAAAATAAACGAAAAGATAATTGTAAAAGGTTTCTTTAAATGTCTAAAATATCGAATATTGCAGAGCTTTCACAAATATTTTAATATTTATTTTCTGTTGGTCAACGTTACAAGTTCTAAATTTATTTAGAAATATATTTTACTTCCTTTTTATGTCAATAAATTGTCTTGAAAATTTTAATCATGTTTTGAATATGTGTTTGATTTGGTATTAGTTTATAGCTCTGCGATAATTAGACCGGGACCTACGGCTTAAAGTGGATTCCGAACCACTCACAAACATCTTTGTCACAGACAGCATCGAACCTGAAGCCTGTGGTACCAAAGGCCACAGTGCTAACCAATTGACCATAATCTTGAAGACTGTGACACCAAAGGTCACAGTGCTAGCAATTGGCTATCAGCCTGAAATTTATGGTGCCAACGGCCACAGAGCTAGCCACTTGCCATCATCTTGAAGCCTGTGGTACCAAAGGCCACAGAGCTAGCCAATTGGCCATCAGGTAGCTCTGAATATGTGTTTCTAAGTAATAGGATTAAATGATTCAACAAATCTGCCAAATTTTATTTAAATATAATAAAATTATGTTTGCAAAACTGTAAATAATATTATATTAAAATTTAAACTGTAAAAATACCACAATTAACCAAAGCCAAAACAATTTAAAACTGTAATAAATGACTTTTTTCCCCTGTTTTCTTCTTCTTTTAAGTGAAAGTACGACGTTTCCTTAATTGTGTCTATTAAAAAGCCATCCATCTGAGTCCATCACCGTTAGTAGTCCTTTCCCTACACTTTTATATTTAGCACCTGAACTAATGCGTGCGTTTTGCCAACCGTAGAAGTTGAGTATCAAGTGAGGAATGACGCGAAAAATCTTTTTTACGGCGTCCGCTCGCGCCCAGCTAGGAAAATTCATGCCCGGGCGCCTCCAATTTCGTATTTTGTTTCTTTCCCACAAGGAAAAGTCCAGTTAGCGTTTGACAGTTCAATAAACTGTGATTTTCGTAATATCAAATAATTATAGCCTGTTTGTCTTTGTTGTGGTTTATGGTTGTCTCTTCCAATTAGGTGGTATTTTCTTATACTAAATAATAATGGGAATTAGGGAATGGTTGAGCTAAAAATATAAAAAATTATTACAAATGAAAACAATAATTTCAAATTGTTTGTTTTTGTCTTTATTTTTAGTATTAAATCTGTTTTCTATGGTATTTTCATACAATAAAATAGACATAGATTTAAGATAGATAGATTCTATTTTATTTATAAATATGTGATTTTTAGTATTAATTATAATTAAAACAAATCTTCAAATAAATAATATCGGCCAAAAAGTACTATATACTTTCTTAGGATTAATTTTTCGTAAAATTTGCCATGGAAGGGAATGATTATTTTTATATTTTTAAACGACTTGTACTTATAAAGTATAATAATTTATATGTTTCGACATTTATAAATAAAATTGGATGTTTCTTTCATTAGGTATCATTTAACTTAAAATGTACACAATTCATAGTCGACAACACTTCTACAATATAGCTCTGCATTATCCTTCTTACCCAGTTATAAGTTATATTAGAGTAATTAAAACATTTGAAATTTAACACGGATATTTTTAAAAACGTTATTTTATATATTATTATTAGCACACCTTAAAGATGCAAAATTAGCATTAAGTAATGTATTTATAACAAAAATCACGATATTGAAGGGAAATTTAATTTATTAATTGCTCTTTGACATTTTGAATTGTCTTCATTTGTATCGAATTTTTCGAAATAGGTGCTTTAATATACATCAGCAGATAAGAGAAAATCATATAACAAATTAATGTTTTGTTAAAATATTGCAAACCCTGATTATCATATCTGCTTTTGGACACTTAAAGTGTCGCAATATGGGACAGGGGATTAAGTTCATATTATTTGCACCAAAAGTAACATTGAACAGACTTCCTTTTCCCTACCTAGCCTTCTCCTACACTATGAGATTATTTAAAGAAGAATTTTTGAGAGTCCTCTTTCGATCTTTGATTCTAGATTCTTAAACAGGTAATATTAGTAACAACAAAATTGAAAACACAAAATAAAATTTATAATCACAACTTCTATTATCTATGCCCTCAACAACAAGCCTTTACAAGCCTTTTTCTAACTAACTACGGATTCAGACCAATTAATTTTATCTTAATTTATATGCTCCAAGTTTCGACAATGCCATCATCTAAAATGTAGTATAAATTTGTAAAATCTTAACTTGCTTTCTTTTTTATATTGTAAGACAAAAATTTCTGATTACTTTTTGTAACTTTTAATTTTATTTTTTGAGTGCACATTATTAAGGATATCACAAAGCAACCTCATATATATAGTAATAAAAATGCCTTTTTTGCTTGACGTTTCTTAAAAAAATGAATAGATTATATTAAGTTAGAAATATACTTGATTTTCAACCTTCCCCATGTAGTTGGGGAGTTAATCTTCCGAAGAGGAACGCGAAACCAAAGGATAGTGACCTAACTAAGAAGGACAATTCGCGACTGGAAGTCGGTAAAGTCTCACAATGCTTTCATTGTCGACTTTCTAAGCACAATTGAACAGGTGTGAATAAATTAACTGCTCGTTTATTGCAGAATCGACAAGTAGGGCTTACCAGGCGTCCCGTGCCACACTTTTCACGTCTAAAACTTGTTTCTTTCACGCGATTGTTTACTCTCAATACGTTTTTCTGTTGCGCAAGCTCTGAGAAAAGAAAACTTAATCAATATAAGTGAGAAACAATGGATTATTTGAGATTTGTTCAATTGGGGAAGAAGATAAACTTGTAGGCTCTAAACATTGTAAGTATATAGGGTAAGTTTCGTGATAAATTTTACTAATGCAGCGCAGGGTGTTTAGAATTGGGAACAGAGGAAATAATCAACTGGCATCTCAACTCTTTAAAAGAGTAGCATAATTTTTAATTGTTTCCTTTATAAATTATAATTGAATCACCACTTTTATTATGAGATAAATAATTATATTAACAATAAAATTTTGATATCATCTGAGTGACAAAATAATTAATTATAAATTAATAAATCCATTTTTAAGCAAAATATTTTCAAAGTTTCTTTTTTAACTTAGACTATATTTCTGCCTTTTTTAATTTCATGAAACATGGGAGAAATTTTAATACAAATTTTGAGTGAGATTTTTTCTATCTCAATGTCTGCAGAAAATGGAGAAAATGAAATCAATTTATAAATTAAATAACATGGTTTAAAAGAAAAAATTTTTAAGTTTTTGTGACATTTTATAAACATCAAAACAACATCGGTTGGCAAAACAATTCTTATTTCTACAAAAAAAAATGTCACTTTTATACAATTTATAATTCTAAATTATATTAATAAAAAATACTAACTCATTTATAATTCTGATATAACCATTTACATAAAAATTAAAAGAAAAAATATCATTTTCTACAATCTTAATAGAAAATCAATAAAGTCTCTTGCATTGTGCTTTGACGTCTCTCATATTAGTCGCGGCCTGATGGCCAATTGGCTAGCGCTCTGGCCTTTGGAACCCAAAGTTTCAGGTTCGAATCCTGGCTGTGACATGGATTTTTGTTGGTGGTTTGGAATCCACATTTAATTGTAAGTCCCGATCTAATTACTTAAAATATGCACAAAATGATACCGGAGCGACAAACTAAGCCAAACCCATATTAGTGTTCAGCAATAATATACCAACAAATTATTATTACATTTTCCGCTTTATCTCTTTTTCATTCGAGCTACATGCTGCCGGAATCTTTTTCCACTATCATCAGAAACTTGAGACCCATATCCCGAATTGCATTCAAGTGCGAATATAGTAATATAATTTTAAAGATACATACACATCTCAATTCCATAACTATAAAAATTAGGTTATGTACAATTATTTTTTCATAATTTTAGGATTTTTCATTTTTCTAAAAGTTTTTACATGTTTTCAAAGGCAGGTCAAGCATCGTCCTAAGTAATATTCAATTTGTTTCTGAAATTAAAGCTTGAAACCACTGCTTCAAGTGACAGATGACAAAAATGACTTCTTTTATTTTTGATTTTTGACTTTATACGTGAAAATTTGTCTTTCAGATATCGAAATCCTTTATTTTTTTTAATTCACGCTTTAAAAATTGTTTTATAAGTATATTTAATATAAGAATTATAGGAATTATATACGCGGGTTTTTTTTTTTTTTCTTTCAAAATAAAGTTTTGTTAATGCAAAGTGCAAGAGAAATTAAAACAATATACACTGACAATCCAAATGATTGAGTGAAAAAGTTGTTCAGAAAATCATAGTTGAAAAAGGGCGAATAATATGTGGGTTTTTTCCTGCTAAGTTATGTTCGGTCTTTTATATGTTAAATATGATAATATTTTTATGAAAAATCATTAATTAATTCTATAGAGTATTTCTCTTATTTTTATTCTTCCAAAAACAGCAATATATGTTCTTTTACAATTAGTTTTTCAATAAACATTTAATGATCGTTTGCAAAAGTTGAAAGAAGTTGCATGCATTTTTTCCATAAAATAATAGTATTTTACTTTAGCTCAACACAAACGTTAAGTAACAAAATTTAGTGCCTACGTTTTTCTTGAAACAATACACCATTTTATTCAACAAAATTGCATGTAACACACAACATAGTAAAAAACAGAAACAAAATAATAATAAAATGAAACAAAAAAACATATGATCAGATGACCTATATTTACAATAAAAGAAAAAATGCGAAGAACGCACAACAAAAAATAAAGTAACCATCTGTAGTAGAATCGAGACAACTAAACCCATTGTTCAAAATATACGAAATTTAAAAGAACAATTTTCTCAGTCACTCTCGATATTTTCCTTTTCTTTTCATATTCACTTCAATATATAAAAAAAAGTTTTTAAAAATATAATAGCATCTATTTTATTCTATGTGCTGGCCACTACTCTTTAACGATAAGATTATTCTTGATAATTTGACAACGCCCAGTTTTGCAAAGTATACAACAAGAATATCACTCATTCTATTTTTTTTCTAAATTCGTAAGTGAATTAAATATTATTTTCTATATGATGTGTCCCTCTATTAAATTCAATAAAGACCATTTTTTTTTAAGATTGATAAGCAAATATATTATTATTGAAAAAGTATATATTTAACGAATCAAATTTTTTTTTGACACTGTTGACTAAGTAATTGTATATATTTATTACTAGAATATAAATTTGATTTGTTAACTTTATTCCCTTTATTTTAACTTTTGTGCCTCCTTTCATTTTAACTTTTATAACATTTTTTTTTTAACTTTTATGCACTTCTGATTGTTGGAAATGTTTTGATACAGCATTTATTTTTAATGGATTACTTTCAGTAGTAAATTCATTTCGTAGTAAGAAAGTTTTAAGCCACTATTTTACAAAAAAATGCAGATATTTTAGAGCTTCATAAATTTAATATTTTATATAGTTTCATTCTTTATTAAATGTAAAGTTTTGAATTTTAAAAATCAAATATATTTTTGTAGAATACTCTTCATTTCGTAGTAAGAATAATTTTTGATGTTTTATGTATGTAGAATTAGTTTGCATATATTAAATTATAAAATATATAATATAATAAATTTTTAATAATATAATAAATTATAAAATATTGAGCTACTGTTCTATAAAAAATGCAGATATATTTAACGCTTTATAAATTTAATATTTTATCAAATTTTCCTTTTATCTACTTGTTTATTTCAGTCTTTACTAATATTAAAATTTTAATTTTTAAAAACCAAATAAATTTTTTTTGTAAACTACTCTTCATTTCGTAGTAAGAATAATTTTTGTTGTTTTATGTATGCAGAAGTAGTTTGCATATATTAAATTATAAAATACATATATTTAATAAATTATAACATATTGAGTTATTATTCTATAAAAATTGGAGATATTTTTAGCGTTTTATAAATTTCATATTTTACTATATTTCTAATTCATCTATTATTTATTTCAGTTTTTACTAATTATAAAATTTTGATTTTTAAAAACCAAATATTATTATTTTTTTATTTTTTTATTATTATTTTTTTTTTTTTTTTTTTTGTAAATCATGATTAATCAATGCCAATGATATATGAAATTTATAATTTTGGTAAAAAATAAAGTATTAAAACTGTAAACAATTATTTAGTGAATGTAAAATAGATATTATTTTTTAATTAAAGAAAAATTATTTCTTAATTTTATAGCTTTAATTTTATAGCGTTGCAGTTATGGTATTAAAATAATTTCTCATAAAGATTTGAATTCAAAATGTCAAAAGAAAAATTTGTATAAAAATATATAAAATTTATATAAAAATAAAAAAAATTCTCCCGTAGATCAAAACAAGGTTTATTTTACAAAGACCAACTAATTAATAATTTAAGCAAGACTAAAAAATACAAAGAAAACCAATTTTAACCTTCAATATATTTTGGTATTTAGACTTTAAGAAAACTTAAAAAATTTTGGGAATTAAAAAAAAAAAAATGTGCAAACTATTTATATTTTTACATCTTTTATTTTAAAAAGAAGATCGAAATGCTAAGAATACTAATTACGATTTTCTTTATTTAAGAAGGGGAATCCTTTATTTTTAAATTTAAAAAAATGAATAGCATTCACTGCTTTTGAACATCTTTTCTTACATACTTCTGCCCATTTTAATAAATCAAAAGGGTGGACAAAGATCTACAACTGATGCTTTAGTGCTTTAAATGCGTTGGAATTTAATTTAAAGAAAAGACCATTTATATAAAGGCAACCTAAGCAAATTGAAGAATGCTGACCTAAGGTTAGGCAAATTGCTGGTGAATTATTATCAACGAATTTCGACTGAGCCCTATTACAGAATTTACAAAAAAAGAAAGCCACTAACTTTCTAAGTAATATAATTTAAATACAAAATACAATGACAGAAATTAAAATTCCTTTTAAGATGTTAGGAGAGGTCCAATGTCGAGGTCGACACGAAGACTGCACTCCCCATAAATTAGTGGAGAATAACTTATTTCAGAGATAAGGCAAGTATGAATATAAATCAAACCATTAAATTAAAAATATATTAAAAAGTAAAGAATATAATAAATTGAAAAAAATTAATTATCATTATACAGATTTTCTTATTTTTTTAATTTATTCAACTATCTTATCCTGAAAGAAAAACGAAATATCAAAGGTGATATCTACTTTAAAATTTTTTCAACCAAATTTTTTTTTCATTAATAATTTTAAAAAGAATAAGGATATTCTTAGTTATAGTCTAAAACCTTTTTAATAGGAATATTAAAAAATTATTAAAAATGATACAAAGATTAATTTTATTAAATAAGTAGGAAAAAAATCGTATTTTTCAAAACAAATTTAGCATACTTCTTTTAAAAGCATTTTTAAAATTTTGTCATTAAATATTTTTTTATATAAAGGCCTCTTTGATTTAATCCTACATTTTCATCGAATATTTAAAAGAGCAAAGAGTGATTAATTCTGAAATTTTCAATCTTTCTTCAAAAAACTTTCATCTTCCCAGAAAAAAGAAACAAGTTGCACATAATGCATTTATATTTGGATTAATGGGATCATATCCGTTATTCAACTATAGTGCGAGTAATAAAAGAATGCATGCATAAAGACAGACAAGCAAGCAGACCAAAGTCAAGACAGGCAAGCAGGCCAAATAAAAGAAAAGTGTTGGATTCTAGCTGCCCCTAGACGGCGTGCTGTTGCAGTCGATTATTGTCTGAAGATTGGGCATGATTGCCTTGCAGGACATTTATTTTGATTTAACATCTTTTCATCCCCTAATTGTGTATTACGCGGGGAGAGACACTGTTATGGATGCATCGCATCTTAAAGAATGTCCTGAGGTGTCTGGACATTTATTTGATAGATACTGGTAGGCAGGGGCCTGAATGGCCGAGTGGCTAGCGCTCTGGCGCTCGGTACCACAGGTTTCGGGTTCGAATCCCGGCGGTGCCATGGATGTTTGTAGTGGTTCGGAATCCACTTTAAACTGTAGGTCCCGGTCAAATAGGATCGTAGAGCGTTGCGGGGGCATTGTTACTCCGCGTCCGGGGCTTATTTTCAAGTTACACGCGCACCCTGGGTAAGGCAAAGTGAATAACGTCTTTGCAGCGCTTGCCTTAAGGCATCCAAGACCAAGCTGTCTAGTGTTTGCCAGCTGCATTAGAAAGAAAAAAAATGCTGGCAGGCAAAATAGAAACTTCAAGATCGACTGACTTGTGTTGACTTTTTTTTCAGATTTTACATCTTGCATTTTGGGCCTGAATAGCGCTGAATGGCTAGCGCTCTGGCGCTCGGTGGTTTCGTTCGAATGCCATGGATGTTTGTAATGGTTCGGAATCCACTTTAAACCGTAGGTCCCGGTCTAATAAGATCGTAGAGCGTTGCGGGGGCATTGTTACTCCGCGTCCGTAGCTTATCTTCAAGTTACACGCGCCTCCTGGGTAATGCAAAGTGAGTAACGTCTTTGCAGCGCTTGTCTTAAGGCATCAAAGACCAAGTTGTCTATGTGCCAGCTGCATTAGAAAGAAAAAAAATCTTGCATTTTCATCATGATCTTGCTGTTTTTGTTTAATTTCATGTGTATGTGTTGTGTGTGCTTGTCAATGAATTTGTATGTTCAAGTGTTACTGCTAAAAATAAAAATTAAAAAAAATATTTGAATTAAAAATGTAAAGAATATAACACATGTATATTAACATTTCTAAATTTTTGCTAATATACTGCTAAATATGCTTTTCTACCATATTATATGCTTAAGAAGAGAATATAACTACGAAAAATAAAGTTTTTGATTTTTTTTTTGGTGATGCTTTTAAAAAAACATTACCAAATATGAAGCATTTCTAATTTAATTTGAACTTTTTTTTTTTTGCATTTAAAACTATTAATCAGCGTCATATAAAACTATTGGAAAAACAAAGTATATGTGAAATTGAAAGTTAAATAACTTTTTTTAATGCTTCACTATATATATCTATATTTCCTTCACTATACATAAAACTTACAGAGCCTTACATTCAACCCACTCAAAAGAAATAGAAAGAAAGAAATTTAGAATATATATAATATCAGCACATTCCTATTTAAACGTTTAGTTCGGTTTTACTGGATTTTATGTCCCATTATAAAACATATAAAATGTTTTTCCGGCGAAATATATGTTTACCTTTAACATAAAATATTTTTATGAACACAAACTACTAGAAAAATAGTTACTTTTTTTTCGTAAAATTCTAATGCCTGATTTTACCACAGTTCAGTTTACTTTCTTTAGATTAATAAAATATTTCGTTTTTAATGAAAATTTTATGAATTAAATTTTATATATGAAAATTTTCAAGTAAAAATGATTCGTCGATGTTAAAAATGAGGACAAGTAAATTAAATAAAAAAAATAAATAAAAATCGTTAAATGAGAACAAGTAAATCAAATACATTTTATAGTCACAAAAAAAAATATAAGTGAATGAAAAAATTGATAGTAAATTACAGTATTTATTCTTTCTTAACAGCATTTTTGAATTAGCTGACATACCACCATTATTAAATTCATAAATATAAAAATTATTCAAAAAAAAAAAAAATGAACGAACGAAACTATTAATTAACATATCCGCAAGCACGATGTTTCCATGAAAGTTATCTTATTCTTTTAACGTTTCCTACTACTATATCCATCCACATGAAACCAGAGCAGGAGTTCAGCCAACTCGGTTTGAGCAGACCGTTACTTTCTCTTTCTACATACTATACGTTATTCCCTCCTTCACCAAATCCTACTTATTTCGACAGCACTCCAAATTGCGTGTGCTACACAATCGGAAATCGAAATATAAAAGGCACCTCCCATTCCTCAGTGCACACATATAGTATAAACAGATCTCGGTTTCTCCCACAATGCACCCGAGGTGGGGGAGTGCACTTCTTCCCACGACCTGGTGACTTACTTTTTCCCCACGGTCACTCACGATCCGTTCACGAAGTGGTACGACCTCAGCCCAGAGGAAGGATGATCGGTTCTGCAGATGAAGGCGATTGGGATGGTTTTCCCGATATTAATGGATGCTAAACAGACGTTAAATTGGTATTCGATGCATGCAGATTGAGAATCAGTGGTATGATCTTGATGCAAAACAATGCATCAGATGGTTGATGATATTTGGAGATTAGTGAGTGCTTACTAACAAAACTAGTTACCTATCTTGAAATGGATGATTATTCATGTAAGCATTATGGACTGATTTTTAGTCCAATTTACTTTTTTTTTTATTTCCAATGGTAAGAATTTTATTATAAAATGAAAATCAAAATATAAACAATAGTATTAGCTGAGATGAAATTCGATTCACCTAGTGGTTCATACAAAACTTCAAACTATTCCAGTTGGCTAAGATTTTGACAAAATGCTATACATTGACTCAGATAGCTGGCTATAACTATTTCCGATTCTTATTCCACTTGGTAGGCATCTAGATCAGGCCCACAAACCCGTGTGGATTCATAGTTGAAGGGAAAGGGGGCAGCTTCTGTTGTGATAGAGCACCCATAGGTAGAACAACTCTTACAGTCATATGAGACCGGGATCTACGGCTTAAACTGGATTCCGAACCACTACAAACATCCATGACACCGCAGGAACTCAATCTGAAACCAGTGGCCCTTAGCGCCAGTATCCTAGTCACTCGGCCATTCAGGCCCACGACTTCTTTCTGTTGTCTTACATATGATAAACAAGCGAAAGACAGTTACACTTCAATCTCCCCAAATGAACTAATTCTCTTTCTATAAGAAATGACAAGAAAGTTATTCTTAGTACACTTTGCAACAAATAGACTTTTCACGGAATGTACCGTTATCAAGTGTCCTAACAAAAAAAAAATTTTTTTTATCATTATAATAGGATAATTTTGGTTATGATCTTCAACGTACTACATTCAAATTATTATTTGAGCGCCCCACAATTGCTTTATATCATTCTAGTAGAAAACTATAATCACTTTCCCTTTTCACTCTTATATTGTCACAAATACATCAAAAGAAAGAAATGAAAAAATTTTAACTTCTCATTAAACTTACAAACTCAAACATTCAACATCCAAAAATCATCTATAAATATAAATATTTTACTCGCCAATCATTTTTATTTGAAACAAAAAACTTTGATGCTCTACTCTCCCACCAATAGTATTATAAACATTTAAAATATAATAAAAAATCTGATTACAAATTAATAATTATTTGTGTTTTGTATTAAGCACGAGAAGATTAATTAAAATGTTAAATAAAAAATGATATTGTGATAATGAAGTCTCATTCTACATTTTGCTTCCCAACATCTGTAGGCTGCAAAAGATCTAAAAAAGATAATGGATTGAAGCAAATATGTTTACGTTTGAAATTACACATCACAAATGAAATGTGAGAATAAGAGGATTTAAAACTGAAAAACAAATACTCGCTGAAATTTTAATCGTAACTATATAAATCCATTTCAATCATTTAGATACAAATCCGTTTAGAATGATAGAAAAAAA
Source organism: Caerostris darwini (assembly GCA_021605075.1). NCBI lineage: Eukaryota > Metazoa > Arthropoda > Arachnida > Araneae > Araneidae > Caerostris > Caerostris darwini. Next base: position 166,960 of record BPLQ01008512.1, on the reverse strand, counting down.
AATATTTATTGAAAATTTAATATGAATAAAAAGTGATTCCATTAATGGATTGAATTTCCTATCAAGACAATGAACCCTTCAGGCAAAGCGTTACAAGACGCGCAATTTGACGATTTTATTCAATGAAAAAAAAGTCATATTCATATCATGGCAGTTCGAAAATACTTTTTTTGATAACATTAAAGGAAGATAAATTATTAATTCATAGGAATTATTGAAGAATTAAGTCCGAGAAAGAGAGTGTAAACTTCCCAAATGTCATCTATGGCAAATGCATTACAATTATCGATGAATGTTCAAAGACCAAAATAATGAGGCCATTGTAAAGTATTTACTCAATAAACATCATGAACCAACACTCAATTCACATTAAAAGAAAAAATGCTTTCTATACTGAAAGGAAAAAATTAAGTTTTAAATGTTAATTGTCGAATAAGAACTTTTTTATTGATGTAACGTCAATAATATTTAAACCATACATACCATGCCATTTAAACAAACATATAATTTTAATCCTCTACAAAGACTATAGGTCCCACTCATATTAGCCTAAAATGTGCACAAACCAAACCAAACCAAACCTTCGACAAAGAAAAATTATAAAAATTTTTTGGATCATTTTTTTACTACATTGATCGCCATAACAAATCAAAATAATTCCTCAAAGGAAATCCTACGTTTTCAATTGAAAGCAAGCACATTGTAAGATTCATAAAAATATTTTTTTAATTTCAAAAAAAAAAAATTCTATAGAAAATTAAATATAAAATAATTATATATAATTAAAAATATTGTAAACGTTGCTAATTAAAAATGAAGAATGATTTTGGAAAAAAAAAATATTTAATTGCTATTCATAAGTTAAACGTGATCATTATCTTTTAAAAGGTTTTTCTACATAATATATTTAAAGAATAAAATACATTTAAATGTATTTAAAAACGTCGTTTCCAGACATGTCTACACTTTTTATGACAGGAATATGAACAAAAAAAATTGAAAAAGTCTAGGAGTAAAAATAATGTAAATCATTCACACAAGAGAATTTTGACACATTATATATCTTTTTAATTTAGAAAATTTGCATACAAAAACGGTAAAAAACAACCTTGAAGATGTCATCCAAAAAGAAGATGGATCAAGCAGTTTAAAAAGGAAAATTCATTTGTTTATTTATTTTTATTTTCCGGAAGCTTGCATTTCATTTTATTTTAATACAGGCAAATGAAATCAGAATCATGCCTAATTTATTTCATATCGGTATGATATTTCGAATAAAAAATATCCATATCAAAATTTCTAACTACGGATTTTTCTTTTAGAGAATTTTAGAAAGCGATATTATCATTACATAAGCATTTCAGCTTTTTAATTCTAATATTTGTTAATATTTTTCAACAATTTTTGGTTATTCATTCAGTGAGTGATACGAAGTTCATTAAATAAAAAGTATCCCTTCGTTTTAACATAAATTTGCAACAAATAACTCTTTTGGAAAATTTGCAAAACAATGCCTTATTAAAATACAACTTATCGTAATAAAGTTAAATTATCTTCTAACATCACTAGTATTGTAAAAACTTTCAAGTTTATTGTCAAACTTTCAAGTCAAAATTTATCAAGTTTGATAAACTGTTTAAACTAATATTAATTTTAAAAACTGCAACTTTATTAAAACCAAACCATATTAATCGCATTCCATTAATTAATCGCTCATAGAAAACTCAGCGAGGATTAATATCAACAATTGATGGCTCTTATTAACTGCCAATGTCAGCATGAAGTTAATATTAATGTACACAATTACTTATATCACAAACGTACCCAATTGCTTTATATCACACATCATATCACCAATTACTTATATATATAAAAAAACATCTTTGTGTACTATAATAAGTGTTTGTTAAATTTAATTTAATATAATAGACATAAACTCAACATAACTGAAAGTAAAACAAAGTAGTTGATAAAGTGAGTATTAGTAAATGAACAGTAAAACAATTTTAACTATGTTTATTTTATTTTATTTATGTTCACATATTGTATACGATCTACACACAGATTTTTTTACAATTCTCAAAAAGAACTTGCATTTAAAAATAAGAATTAAATGTCATTATGTAAATATAAGAACAAAAATTTCTAACTAAAGTATGGTAAAATATTAAAATATAAAATTCCAATTTATTTTTAAATCTAGATGGTCGACTTTTAAGACAAATTCCCAAACACTCACTGTACGATTAATTTCGCTTGCTTAGATTTTCTTAACGAACATATATGTTTCCATTTCTCAGTATAGGAATAATATGTTATGTACATTATTGAAATGTATAATTCATTATTGAACATCCATTATTGAAATGTATAATACATTAGTGAGCGTGCATTATTAAAATGTATAATATATTACTGAACTTGCAATATTGAAAGGTATAATATGGGACATTTTGAAATTTGCACTGATTTTCGGGAGAATGTAAAATAATAAATGGGTAATGAGAAAATGTATTTCATGTTTTATAGTTTCATAAATATGTATGAATAGTAATAATTTTGAGAATCCAAAAACTTTCCTTTTATCAATTATTCATTTTTATTTATCCTAAGTAGACTACAGATTTTTCTAATGGTCGTTCTCATTAAGTAGATGGCAATGCAATTTTCAGTGGAGTTCTAATTTATAAAGTTAAAAATATATATTAAGTTAAAAAAAATTGTTATTGCCTAATGATTTACGCTTTTAATTCTGCCTAATGATTTACGCTTTTAATTCTGCCTAATGATTTACGCTTTTAATTCTGCCTAATGATTTACGCTTTTAATTCTGCCTAATGATTTACGCTTTTAATTCTGCCTGATGATTTACGATTTACTGAAGATTCATTGAATATATTCTTGTTGGCCCAAGCATATCAAATTCAACTCTTTTTAAAAGACAGTCAAACACTTTTTATAAAGAGAGGAACCAATTAAAATTCGTAAAAATTGCAAATGGGATTAGTATATCACAACTAATTTTTTACACGAAAGTCTACCATAATATGTAAGTAATTAAAAAAGAAAACAACTTAATAAATAATGTAATGAAAGTCGGGAATTTTATTTAAATACAATATTATGTTTAAAAAATCTTACAAATTTAAAATTTAAAGGTCTTTTAAAATAGACTTCAGGTTTAAAATCAAAAACGATCTGATTTTAAATCACATCGTTAAAAAAATAAATATTCAGTATATTTTTAATTGTATGTATTGAACTATTTATTGATGACAATAAATAATTTATTATTTTTAAAATTTAAAATTATTAAAGAAATAATAATTTGATGAATTTTTGACAATACCTAAAATTGTAATTTAATTTGTATATCTAAAGTTGTAATTTAGTTTTGTAATTTAATTTGTATATCTAAAATTGTAATTTAATTTTGTATTTTGTCCTATCAAAATACAAAATTAATTGCCTTTACACTGGTTTCCAAAAATTAAAGGAAAATATAAAAAAAATGTTATAAAAATTTACAAAAAAAATTACTTAAATAGTCCATCATAAATTAGGCACAAAAAAAATAATAGACTTATTTTCTGTCTTGAAATTACGCAAAACTGAAACATACCAAAATGCGTAGCATCTAAATTCAATGGGTGATCATCTTCAGTATATGATCAACTCTTATAACTATATAGCCTCAAAATAATAATATTACTTGCTTAAAATAATGATGTTTATTAATTCAGTTTGCGGAAAATCCTGTTTCTGCATTAAGCCTCTGTCTCTTATCCTCTGAACCTTTGACTCCTACATTCCTACAGGGTTGAATAGGTGAGTTAAGTACAGCAATACATCTTTTTGAGCATGCTAAACATGCTGAGTCGTGTTCAAATTCGGATAGCATATTCGACAACCCCTACGGACAATAGTCTCCTCGCTTAGGTAATTCTCCAATAGCTGTATAGCTTTGGAAGAAAGGATTATAGATTTGTAAGATAAAGACGTCAACATTCGCACATGCGTAAGGACGAACAATTGGATGGAAAATATGATTTCTATATAACTCAGCAATAACGATGTTCTTAGGTCAGTGCAGCCGTCTAAAGAGATAACAACTCACATACCTACATTGAACCAAACAAATCTCTCTATTTCATGGATATGACTTGGATAATAGTGGTTCTCCAGCTCCTGTCAGATCAACAATCTTCTTGAATCACTTTGCAAGCAATATCAGCACTCATTAGTAAAGAGTACGTACTCCAATTAATATGTATGCGTTCCCAATTAAATTAGGTGGCGCGGTATGAAGGATATACGCAATGCTGGACCACTTGTATGTAAACCTCCTTCCTGAAACCTTAAATGGCTGCTATGAGAAACAATTTGAAGCAGGTTGGTGTGGTAGTTCGGCGCCTCCTTTGCAGTTAGATACAAATAACGGTCTACTCGAACACTTTTATTTCTAGGTCTTCAACAAATGCATCTTCTAGAAGATTTCGCTCTTAGAAATATACCGCAGTCTATATATTACGAAAGGATACACATTTAACTATCTTTATATATTAAATTTATTCTTGTCCACTTCTATTCGCCCAATAGCTCATCATCATAATTCTTCAGGCCACAAGGGTAACTCGAAATTTCACTATACATCATGTACTTGCAGAAACCTCAGACGCTTTTAAGGTTCCTTTCAGTCCAATGACATCAAACGTCTTCAGCTCTAATAATTTGCATATCATATTCTGCTATAGTATTACTTTTTACATTTACTGCTTAAATTTTATGAAAACTCACTTTTTATTAATGGGGATTTTTCTGATTTTTTCCCCCTTAATTTTTGGAAAACGGTGTTTTTCCATGATGCCACTTTTTAAAAAATAATTTGTATATTAAAAGTATTATTTATCGAAAAGTAGCAATACAACCAAATTGGCACTATAAAATTAACTACGGCATTGGTCCTTATAGATAAACGCATTCCTTATAAGTGTATATGATAAGTTTCAAGTTTAAGCCTTCTGCATTTGCGTAAATTTATTTGATAAATGGGACGCCATTAAAAAATCGAATATCATATTAACTTCTAGCAACATATATTACGACTTAGTCGCAGATCACTATTTCATGTATGGAAGTATAATTTTGTGGTTACTTTAAAAATATTTTGCAATTTTTACTTTAATTTTTTCAAATTAATATTTTATGTTAATATATAAAATAGTTTCGCATGTTTATATATTTTAACATTATAATTTACTTTTACTTCAATAAAAATAAATTAATTAAAATGAAAAGATATCATTTTAGAATAATATAATTAATAAATAATTATTTAAATACAGTAATGATAAATCGTGTTATTTTTACATAACTAACAATCGTTTATTGATAAATCAAATTCCTTGAGAAAATGAAATAGATTAATAATTTATTGCATATTGCTCTTTTGAACATTTTGTGATTACAAGAAATGCCTTGTTGAATCGTATTTTAAGAATTTAACATCCGAATCACGATTGAAAGCAAATTTTAATGCAGAATAATTAGAATTATTGATTAAAAATATACGATTGTAATAATGTTATTTTAATTTTTTCATCTTTACTCCATTCATTTACTGATTTTATTTTGTTTAAATTAAATTAAACTGGAAAAGGCTCTATAAGTAAATGACAATAGGAAGAAAAACATTCGTAAAACATTTTTTAAAAAGTACTTTGTACTTATATATTTCGTACATATTCGTTATATATTTCGTATTATGTTTTTAATATTAGGATTAAAAGCTTACATAGATGGTATCCCCAGATAATATATTATTTATTCTCCATTTTTAAAAGAATTGCAGAATTGACCATTTCATTCGCCATATATGTGCCAACCTTAATCAATTTGTGTTCACCTCTGCTGCTCAGCCTCAAGCTATGACATTTTTAACAACTTCATTTATTAGCATTTAAATTAAGATTCATCTCGATAAATTTCTATTTAAAGTATTAATTTTTACATATCTCATCTTCCTGTATATTCTATTTAAATTATTAAATTTATAATTTGCTAATCTTTGCACAAAAAAGAAAAGCATTTTCAATTTCTAGAAGTCAAGCTTACTGGTATTGAGAAAATATTTTATCAATATATTAATGACCAAAAAAAATTATTTACAAATCAACAGTTGGTCTTCATTAGATTCATTAATAACTTGGTAAATCAAGTATCATATTATTGTAAAAGATAACTTTCATTTTCTGAGTAACACCGACACAAATATCGATACAAGTTCTCGTGGATGGTTCTCCACAAGCGAGACTGCCCAACCTGTCCTCAAATAGATGATGAGGCAAGAATCCCCGAGAAAATAAGAGGACTTACCTGGTCTTCAGAGAAGGTGAGAGGATGACTAGAACGGGGAGAGAGTGATCGGAAAGTGGAGAGTGTTTTTCCTTTATAAAAGCCCTTTGGCATCACGTGAGAGCCAGTTTCCGTCTAAAGGGCAAGGCCTAGGTCAGAAGCACCTGCCCTGCCTCCGCTCATCCCTTCCATTCACTGGTGAGAAAAAAAAGAAGTTCACTTTCAGTATGTTAAACTCGGCTTGAACTTGAATTTGTCAACAGTGTTCCAACAAATCTAATTTCTGAGTTTGGGGTATTTTGCAACTCTTATCAATCTTAGGTACTTCAATTTAAGTCTGCCACGACATTCAATATAATGAATCATTTTAAATGCCATTATAAATCTTAATTGACTAAATAAAATAAGATGCAAACACATTTGGGGTAATAAAGATTAGAATTGTGCTAACTTTACATCTTTCGACATTTTTGTAATATTTTTTTCTTCAGGAAATAAAATAAGAGGATGGGGTTGAAATTCATTTTTGGAGATTTATATATTCTATTTGGTATAAGTTAATAGGAAAAATGTGTACTTTCTTAGAAAGTGTTATTTTCAAATATTCCGTTTTAGCTTTTGCTTGCATTACCCATGTAATAAATTAGATACTTCTATTTAATCTATTTGATTTTCAATAAAAAATTTCTTATATAAATTGACAGTCAGATATGTAAGAAATGTAAAGCTTTACAAGGAAAATTTGGAAACTAAAACTATTACTTATTGTAGTTGCATTTTGGAAAAAAATAAATCATTCCAATAAAGGTCAGAAATAATTAATCAGATTGGTAAAAACTCTTATATTTTGTGCGGTTAATGATTTCTTTAAAAGTGCTTTACTCATTATAATATCAAATTAAGTAAATGATTTATATAACACAATTAAAGGCAAAAATAATTAATCAGATTGGTAAAAACGCGTATAATATATATGGTTAATGTTTTTTTTGTTTTTTAAGTATTTTACTCATTATGCTATCAAATTAAGTAAAAGATTTATATAACCCATTTTTTATATTTTTTGTTCACCTGATTTTTGTTACAAAAAAAATCTATTCCATTCCTAACACTCACGAAAACGTTCTTTAGGAATTATTCCAATGTTGAGTTTTAAATTGACCTTTGGTTGTATTTTTTACATTTTTGGTTAAATAAAAAGTTAGTTCTATTTTTAAAATACGCTCCACTCTTGAAAATAAACACATTTGCAAAATTAAAATATAAAATTCTTATTCACACTTATTATTTACACATTTCATTTTAAAAGTGCAAAAGTTAAAATAAAGAATATAATTTATTTGGTGTAATTTAATAAAGACAAGATTAACTAAAATTTGAAGATTAATAATTTTGATAGAATTATTAAATTATTTTTTAAAATATATATTTAAAGAATTAGTTATAATTTTTTTTAGAAAAAACATATATTACATTTTGATAGAATTATTAAATTATTTTTTAAAATATACATTTATAGCATTAGTTATAATTTTTTTTTAGAAAAAACATATATTACATTTTGCGTATTCAAATATTGTTGATAAAAGATTTTATTGAAATATCTTTTAAATATTTTTATTGTTTAAAACTTCGTAAATACTATTTTTAATTAAGATTTATTCGTGAAAAATATGAAATTTTATCCTTACTGGGTAGGTAGATAATAAAACCTGCAACCGAAAGTTAGCCATTAACTACAACATAACTTGTCTGTAATCAGGTACAAAATTGTATTCATAAAATTGATTATTCATGAAAAATATGAAATTTTTAACCTAACTGGGTAAGTAGATAATAAATTCTGCAACGGAAAGTCATCCAAAACCTATAACATAAATTGTCTGTAATCGAGTACAAAATTGTATTCATAAAATTGCTTATTCAGAAAAATATGAAATATTAACTGGGTTTGTGGATAATAAAACCTGTAACAGAAAGTTGTTCATAAACTATAACATAAATTGTATGTAATCGGGTAAATATGTAAATATAACAATTTAAAAAAACATGAAATAATTGCTCCAAAATCAGAATTCATTAATTGCCCTAGAAATGTCTCTGACATTTCTTAATTAAAAATAATATTTACGAAGTTTTAAACAATAAAAATATTTAAAAGATACTTCAATAAAATCTTTTATCAACAATATTTGAATATTTTGATTTTTTGGAAGTATTTTTAACTTATGATTAATCATTAATATAGTTTTTGAAATAACTTCAATTATAGGAATAAGTTTCTATGTTGTTACATGTGGCAAATCGGCGAATATATGTGTGTCACACGTTTTATTGTTGTAAGTAACCTATGAATATTTAATGAATTTTTTGACAGGTTAACCAAAATGACCTCCAATTTCCAGTTTTAAGTGAAAGAGGAAGTTCAGAAGATCCTAAAGTTAAACAAAGAAAATATTGAGTATTTTAGACAGCTCCTTTGGAAACTTCTGCAGGAAAACACCTATTTTTTAAAGGAAAAGGTAAAACATCGCAGTTTTTGATATGAGAAATTCTTTTATAATAAATAAATTATTATTTATGTGAATAGATCATGAATTCTCAGAGGTACATTCTTCTTGCAGTTGCTTTTCTGAAGGCAAGGCAATTTTATTTAAGAAGCCATATTCTAAATAAATTATTTGGATTAGACCTTGATGAAAAATTAAAAAGCTCTAGCTTAAAAAATAAGCATTTAAATAATAGAAAATTATTTTATTCGGTATATATATATATATATATATATAAACTGAAAGATAAGAGCCTTTGTCACTCACGCTATAGGCTGGATGTATGTTCCCAATTTATGTTTTTGTTTATTTAGTTCTTGCTTTTTTGCTCTAGCTTTAGATACTCAGCTCTGTCGGTTATCAAAATATTAGCCATGGCAAATATTAGTTTCAAGAGCTCATTACATTTTTACGAGACCACCAAAACATAAAGTATTTTACAATTATGCTCTACAAAGTAGTTGTGTTATTGGATAATGCATTAAAATGTGTGAGCCTACATAGTTCACCATATATTTATTGTCAGGCATGAATATTAAAAATCCACCAATATAAACCATATACGATTAGTTATTAAGAAATGTATTAACATTTAATAAATTTATACAATATCACGCATCAATTTTTTAAATTTTTTATTAGCATTTAAAACTAGGTGCTGTCCAGTTTTACTGACATTAAATATTCTTTGATTTGGTAAATTTAATTTTTAAAAATTTCAGTAAAGTGTGCAAACAAATTTAGAAATATATATTTTTTTTTTTTGAAAAAAAAATGTTCAAAGAATTAATAAAAGTAACATTAAAATTTCATCTTTTGACATGATAGAAATAATTCTTTGCTAAATAACACATTGGCTTAGTAACATTTTAAGGGGCATTTAATTAATAACTAATGAATGTATTTTTAAAAGAGCAACAAAATTCAACTGTAAAATACCTTAAAAAGCATGAAATATAAAGAATACAAATACACGGTGGAAAAATCTCAAAAAAAAAAAAAGAAAAAAAAAAAAAAAAAAAAAAAAAAAAAAAAAAAAAAAAAAAAAAGAGCGAATACATTTCTTTATGTAATATAAATATAACGTATAAAAAATAATTTACCATTTTTGTAGATTGCTTTATACTAATCACTAACAGAAAAAAAATAGTTATAATTTCTAAAAATCGAAAAAAATAATAAATTTTAGTATACTATGAAATATCTAAGTAAACTTTCATCACAAATAGTGTTTGAAAATTTCTGAATTTAAATAACAAAAATTTAGATACTTATTTATAGATGATCATAGCCGCTGCAAATAATTGATAACAGGACAATGTACAAATATTAAATGTAGTCTATTGTCGCAAAATAAAAATTATGATCATATAAATAAATATTTAGAATGAAGAAGAAATTTTATAATAGAGCATTATTATAAAAAAACAAAAATATTACAAGAATATAAACAATTTATCATTTTCACCAAGAACATTTCTGAAAATAAACAAGTAATATAAAAAATAATTTTTAAAGTCAATTCCTACATTTTTTTCACTCTATTGCAGAAAGTCATTTATAAATAATTTTCATTCATTTTTTTAAGTTTATCTACCGCCATCTATTGGTAGATATATACAACTTAAATCTAAAAAAAAACTAAAATTAATTAATTAAATTTAATTACTGAATTAATATCTGAAAAAACTGTATTAAGTCAAGTGTCATCCATTACAAGTTCAAAAAAAAATGTATTTTAACTTGAGTGGATGAATAAAAAGTGTTTTATGAACGATTGAGAATTTGAACAAGAAATATATAGGGAGAGTGTGAGCTAATAGAAGGAATTAAATAAAAAACTATTTTTTAAACTATCTCAAATATTTACAAATTATTTTATTATAAATAATTTGTAAATATTTGAGACATTAAAAATGGAAAATGACACATGAAAATAAACGTAAGCAGCCGATTTTCAAATTAGTGAACATTAAGACACTTTTAATTTCAGTATAATTTTAATTTATCAGAAATAATAATTTATTTAATTAAACTAATACTAATTATTTTAATAATTATCATTTTTATATATAGCAAATAAAAATGTAATATTTAGACAAAAAATTCATTTGTGATATAATTTTTAATCTATGACCTTCAAAACTAATTTATTTATCTAAGTATTTTTACTACATTTTGGGAAGTATTAAGGTTATACTGGTGAAAGTAGAAAATTATTAAATTGAAACTTAAAAAGTAAAATTTAACCCTTACAAATTATAAGTTTTATTTAATTAAAGTGTAATTAATAAAAAATCTTTTGCTAAAATAACAGTAAAAAGTAAAGAATTTGTTGTAAAAAAATTAAACTTTTAAATGCTATAGTTTGGAAATAGTGTTATAGTTTAAAAAAATACAGATATATACAAACTTCTTGCTTTATATATAAATAAGTCACAAAATAGTTTATATATTGGCATATAAATTATGTTATAAATATGCATAGTTTTATACATATATTTTTTTTGATATTCATATTTAAAACAAGTATTTAATTTTAAAATTTAAATAAGTCAAATATAAAAGTATTTTAAAATGTATTTCATTAGCGTAAATTATAAAATTCATTTCAAAAATGTCTTTATTAAAAATAACTTATTTAAATGTCCTCATACAGATAAAAGGCATTTAATTTTTTTTCTCTTACATATTTAAAATAACTTTTATAATAAGTAATTTTATAATTTATAATTTGTTTGCAATATTTTAAGCAGGAAATGTAATAGTAATAATAAATTATAATTCCAAGTTATCTATTAAAAAAAGGTCCCTTATATATTTTTTTTTCAGCTTTGGTTTTAAACGGAAGAAAAAAATCGGTTAGTGATCAATAAAGACAGAAATATTTTTCTCAGCATATAAGAATAGTGCTCGAATATATAAATAAAATGTACCACGTGATTTTTATTGCATTTTAATCTAATAAATATGTAAAGTACGCATTTGAACTCAAGTAAATTATTCCATTTACTGTTTTAATTAAAAGATAGCTCATCTTTCTATTATTGGACCTTGAGACGGGCGTTGCATGTTTACTACATCCAATACGACCTTTTTCCTTTTCATATATTATAATTCTTAATTTATAAACAATACAATCTACACCCATTGAGGATGGACACTAGCCAGATTATATATTCAAAACAAAATCGATATCGAATTATTTATTATTACTGATTTAATTTGCAAAATTTATCAATAAATAACAACTTTATAACATCCAAAATATTTCGTAATGTTTTTAAAGGTACGAAATCCACATGGAAGCTACGGTAAACTACACTTTGGATTTTAAGTTAATTAAATAAAATAGATAGTTATTTTCATTTAAAGAGTTTTCATTAATTATTTATCCTTGTTAAAAAATTGTACATACCAATAAGAGTTTTGATTAAAATGAAAAGGATTTAGTATTCAGAGAATTGAAGCTATCTATTTCAAACATATTTTTAAAAATGTTATTGTTTTCCTTCTCTTATTTTGTTATATTTGATTTGCCCGATATTTCATTGTTTTTTTGAATATTATTTTTAAAATATTTTATTTAAAAAAACAATTCATACATTTTTCTAAAATGCATATGTACATAAAAGTTTGATGCTACAATTTAAAATTTAAAAACAAGCAATAGAATTTTGCAAAAACATTCCCAGTAAGATAATATATATAACGAAAAAGTTTAATTGCAATTTTTATAATTTCTTCCCATAAAAAGATTAAATTGGTATTTATGGAATGCTGTATACATACTATACATTCTTATTCATTCTTATCGTTTATTTAGAAAAATATTCTAAATCTTGAGAGAATAACAAAAATAAAAAAAAACGTTATAATTTTTTTTTTTTTTTTTTTTTTTTTTTTTTAATTTTCAAAAACTTAATTTCTACAAATATAATTTATTTTATTACAAAAAATCTTTTTATCTTAAAAAAAATTTCTCATTTTGGTATTCAAAGCATTCTAAATTTTCGATAAACGTAAACAACATCCTCCTAATATTTCCGTTTGTCTTACAATGAGAATTAACAAGCAAGCTGCCCATTTCAAAAGAATAAATTCAAAAGTAATCAATTCCATTCACTGTTTAAGTAAGCGCCTATTCCAATCACAGGTCCTTGATGTGGGCGTTGCACATTTTCTTCATCATAAGCATTCCTTTTCATATGCCTCAGTTTACAAGCAAATTTTACTCCGAGGACCTTGAATTATAACCTCTTTTTTATGGTGATGAATGTCAGTAACGACACATGTCCAAGTCAAAACTGATATTGCTTGGCTGGCGATCATTAACATCTTTCAAATGCAAATAGTTCTCTCTGTTTGATTTTTTTTTCCAAGTTAACCACTTTTCTTTTTCTTTTATCCTACCCTTCTTTTTCCTTAAAGCTTTTGATTCTGAGGCGAGTTATTTATTGAAGTATAATTTTGTCTGGAAAAGGATATTAACGGAAGATCATCTTGGGCACTGCTCTTCTATATTCATTATTCGTATTCCGCTGCTACTACTACTACTGACGGCAATAAATTTAGAGATTTGTTTTTTACCCACAGAAAACCGTTGCTCGAGAAAGCTGATCATTAAAATACCTCTCACGGATGGTAATTGTCGCGGATTTAGTCACAGTTATACAGTGAGGCTTGGCTTTATGACCGTAGAGAATGATTTGTACACATTTTTTTATCCAAGTCATTAGTAAATGTCATAAATAAACGTCATAAGAGTTGAATGTTCTACAATTAGAAATACAGTTTCAATAAGCAGAAGATGTAAAATTTTTAAAGTAATAGCCTTAAAAATGAAAAATTCTGAATATAATAAGCTGTCAGAATTTCCCCTTGAAGCACCCACAGATGGCAGCACCTACACTCAAATATTTGATGCGAAAATAAATCTATTTTCTGCAATTATTTAAAAAATATATATGTATATTTCTAATCTTTCTATGCTCCGTTAATGTTAAATAGAAAAATATATCTAATCTGTGAATTTATCTGCATTAATGCTATATTTTTTATTAAAACAATTTTGACAAATTTTCTATAATTTTCTTCCATGAATACTAATTGTACATTTATATGATTAGAATAAATTAGATGATACATTTATATGATTAGAATAAATTATATTATACATTTATATGATTATTAGAATAGATTATGCATTTATATGATTAGATTATGCAATATTCCTTCTGGAATATTATTCTCATGCATCTGTATTAAAAACTAATCATAACGATCTCATATTCATTTTTATAAGACATTTTTACAAAAAATAATATCCTGAAGTAATTATGGATGCCAGCATATTATAAATTAAATCCCAGAAGGGAAATATTTAGATATTATATATCCATGGAGTAGTAATATTTATTTCCTGTTTTAAATGACATAAAACGAATTTTTAACAAATTTTATTCTCGATTATCTTTCGATCGATACTTTTCTGACAATAACTGCCAAATAATGTTAAATTCAATTTACGAAATTTGAATTTAATTAACTAATTCATTGAATTTAATATTAATATTTAATTCATTTAATTAATTTCTTTTATGAAAATTCAGCGTTGGAAAACATAAAATGCCAAACATCTTTTTTTTATTATTATTGATTCACATTTATAATTATCTAATTTAAAGACTTTTAAATTTCCTCAGCGACCTCATAAAGAATGTTTAATTACATTATTTTATAAAATAAGCAGCTAATATATCTTTTAATCCATATTGATGTTTTTAAACCTGTTTTTATTTAATTAACTATTGCTTTCAATGTATTCGTAAATGACGAAACATGTCAAAATTTTAGGAAATATTTCTCGACATTTAAATTTATTCAAAAATCTATTTTCTTCTAACATAGTAAAAATTATTATGTACATAAATTAAGTACATTTAATTAAATTTGTAAGAATTAGCATGTGCATTCTTATTTTATGTTTATTTATATTATTTTCCTGTTAATTAATTGCTAATATATTGCTGGTAATTAAAATATTATAGAATTAAATAAATCTCACTAAATGTTTTTAAACAGAAAATATCCATGTTTAGAATGTGCATTATTTAAGATATTGAAAACTAAATACCGCCTTCGTATTCATAGATCAGATCATTTATAATTTTATCACAAAATTTTGAATATTAATTTATTTTTCCAGACTATGGTTTGTTATAAATAATGTAGTTTTTCTAAAACGAATATTTTATTAACATGTCTAAATGAATTATTTAATTTCTTATTTATACAAAAAATATCAAAAAGTTTTCAAAACGCAATAATGTACCTTTTTTTACGGCATCAAATATAGAAAGAATTTTAGTTTTCTCATTTTAAAGAAGAAAATACGCAAGTATTTTTTTTTCTGCGCTATTTGTGATGTAGAGAAAAGAAAGTATATTTTTAATTACCTCTTTCATTTTGTAGGCTTTTTTTTTCCTTCAGCATCACTTAATAAATTTTTTTATTTCAAAAATGCATCTCAGAATACAAGATTTTATTTTTGTTTAAATCATAATAATATTGATTTAATAATATATTTTGCTTATTTTTTTTAGTTAGATATAATATTTGCTAATCACGATTTCCTTTTTTTTTTTCTGAAATTATTATTCTTAATGATAAAAATTAGCATTTATTTTTAATGATAAAAATTAGCAAAAATTCTTTTTCGGGTTCAATGGGTTTTTTTTCCTTTACTCAATCAATGTCATTTTAACAGTTAGTTTACAAACGTGACGTATTATAAATTCTATTAGAATACCTGCATAAAAATATAAATATTTCAACGTCATATCTTAAATACACAAGTTTATTATAATGTAGATGTTTTTAAAATTAATAAAAATTTTAAATAAATTTATATCCTTACTAATATTTGATTTTCATAATTTATCGTTGTTCATTATATTTTAGTAATATAATTTTACGTAATTGTTTGTTTCTTTAACAGCGTTTTTTTCTGAAGTTTAAATCATTAAAACAATATATTTGCATAACTTCTTAAACTAAAATGTAATTCAAGGTTAATGTTCTAAATTATAATTACTTAATAAAGAAATTTGCTGCAACGAATCTTATGTCACATTTCACATTAAAACTAAGCAAAACAAACACCGAACTTTTATTTAATAAAGTTTTTCCTTTGAAACTGTGTAGCAAAATGTCAAGGCCAAGATTAATTTAATTTTGATTTTATATCATGAGAGATAAAATTGATGCTTGTAAAAAAATTTTATTCCGTCAAAACGGATTAAAGAATTGCTTTTTTTTATTCGAGAAGGTCAATTGTTAATATTATAAAATAACAAGCTACAGTTTTATGTAAATGTTAAAATATCCTACATTTTGGTGTGTACCAACCTTGCTAGGAATACGTACAGGTGTAACTGAAATATAATGCAAGTGATAAATAGAAGATAAAAGATAAGACAAAAGGAAAGATCTCATAATAATAATAAATTGTGAAGGTTACCATGAAAATTATAATTTGCATTTCGTGAGAATTTCTGGAAGAATGCATAGATCATAAGGTTAATGAATCGTGTCAGTTGGATTTTAAAATCCGGATTTTTGACATGTTTGGAAAAAATATAATTATAGCGATAAAATCAACATATTCGTCCTTTATGTAAAAAAAATTAAAATATCTTCAAAATATTGTTTGTGAAAACCCTATTCTGATAAAAGGATGAAGATTATATTACTTAAGACGGGAGTTTCAAAAAATTCTGAAACTATTTTCGTTTATTTTTAAATTTTTCCTATTCCTATTAATGCCTTTTTTTTAAATTCCATGGAGAATATTTTTTTAGTAAATTCTAAATGCAACTAACATTTTGATTAATTTTAATTTAATATAATTTAATATTAGTAATGATTGATATTTTTTTAATTAATTTTGATCATTAAAACTATAAATTAATGAAAAAAGACGAAAATAACTTTTATATAAAATAAGTATAACGAAGTCTAAAATAAGTCTCGAAAATAAGTATAACTAAGTCTACTAAGTGGGATAAGGAAATATAAAAATTCCTATAAAGAACACAAAAGATTAAATATTAGTTTAATATCTCTTTAAACAGCTAAATTTATTTCTCATGGTATGCTAAAATCAAAATCAATATCATTATTTTATTTTGAACAAGGTTAACTGCTTTTATTCTACTCTACTATATATTTTTAAAGACGAAATTCAGCAAGAAATTAAACGTATTTTATCAATCATTTATAGGTTACGTTATCGTTATAACAATTAACTAATAATTGATAATAATTAATTATCGTTTATAAATTATATGCTTTTAGAGGAATCTGAAATTGTTAAAAAATTTAAAACTATAAACATTCAAATATAACCTGTAAATAAAATTCACAAAAGAAAAAATATTGCCTTATAACTAATTAAAGATAGACTGTTGAACGTCTTATTTGAAAACTAATTCGCAAAACATCCAATAAATTTAAAATTTACTCTAACATTTTGATTTATCCTTTATATGTTTTGATTTCATAATTCAAGGAAAACATACTTATACTTCATAAAAGAATGAAGAAATGTAACAATTTATGGTTTAATACACTTATTACCAAATACACTGCATGTGTCTGCAGATCTGAGACAAAGAGACCACCGTAAATATATTAAATTATGAACCATATTACGATGCGTGAAGCCTCACTAAAAGGCCCGAAAACACTCTTGACTAATACAATTAAATAAGCATTGCGCAGAGTTCGAACAGTGTCGTAACATTGACTTCCTTACATAACTCTTTCTCGGGTCATTGGGGTCGCTTGGGACTGGCATGATCACTTTTACGATCTGCACGTAAATTATGTTGATGGGCCTATACATGAATATTCCGATTTCAAAGTACATGGAGTGGTAAGTTTCGTGCGACATCAGACAACACTTACGCAAAGGACCTTGAACGTATTTATTTCTCGGAGACTGCATGGTGTCGCTGTAGTAGAAGATTGTGCTTGTGTCAGGACAAACAACATTAGTCTGTCTCTAGAACTTTTCCCACAAACATTAGAATACATATAAAGCTTTTTTTAAGCTTCATCTGTAGAGGATAGACGTAATAAATAAGTCGATTGCGAAGTGTGGGATATATTGCATCTAACAGTATTATTATAAAATGTGCAAAAAAATTGTTTTATAATTTTATTACGATATTTGTAATTTAATTTTAAAAAAGTTTTAAAAATTGAGCAAACCCAGTATTTTTTGATCAAAAGAAATTTTAATGTAAAATTTTCAAAGTTGAAAATTATAACAGGAAATAATTCAAATAGATGAAATTAATATTTGAAATCAAAATTAATGAAATTATGAAATTGTGAAATTAATTTAAAATTAATTCTATATTAATTTCAAATTAATTTGATGTTGAAAGTTTTAAAGCATAATAAAAACAACTTCTGATATATATTAGTTGTAACGATTCTGTAGTTTAAAAAAATGTGAAGGGCTTACTTATTGATACTATTTTTACATTTATCCTTAATTTATATACTTAAGTGAATCAATTGTCTTATATTTAAAGTTATAGTAAAAGAATTTTGGTGGTTTATATGAAAAATTTATAAAGGTCTAAAATAAACAGAATGAAAATTAAAATTAAAAAGGATTAAGTTGAAAAAAAATACGTTACATAGAATAAAAAAAAATTTTATACATAGAATTTAGATAAACTTGTGAACATAACATATTTATAATTATTATCAATTACTTAAGTGAATCGATTTTCTAAAATTGAAAGTTATAGCAAAATATTTATGGTGGTTTTTATGAAAGATTTATAGAGGTTTAAAATGAATGGTAAATTAAAATTAAAAATGATTAAGTCGAAAAAAAACCCACTTATGCATGGAATTTAAATAAAATTTTTAACATAACATGAATTTATAACCAATAATTCTTGTTTGCATTTGCGTGTGCGTGTTATTCTACAAGCATACAAAGTAAATCAATAATTGGGCAATTATCTTTTCAAATACCAGGTTATACGATAGCAAGGTTTTAATAAGGGGTTTTCCATCTTAAAAGAACAGAGTTTTCATACCTGGAGTTTGTAACATGCTGGTTTTCCAGATTACATCATGTTAGAAGATTGATTAAAAGTAAATTATCACAAGTCACGATTTAGGAACTCCCACTTCATTCTATATGCATCTTAATATAAATGTTTTGAGCGATTAATAAGGTCGGCAACTGTTTTAAAGTATCAATACTTCAATTTTTGAAATTGCATTCAAAGATTTTCTTAAAACATTTAAAGTATAAAAACATTAAAAGTCATAACAAAGTCGTTATTACATTAAAAGTCATAAAAAAGTCGACCAGTTAACTAATAAAATGCAATGATACTATTTGGTGTAATTAGTGGACGGTAAGTCTCATTGTTAAAATTCAAAAGCTAAAACTTTAAATTCTGAAGATGAAGAAATTAATGTTTAAATCAAATAATAAAATCTGTTCAAAATTTTCAGTTATAACCATTCTTGCTTTTGTAATAAAAAAAAATGGATAAAAACGGACATCATAAAATTTTCTTTCATTTGTAAATGATCATTGAAAATTCTAGTACATGTATTTCTTTTATATTTATGCAATTAATACATATTTAATTGTATAAATATAAAAGAAATATTATAAAAATATATTATATATTTATACAATTAATTGTACTCTTTAAATAATACAAAGAAAAACAAGCTTCAAACAGATTTTATTTAATTTACTAGATGTCTCCATTTTTTTATCTTTACTTAAGTCTGTTTTAATTTTTTTTTATTCGTTTGTCTCGAAAATAAACTTTAATTTAGTAGAATTTTTTTTAATATTTTTGATTCCCTTCATACACGCCAACTCTAAGAATTCGTATCGTCTAAATTACTGCTCCCTGGAGTTGTTATGGTGTAATTGAAATTAAAGTTCTTTTCTTCCAATAGATTTATTTCAAGTCTTTTTAAAGAATTAATTTAAATAAATTTCATCTAGTTAAAATCCCCACTGACAAACTTTTCTATGGCTGGTTTCATGACCTCTAAATGGCGTGAACAATTTAAAACTCTTGGAAAACAAATCTACCTCAACTACTTAACTCGGCATGAAGTTAATCAGTGTAGTCAGATAAGGGAAAGGCTACAACTTAACTACACCCAATCCAGTCTACAGCGTGATCTAGACCATGTCTGGTTTTAATTTTCTTTAAGGTGGATATCTGTAAATCTTAAAATATTTTGAAAAAGTTGCTTTAAGATTCTCGATGTCACTGAATAAGTACCGCTGTTCATTTAATCCTTAAGGGTTTTTTTATTCTTCTTTACCTACTATAACAGTCCTTCAACTTTGGGACTCTATTTTAAATTAAATTTACATGCTATCTTAATTTTCTTTATGAATGTTTATTATTGATTTATGAAATATGTATTAAATATAAAATATATTATTTTTTATTTATTTTCTCATTTTTCATTTTGTTATTTTATCATTTTTTTTTTGTTCTTATTTTTAACTTAAATAATAACATAACATATATCCTATGTTAGACATCGGCTAAAAAGTTTTCTCATTTTTGGATATATAATGTAGTTATATAAGTACATATTTACATAAATATAAAAATACATTTAGTCAGTGGCATAACTATGCCATCTGAGGCCCGTATCAAACCTTTTGAATGTTGGCCCCTCAATGCAAATTATCATCATTGTATTTTCTTTTTAATTAAGTTCTATCTAAAATACGTATTATTGTTGGTTGATATTATAAGCTTTTAATTTAAAGGGGGGTACTGAATTAAAATTACAGGGTTCTTTTTAGTAAAAATATATTATTAAATAAAATTTCTTTTTTCGGGCTTTCTGATCAGCAAAAATGTCAATGACGGAATAAAGTTCAAGTTTTGAATCATGGAATATTCGATAGATAGAATAGCCAAATTGCCTAATCTGTCTTGTCCCATAGATTTTCTTAAATTGGTTTTTATCAATTTTAATTTCGAGAATAATCATTCAGCACTAACAGTAGTCACAGAAATTGTTACAAATAACATAAATGTAGTGCGTACTTCAGGAAAGCTTGAAGACATAAAATGATTTCTTATGGATAATAAATCCCCCACTCTATGGAAGAAAACTTTTAATTTCATGTATAAAAGTGGAGTGAAAACTGAGAATTCCCTAACAAGTGAATTTAAAAATGCCGCAGTGGCACATGCGTGGCAAAGGGAATTCCCACTTTTTATTTTGTAATTACCTATTCATGAACTAGAAATCGAGGAAATCGCTAACATCTGGATTACCCTTTCGTAACTATTTCTATTACCACCAGATGCGATATATTCATTCAAATGAGTATGTTCTCTCATCTAAATCTTGATAGACATTTTTTTTTAATTTATCACTTTAGTAACTTAAATTTATTAATTACAGAATTAATAAATTTTATTTTATTTTGTAATAATAAATGTAATGTCTTTCCTATACTCATAGCCTCTCTGCTGTTCTGCTTTGAACTTCTATTGTTAAGCCACTGCATTTAACACAATTTTAACCTCGAACCACAATTTTATAAAGTGATTCTAATTAGTCTGAGTATTCTGCTTTGCTTGTACAGTAAATAGTTTAGAGAAATAATAATGAAAATAATTTGATAACATTATATTGGTAAAGTATGGCTTTAAATATGTACACATATTTCTCATTATGAAAAACATTATGGATATTATAAATAAATGAAATAAAATTCTTGTTATGTGATAATAATTATGAAGTAATTAATAATTCTATGACATTAGTTATATTATACGAACAATAACACTTATGGAACTTACACACATCATAGTTATTAACACTTAGCACGTAAATGGAGAAATACGTTTTCTAAAATATTAGGTGTATTAATACGTATTACTTATTGATGATATTATTTCACAGAAATTTTTTTTAAATAAATTATATTATTAATAATTATCAATAGACTAAAATATTTAATGATTGTTACCATTTACATAAATTCACTAGACTAAGTTACAATTTCGATTTAAAAAACATTCTTAATTTTGTATAATAATTAATAAATTGCAACAGTAATTCTATATGCAATATTTTTTAATAAGTTTATAAAAAAAAGTATTATTTAAAAAAAGTTTTAGTATTTTCTATTTTTATCATACCAAATCAGTGAATATAATTCATTTCTTTATAACTTACTTTATAAATAAAAGACTGTAGTACATTTTTCTAAAAATGAAAAAAAAAATATTTTTATGAGGTGAACTACCTTACCTAATTTGTGGCTGTATTCCAATCATCAATTTTCTGACTTTAGTTTTCTCTATTAAACTGCATTCTTTTTTACGTAAAAGTTATTGTTTTTTTGCATTTTAATAAATATATTTCCATACATCAATTTTGGCTTTCAACTTGTACTATTTAGAATGAAACAGTTTTGAAAGAGTACAAATATAATGTAGAACACTTTATTAAATACATATAAACCTTTCGTTATAAATACATGTATAGAATCTTTAAAATAAATCTAATTCCTTTTCCAATATTTTCTTCAGTAGAATCACATAATTGCTGCCATTTCTGCATAGTCAATGTAACTGTCAGACGATATAAAAGAATATATTTAAATTCAAAATTTTGAAAAATCAAAATGGCTATAAATAGTCTAGATTTCAACTGCATAATAATTATCAGACCTATTCAATTTCATAAAAAAAAATGCAAAACATCTAAATATTTTATATTTATTTTCCTTCTAAAATTTACCAAACGATATTTTATAAAAGTTCTATGTTTATTCTTTTTATAATTTTTATGTATTATGAATTCTTTAAATAAATAATTTAAATTTTATTATTATTAATTTTAATAATGAATTATTATTAATGTTGATTAATTATTATTATTAATTTTAATATAAACTAAAAAAAAATTTTACAATTATAATATCTATTGTCTCAAGAATTGTATTCTTTTATTTTTTCCAATGGCAACGGTTTTTCTTTTAACTTATTTGTATCTATTGGCACTAATGAATATGTTTGATATTTTGACGCTGAAGAATAAGTATTGAATAATTAACAAAAATTATATATTTGATACTGAAGAATAAATATTGAATAATTAACAAAAATTATATATTTGACACTGAAGAATAAGTATTTGAATAATAAGAAAATTAAAATGTGCGTTTTGAAAATCAATTATAATTAAAAATTATCAATTATAATTCTAAATTAATTATAATTCAAATCAAATAAAAAATCAATTATAATTCTAAATTATATTTCTTTTTCTTTAGTACTGTGAATATATTTCACGAAATATTCATTTGAATTCTTATTTTGAAATTAGGACTTAATTTGTAAAAACTTTTGGACCTTTTTTTTAATATTTGGACTTAATTTGTAAAAGCTTTTGGACCTTTTTTTTTAATGTTTGGACTTAATTTGTAAAACTTTTACTAAGTTTTGAAGCTCTTTCACGAGAAGAGATATCCGTATCGTCCTTCAACAAGACAGAGAAAGACAGTTTATTGTTGTTCAATCCATCATGACAGACTCTTTCTTTTAAATTTATCCCCAAATGAGTTTAACTCGTCGTTTTACGGAACTCGATCGTTTACCGATTGCTCGTTTACCTGCAGGATAGAAACAGGTGCGTGAGCTTCCAGTTTCTTCCTATCATTCCTACTGGTAATGAAAAATGACTTCCAGTAAATCTTTTGCTATGGGTAAAGCGTCATGCTGGGACAAAAGAGGAATTGCATAGCATGTTCGCATAGTGCCTGAGATTTAAACAGAGGACAATAATGGTATTCGGATACACGCGGTAATAATATCGAGTGTTTTTGTATCTGAACACAAATTTATTTTTTTAAAAATAATGTACGACTTCGTTACGGAGTACTTATGTTGTTGTACTGTAAATCCCAAACCTGCTTATCAAACTCATTATCAAAGAATTGCTTTATAAGAATTTTTGTTTAATTTTGCAAATATTTGATTTAATTTTAGATTATGAATACTTCGAGTTTTGACATTAAAAAAATGTTGGACACATATAGGAATCCTTTTTACCACATTTTAATAAGGGCAAAAAATATTATTAAAAAATTATTTCTGTTTTAAAACAAGTAAATAAATCATAGGATTATCAGAAAACTCTATCTATAATACCTGAAATAAATGAATTAAAGAAAAGTTACAAGAGATTGAAACTTATATCATCTAGATCAGGGGTCTCCAACCTTTCCAGCCATACTGTTTATTCCAGTAAGTACCAAGGGCCAAAATCGTTTTAATTTTTCTGCCATTATCTATAATTTCTAGACTAGTCGCCGAGTACGGCAGGATGTTCACTAGTTTATAATGTTAGTGGGATTCATTTCAATTATTTGTTAGTTGTTATACTTAAGTTAAATTTTCTGCGTATTATGCTTGTCATTAAGCTTTACCTATCAAGTTAATAAAACCGTGGTATTATCATTCTGTGTTTTTTTATCCAACTTATTACAGCAACAATATGCTATTCGCTGTCGCGGGCCGGATTAATGACACTGGCGGGCCCGGATTTGGAGCCCCTTTTCCGCGGACCGTAGTTTGGAGACCCCTGATCTAGAGTAATGCTTACATCATTAATTAAACATTTTTAAGAGATTTTTTTTTATATTAATTAATATTTAAACGGATGTAAGATTTAAATATATGTAACATTTGATACGCATTTATAGCATTTTTCTCTTATATTTTCTTTCCGTCTTTCATTAAACATTTATAAATTATTTATACGAACCAATACAAAATTATGGTTTAGTTTGTCAGTCTATGGTAATTTTTTGCACACTTTAGATTAATAGACCAAGACCTAAAATTTGACGTGGATTCCGAACCACTAACAAACACAAGCTTAATCCTTGTTATAGTTTTAAAATTTGAGTCTAGTTTAACAGGTATCTTATAGTGGAATCTAGATAAAATTGAATCTGTTACATATTTATCGTTTTACTAAATTATCTAAAATGAAATTCAAACCTCCTAAGACGTTTATAAACAACAAACATAAATTAATTATAGATTCGAATCGAATTATAGATTCATTAATCTCATATATTCGATGGTCTTTTTTCCAATTCCTTCTATTAGCTCACACTCTCCCTATATATATCTTGTTCAAATTTTCCATCGTTAATAAAATACTTTTTATTCATCCACTCGAGGTCAAATAAATTTTTTTAAACTTGTAGCGGATGACACTCGATATTAATACAGTTTTTTCAAGTATTAATTCATTAATTAAATTTAATTAATTAATTTTAGTTTTTTTTTTTTTTTTTAGATTTAAGTTGCATATATCTACCATTAGATGGAGCTAGATAAACTTAAAAAAATGAATGAAAATTATTTATAAAGGACTTTTTGCAATATAGTGAAAAAAAGTAGGAATTGACTTTAAAAAAATTTTTTACTTGTTAATAATTTACTTCAATGCATGTATGTACCAGAATAGCCAGCGAGATCTTCTTTGCTAGCCTAAAATTCTTGAATAATTAAAAATTGCACTAAAAATGTTATTACAAATCTGTGAACGGGATTTCAAGATACTGATAAAAGTACTGTAAATGTCCTTTTCAATGTTTATTTGAAAAAAATTCCTAACTTGAAATTTTGGTATTTATCGTCACATTTACAAAATTCCTCATTTGCATGTTATAAAGTGCATTTTTCTGGAATTCTTTCTTTGCAAACTATAAAATATCCATCGGATACATCAATGGCAATTATTAAGATGGAAGCTAATTAACTTATATGATGGAGTGGATTGCCAGAGATAAATATTCATAAAATAACAAAACAGATGATGAATTTCCTGACCATTCCATAAAAATGTTATTAGAAAGTTCATACTTTAGTGATAAGAATAGGTCAATGAAAGTAATTAGGGTTCTTTTGAACTAGCATAAAATGCGAGGCAAATTGCAACTAACATTATGAAGTATTACGAAAAACCAAAAAGGCAATCACCCTTTAGAATAAATGCTGCCATCAATCTTCTCGTAAATTGATATTAGACAATATAGAATATTATTTTTCTTATTTTTTTTTTAATTTATATTTATTTTGCTTGCAGGTGTGTGTGTATGTGTGTCTACCTGATGTAGACTTGATCGTATATTGTATTTACTAGTTTAAAGATATGCCGTCCATCAAATTTTATTTTATTTTAAATTAATTATTTTGTTTTTCAAATTTTGCAATAATTTATTTTTACATTTAATTTACTTGATTTATGTCTTTATATAATATATATATAAGAATTATTTAATTATTGCCAATATGAATTATAATTTAAGAATTATAATAAGAATATAATATTATACAAATATATTAGCTTCAATGAGCTAATATATATGTATAATATATTAGCTCATTGGAGCTCGGTGTCACAGGTTTCGGATTCAAGCCCTGGCGGTACCATGGACATTTTCAGTGGTTCATAATCCACTTTAAAACGTAGGTGTCGGTCTAATATGACTTAGTGCTGATAATCCTATCCCTTACAAAGAAAACGTTCTTTCGCCTTTCGAAAACAAACGTTGGCCCACTATGGGAATATTGCGCCAATGATGAGGATATAATAAACAGAATAATATATATATACATAGAATTATTTGATTATTGTCAGACAGTTACGTTATATCATTAAAAAAAACCAAATTAACTGTCTAACTTTTTTCATCTATTAACAACGATGATATTGTAGGCGTTGTCCTTTTTCTTACTCAGATCATCAGAGATTTCATTAAATGATATTTATATCCTCGCAGGGCGTGAAGTAAATTGTTGAACACATTTCGGTCCGTCGGAATAGCGATCTTATCGCAATTTCCGATCTCATATATTATACATAAAAGGAATGTGTAATCGAACATTAAATCTCACCAAAAATTCTTCATGAGTAGCATTTTCTTTTTAAAATTTCTAAATATTTGTTTTTTGTATCTAAATCTCGCTTTATTTTCGTGACAACATTATGAATAATGCTAATACGATTCATCTATCAGCATTCGGATTAATAGTTCAGATATTAAAAATCATTCATCATCAATGTTTTACAAGAAATTTAAAAAAATTTTCTTATAAAATATGCCTGCGACAAAAAAAAATTTGTTTCTTTGTAAAACCAAAGCATTCCATTTGCATATTTTTCAAATAAAAAAATAGCTAATCTCTTTCATATTAGTATCCATTTTATATTTAGCATAGTTGTACCCCAAGTTAGATATTTCTACCTGATATAAACTACATAGAAATCTATCATTTAGATTTACATTAAGATTCGAATTTAAGATAAATTTTAGTGAAAATATTTTAAAAAAATAATAATAAGTTTTTCAAATTTTTTTATTGAAAAACTTAAAACCATTCTAAAAAGCCAGACAGATATCCTATGTTGATGCTATGCTATCACAAGTAGCAAAATTATGTACAGAGACATTAATGTAGTCTTTTTTTTTTCTGTTTTAAATCATGGCAAAAAAAAATCTATATTAAACATTCTACATTTATTTACACTCATGTCCATAAATTAAGGATAATGAAGTTCAGGCAAAGAAAGAGCCAGAAGCAAAACAAATTTGACTTATTTGTAAAGTCTATTTATTAAACAAAAGGTAAAGAGCAAAAAAGATGCTATATGTTTGACATAATTAATAAAATTGCGATTTTTACTCCTGAGCAAATTTCAAAAAGAACCTATTTACAAAAACAGTATAGCATGGTTAGTATGATGGTTAATATGGAGTATGTCTCCCGGACGATGCAATACAGGCTTTACAACGCCTAGGCATGTTGAGTATCAAATTATCAATCTGATCTTGGGGAATATTACACCACTCATCAAGCAATGCCCTCCGAAGTTCCGGTTGACAGGTGCGAGGGGGTTGACGGGCTGAAATTCATCTGCCAAGCATATCCCACACATGCTCTATTGGATTCAAGTCCGGTGAGTATGCTGGCCAATCCATACGGGTGACATCCTCCAATTGAAGGCATTCGTCTGCAATGTTTGCACGGTGAAGACGGGCGTCGTCATCCATAAACAGAAATTCAGCACCCATGGGGCCCGAAACAAACGTACATGTTGTTCCAGAATGACATCCCGATAGATGTGGCCTGTCATCGTTACACTCTGAACATGCAGGTCAGTTCTGGAACCAAGAATAATTCCTCCCTAAACGAGCCATCCTGCACCACCGTAACGGTGTTCTCTTGGTGGTAACGGGTACCTGGAGCTCTCCGTATGAAAGTCCGGCGAGAATCAGACTGCAAACTAAACCTGGACTCGTCGGAAAACATCACACAAGACCACTGTTGCGGTGTCCACAATGGATGCTCTCTACTCCAGGTTAATCGCAGGCGATAGTGAGTTGCGGTAAGTGGAACACATCTGACAGGCCTACGAGCATATAGACCAACGTGCCCTAAGCGTCTGTACACGGTCTGCCTTGAAACTGTCGTACCGGTAGCTGAAGAGAGCTGACGAGACAGGTCTGATGCTGTGCTCCGTCTGTTTCTTTTGGTAGTAACTGCTAAATATCGGTCCTCATTCGGCGTTGTAACTCGGGGGCGACCTGTGCTGTAACATCTACTCACATTACCATCATCTTGGAATCGTTGCCAAAGCCTGGAGATGACACTCTGAGCGATTCCAAGTTCCTCGGATACTTCCAGCTGGGTACGTCCACATTCCAGTCGTCCGATAATTCTACCACGTAAAAAATCATCCAAATGCTTCCTTTGTGTCATAACTATGCGATTATTGCACTGAAAAGCTTTTAAAGCCGTTGTGAACAATTTTACTTCTTTGCCACCATTCCTTATATACCCCTCTCTTACACTCTCGTCATTGTGACGTACTATCCGCGCCATCTGGTGGTTTCCTGTAATTTGCATATTCTTCTTCAAGATGTGTGTGATAATTCTAAAGGTGAAATTTTTATTTTAGAATTCAATTTCTGTGTGATTCTGAATTATCCTTAATTTATGGACGTGTATTTGTGGTATTTCATTCTAGATTTATTTATCTGCGGATATAGCTAAACATCCTTTATACACATGAAGGCATGTGATATTTTAAAAAATGTAGGGTATCTCAGTACTAAGTTAACAAATTTTTTAAAGAAGTGGAATACACCTAGATGACTTGAATCACATCATAATACAAAGTAACGCGTTAGTGTGCACAGAAAACACTAGAAATGAAGGACAACTCATAAGTGAATATGTGTTTTATTAATTAATATACATCAACAAAAGTAACATGATCAATAGTAATGAAGGTCAATTATAAATACATGTCATTTTCAAGCAGAATCCTCCAGACACTGCGGTGGGAAATCCCGGCTGGTACGCTTTATCTCGTACTTGAACTTGGATTGTCCTGTACCAAACCTAACACATGTTCGGATTCATTCACAACTTACGGCTGCTGCACCTGCAAAAAATTTCTGATTTAGTATTGATATGACCACTCCTAAAAGTTTGCAAACCTTTTATTGAGGCACTCTCTATATATTAATTATTACACATTGCTGATTGAGTGAAGCAAGGTGAAACCTTAGTGAATATTAAATTCGTTAGAAAAAGTTCGTATATCTGCATCGGATATAACTATTAATACTTATTAACTGCAGCGAATATATAAGTTAGCCAGTCCAAAAATCTATAGAGATCATATGGTGATGATTACTTCATGAAAATATCAAATTTAATTAAAAGATTATTTATTTGAATAACTTAATAATTAGGAAATTTAATATGAAATAAAAAATACCATAATAATAATTTTTTTTATCCTATGTCCATTTGTGTCTATTCAGCGTTACGACGTTTTGCCTCCCAGTAACTCCCTGTTGTAATGTCATCAGGTATATCGACAATTCAGTTTAATTCCGCAGATGATTACCGTCCATATTGGTGATCCGACATAATGGGCAGGTGCCATCCGAATTCAAACCAATACGGTAGATATGTGCCGGTAGTCATGGCCGGTTATAAGGCAGAAGAATGCGGCAGCTTCAGCGCGTTCCAGGTGAATAGGAATGTGTCCCCCTGTGACAAAGCATTTCCACCTTTCGTAATTCAAATTTAAAATAATTGTTTGAATATTTTTAACATTATGCATTTTTAAATATAGGGCTGCAGTGATTAAGTTGTTAATACATGTAACATTTGAAGTGTGATATACTCTTTCCAAGCCCAAAATACATAGGTCCCGGTCTGTTTAGTCCTTGTGTGCACAAGATAACCGTAGAGCGACTAAAGAAACCTAACCAAACTTTCCAAGCCCTATAGGTAAGCCAAATCAAAAGTTTATGCTAGGAATTAACGTAATAAAACTAATTCGAGTTTCTGTGAACTCTTCACGTGCCGCCTTTAGAGCCGTTCGCGACAATTTGCAGGGGTAGCAGAAAGCTACCGTCACCATACAGAAGGAATATCTCATTTTGAACAAATCAACGAGCTTCACAAATCCATGGACAAATGCTCAGAAGCATAAACACCTTCTCACTAAGGATAAAATATCAATTCCAACTTTCAAGGATGAGAGCTTTTTAAATTCGAATACGGCTAAGCTCTTTCAAAAAATTCTTCATAACTTATAACAGCGTTGTTAAATTATCTAAGATAGCAACGAATAAATAAGAAATATTTTTCAAAACATATTTTAGATAATGCATAGTAGAGATCACTGGCCACTAAAAGCTTTGTTTGCATTCAAAAGAGTAATTTGCATCAGTTTTTTTGGCGTTCCACAAACACAAACAAGCAGGATCTTTCAACACAACACAGTACGCCTCCTTATTCAATCGGTGAATGAATATTCGCTTTAATATCACATAATGAGAGCCCTTTTAACCCTTGGAACGTTTTGGGGATGAATCACAGTTTTTTCTAAGCAATTAAAGCCTATTTATGAGTAGTTCAATGTGCTTTCAATAGCAGGTAAATATTATTTACAAGAATTTTTGCAAAAAAAACTTTCTTTTCTCCCCATCTTTATTCTCCTGTTCTGAAGAAAATATGCATTTTTTTAAAACTTTTTTTGAAAAAGTTAAATGTACACTATCATGATTAATTGCTCACTTTTCAAAACTTTTCATGGCTTACCATAAATCAACCCTAATGCTTATGATTGCATATTTTTATTGTGGCTCCATGATCTAAAACACAAATTTATCCCATTGTATTACTTTATTCTCATTTGTTTTATTATACTGTACATGTGCTGAACAGGCATGCATATAATATATGTGCAAGAATCTCAAAAAAGGATTAAGCCCTACGAATTTCTTATGTAGCTTAAATTGTGTTTATTCAGATCTGTTGAAAATATATTAAACCTCACAAAACAGAAACCAGAAAACCTGCACGAATTATCCTGAAAGTATTAAATTTACAGTATTAAAAAAATGAAGCAATTCAGGAATGAATATGCAATCTTAAGTATCGACTAGGACAAAAAAAATGTCGAAAATCGTGTATCTGTGAATCAAACTTAAATTTTTAATTTTAATTTTTGTAAATAATAAATTATTAAAATCCAGAGTATATTAATTGTATATATATATTGTAAAGTCTCGTAATATATATATATATAGATATATATTTGCTAAATTAATTTTTACCAATTGAATACGAACAAATCGTAATAAAAAATTTTCACTTTAAAAATTTTTTCCTTGAGCAGGTTAAACAGAATTAAGAAATAATAATTACAAATAATAATTTGTATGTTAATGACTCTGTTTAGATTCAGAAAGTATTTTTCCATTTACAGAAATACTTTTCATGGAAAAACAAGTAGCTCTTATGTTTAGGGTTTATCGACAGTTCTTTAGGGTTCAAAGCACCTTTAAGAGTAAAAGTAATTGACTTTTACTCCCCTTTTACATGGAAACTCATGTAGCATACTTGGAAATAAAATAGCAAATCTCTCAAAGAACAAAAAGAGCGTTCACTCTCTCAAGATAGTAAAAAGGAATAACATTCTTTTTTACTATCTTGAATAACATTCTTTTTTACATTCTATTAGCTATCATTTACGTAAGATTTGCATTCTGTAAAAAATTAAATCGTTAATTGTTTTGTTTTGCAGCTTTAATTCCAAGCTGTAAGATATTTTTAAAAAAATCAGAATTTGTTGTTTTGGTGAAGAAATATGCTAGAAATAAAAACAAAAGAAAGAAAAAGAAATCTACCCACATAAGCCTATTTTTTTTCTTCCGTCGTATAATTTGTGTCATTATTTTATTTATCTCTTGTTTCCTAAAAACTGTATATTTATGTAATTTTTAATCCACAAACAAATATTTGATGAATTTATTATGCATCATCAGAAGAAATTGTAACTATAAAACACAGTAAAAAAAAATGATAACTTCATAAAAAAATAAGATTTTAAATAAGGTTTATGCCATTTTAAAAAAATAACTAGTGAATAAAATGTATTTATAAACTACATAATAATATTTTAATCATAATAATAAAGTAATTTTAATTTAAGCAAGTAAATAAAATTAATATTTAAAAATATGTTTAAATAATCTTTGTCCCAACTTCAAAATAAGACAAGATATTTTCCAATGAAAGATTTCTCTTTTACCTATCCATCTATATATATATATATATGTGTGTGTGTGTGTGTGTGTGTGTGTGTGTGTGTGTGTGTGTGTGTGTGTGTGTGTGTGAGTAGTGTAGTGTGTATGTATATATCTATGGATAAATGAATGGATAGATACCCACATCTATCCATTCAAACAATAATTTTGTTTGAATGAATAGTTTTCATTCATTTAATCATAGATAACAGTAATAACTATAATATAACTGTAATAGTTATAGCTGTTTTTGCAGTAATAGTTATAACTGTCTGTAATTTAGTATTAACAGCTTTTAAACTGTAACATTTAAATATCCAAATTAAAAAAAATATGTAACTTTACTGGAATAGGATTAAAACGGCTAGCTAGTCGGTCTAGATATCTGAAAGTTAAACTTATAAAATTACCCTAATAATTATTTCAATGTATTAAAAGTAATTTAATTTCTTTTTGAAATAAACTTCAAATACAGAAAACTTCAAAATACATACAAAAAATATTTGTTACTATTAAAATAAATACAAAAATGTCGCCAAAACTCAAAGCAAGGTACCAAAAATAACATAAATCATGGCAAAAATTCCATTGGTTTCACTTGGATTTAAGCCATTGGGCTACTAACCCATTCCCAAGTAACAATTTTCTTCACACAAAAAAAATCAAACCAATTAAAAAGCTTTCACACACATTTATATAACAAAAAAGAAAAAAAAAAAGGTTAAAAACCCTTATGTATGAAAAAAAAACGTTGTCTGCTTTCTACTTTCTACCACCAGTTACTGGAGCAAAAAAAGTAAATTAATCTCCGTTCCATAAATGCGTAGAGTAAAAATATTACTCACAAAGACCAACCTTAAAATCATAAGAGCTTGTCGAATGCTTTCATACGTCATTGGATGTCAACCACTGTCCAACAAAAAAAAATATTAAAATTTAAAGCAGAAAGAATTAAAAAAAAAGGAGTCAATAAATCAGACGATGGTCTCAGACTGCTTGGCTCTGTTAGAAGACAAAAATAAAAAAAAGGTACGTTTCTTCCTTTCTGTTCACGTTTCTCAACTCTTCCCCTCCGGTTAATCAACGTTTGCCCTTCACCTCTGGCTCATTCATAAAAAGCCTCAGCGGCTCGATTCATTTGAATTCTAAGGGTGGAACATCTTCTATTCTAAGTATTCACTTCATTCTTCTTAATCATGCCGGCTGCAGAAAGTGTATCCTCTTTTGAAGAAGCGTAAAAAAGTTAAAGAGTCTGAAATTACGAAGTTAACTCACTTTAGAATTTATTTTATTTTTTATTTTATGTGATCTTGAAGAGGTAGAAAGCATCTAGATTCTTGATAATGAAAAATAAAAGTAAAAAAAAAATTTCACAATCCTATTTTAAATAAAAATTAATAATGACTGCTGCTTTTATGAGAATTTCCTTGTTTTTATAAATAATACAAAATTCATCTTAAGAAATTTTAAATATATATATATGCTCTACGTATATATATAGGCGCTTCACGACTCTTTTCAAATTCAATTATTGCCCTAATAATAACCATCATCAATAGCACGATAATCCAGAGTAGGCTAAGGCTTTCCTGTGAAGGGGTTTCATGCATTCCTCTGGGTGACAATGGTCCTCCAATTCTTAACCTTGAGTACAACAAAATCTTTTTCAACTGCGTCTATCCATCGCAACTTGAGTCGTTCTCTTCCTCTTTGTCCCTGTGACTTTGCCAAAACGAGCCTTTTTACTGGACTAAA
This sequence comes from Caerostris darwini, assembly GCA_021605075.1. Taxonomy (NCBI): domain Eukaryota; kingdom Metazoa; phylum Arthropoda; class Arachnida; order Araneae; family Araneidae; genus Caerostris; species Caerostris darwini. Next base: position 132,562 of record BPLQ01008512.1, on the reverse strand, counting down.
TATATAAGCAGCCAGTTTAATCTATTGATCCTAATAAATTTTATAATATCTGGGACTTTATAGCATTCATAAATTTCTTGATTGTATCGACTTCTCCCACAATCCTTTTCCCTTACACTTCCAAGAATAATCCTTAAAATCTCTCGCTCAAATGGGCCTCAACTGATCTTACCAAAGTCCATGTTTCAGAGCTACAAACCAAAATAGTTCTAATAAGAGTTTTATATAACAAGAATTTAGTTTTTCTGCTTATGAACCATGATTTAAACAGATTTCTTAACCCAAAAAAGACCCTATTGGCAGACACTACTCTATTTTTTATTTCATGCAAGATATTATTTTGACAATTAATTTCTGATCCTAAGTATCTAAAACTAAGTATTGTCCTAACCATGCTAACCTCAAAATTTTTCTGAACTTTTTAGTATTAATAGCTTTTTGCTTTTTCAATTTAACATTCCTCTTTATGGACTCTGTAGGTTTCAGCGTTATCCCCATTCTGCAATCTACTAATCAAAACACTTGCAATGATTTGTTTTAAATTCCACTTTCCCTGACTGCCAAACACCAGACAACCTTCTGCGGTCATCAGAGGTATTGCATATTTTTCTGACTGTCTATTCGAGAAAGATCTTAATTCGTTAAACTCTCAATGTTAAAAATAAATAATGATGATGATGATGATGATGACTATATATAGTTGTGTTTCTAGTTCACTCTTTATTAGTCATGTTTTGACTTTTGTTTTGATATCTCTCTCTCTCTATATATATATATATATTATATATATATTATATATATATATATATATATTATATATATATGAAATATTTTATATATTTTTGATATCATTTCCAATGTATATATATATATAACCAGATGAAATATTTTTATTTTTGATATCATTTCCAATGTTATACTGGCAGGCTCATTGTGGTTTCTCTCTATATATTTGTATATATAAATATCTATTTGTATATATATAATATATATATATATATATATATATATATATATATATATATATGCTATACTGGTAGGCTTATACGTATGGATTTTTTTTAGAACATTTTCACTAGCATCTCACTTAAAAGTCTACAGGATACTTATTCACTTTACCATGACTATCATAATATCCTAAAGGTAGTTTCAACTGATGGATTAAACTGTCTTATCTCTATATTTTTATTAATTATAAGTGTGAGAGTCTTTATATTCAAACTCTAGGAATTCCATAAGGAATAATAAATATTTCTGACTAGTATCTTGTTGTACTTACATTTCTTTAAAAAAACATCTCTGTCTGATTCACAAACGGGTTTTTAGGTATATGGACATCTAAATATATTTAACCATCCAAATTTTCATGAAATAATAATTATTCAATAGTTCTGGCATCAAAGAAAAAAGAATTCATAATAATAAGCAACCTTGAAAATTGGTTTTCTTGAAATCAATTTTAATATTCGTAAATCCCTTTAAATCATTTTTTTTACTAAATTCATTAATTAAGTCAATAGACTTACAAGTTAAAATCCCAATATGAGCATCAAGATACATCATTATTAATCATCAATAGCACGACAGCCAAGGTGGGCCAAGGCTTTCCTTTGAAGAGACTTCTATACATTCTTCTGGGGACAAGGGTCCTCCAATTCTTAACCTTCAGCACAGCAAAATTTTTTCAACTGCTTCTAGCCATCGCAACTTGGGTCGGCCTCTTCTTCTTTGTCCCTGTGGCTTCGCTGAAACGGGAAATTTTACAAGGTTTGCCATTCGTTCTAAATACATGAGCACCCCAGTTTAATCTATTGATCTTAAATTATTATTAATCAACTTCTTAGAATTCCATCTGCAACAGTGCTATTTTTAAAGAACTTCAAAATACTCTAAATCAGTAATGGTACTAATCCATAGCTTTTTCATTGTAATTTTTTTTTAATTTGTATTTTCCCAGCTCTCTATAAGTATTTGCAGATTATTGTTAATAGCCTTTTGCCAAGCCTTACAGTTTCCTTAAATCCATTATACTTTAGATGTCTTTCAGCAGATATAGCATGCTAAATGACACTACGAACTTCAAAACAACCAATCGATTTTCACACATTAATAATTACTTGGCATAAATTGTCCCGACTGCTAGAAATAAAGTCTTACACTCTAAAAATTCACATACCAAATACTAGCCATAATCTATCACCCAATTACTTTTTTAATGATCTTATACCCTGGCATCTAACCAATCATAGGATATAGAGTTTTCCAGCATAAACCATTCCATCTTCCATCTTATTGGATATCATAAACAGTCACGTGGTGATGTCTTGTTACTCGTTTTTTTTTTTTTTAAATTTGCAATGCTGTATATTTAGGTTTACACCTTTCCATCCTAAATGGGAGGAATATCCCTTCCTTATTATTATGATAAGTTACTAGTGTTTTTTATTTATTTATTTATTTAGATCCAATCACTTAAATAGCATGGTATATAATGTCCTAAGGATACGGATTTCTCCATAAGGCTATCTTCAGGATATTATAACTAATTTCTCAAGATATTATATCTAATTTTTGTGTTGATTTCCTGGGTAATTTTTTTCTACCCCTTTTTTGTATGTATATATATAATCTTTTTTGTCTTTTATTGAAGTTTTTACCTTTTACCCTTTGTTGTTTGTGCTCACAATGATTTTAAATTAGCTTATAAGCATTGCGGATTTATCAGCTTACCAGCGTTTCGGATTTACTCGTATTAGCCTATGCGCTCTTTGGATCTTGAATGAACACATTTTAAGCTAATTTTTCTGTATTTCGTAAATTTTTTTATGAGATTAACTAGGAATAACTTTATTGTAAATTTAGGGATAGCGAATGCTAACTTTATTATACAAACTGATTGTGTTTCTGAAAAGTGTTTGTCTATTGCCTTTTGTTTTTTTGTTATGTTTTCGCATTTTTTTTTTCAATTTTGTAGTTGCTTGTGTTATATATATATATATATATATATACAAATATACAGAGACCATAACTACATAGTTTTTAATATAAAGTTAGCATTCGCTATCCCTAAATTTTCAGCAAGCTTAGAGCCGTTGCATTAACCATAAATATAATTTTACAGAAATACTGAAATTAACAACTTTCTTAGTTTTCTGCAGTAATTTTATATAAACCTAATATAGTAGCTTTAGCACAAAGTTTGAATTATGTACTTTTCTCTTGTTATTTTAATACAGGGCCTATTTACCGTACTTATCTGCCGTAGTTCAATGTAGCATCTTGCATTGCACTAGTGGCATGTATCCTTTTCCTTTTATATTTTTGGGGGCCTATGATTCATAGGGTATTTTTTTTACATCGTGAATATCATTTCTAAATTATAAGTTATATGCATTGAGAATCTATGTATGTGATGATTGTATGTGAGTAACTCGTCATATTGCCACTGACATTATGGTGCATGTGATATTTGTAAATAATTAATGCAAGCTAGTATTATACTATTATTCGATCAGATTAATTTATTTTTTGTTACCAAATTCATTTAAGTATGATCCTTTTAAGATTTCTTTCATATGTAATTAACTTAATATTTTCCTTTAATTCTCTTTGGAATACATAAGGAATATATAAAGAAGAATCTCTGACAATGTAGAACCTTCCCGTAGCTAATAATATTAGAAATATTTAAAAATATTTAATATGATTTTCTGGATTGGCTTTGCAATTGTCGAAAAATCTAGACAATGGTGTAAACAGTGCCGGTGAAAAAACCAGTTCTTTCTTTGGTTTCCTCCGGTCTTCAGTACTCCTTGGGAATTTGCAATATTTCAGCTGGTTGGATCATCCATCTTGTCTCAGGTCTTTCCCCTTGCGATTATCTTGTCGTTGGTCATTTAAAAAAGACCCCAAAGATCAATCAGCGTGTGGTATTGCGGAAGAATAGTTCCATCAACAACTTACTTATTTCTTAACGAAGAGTAGATTGTTCCTCTTCGGGACATAGGCTGAATATTGAAAGTAATTATACATCTACAATAATTCCATTACTATGTTCTTATGACATCAGTTGTCCCAATAACATTTGTGTACACCCTTTTCCAGACTTTCTAGACCCTTTTCTATGGGTTTTTTAACAACATCTATATTTTAAGAATAGTACCCCTCATTATATCGCCCATTTTTGCATAAAAAATCCACAATAAAGTAGCCTGTTGTATGATGCTTTTCCATTGTCAACCTATGTGCTCTGTTCCGAGAGAAGTAAAGTGGCAGAATAGAAATATCATATAGAGTAAATGTTAATTTATCTATGCTAATTTTAAATATTACTGTGTCGAACAGAATATTTTATTTTTTATGTGTATGTCCCTATTGAAATTAATTTATCTATTCTAAAAGACAATACAATTTTACATGGAAAACTCGATTCTGCTGAACTGTTATTCCTTCCCTGTGCAAGATTTATGAAATGAATGAAAAATACAAAATCTTTTATGTAATATTTGTGGCATAGTGTTAGAGTCTGCCATCTAGTAAGTTACAAGACTAAGTTTCGATTCTTACTGGTGGAATGCACTATAAAAAAATATATACATTACTATTTTGTACTTTGAAAAATGATTTTAAAAATAGGTTTATTTTGTTACGATTTCAAACACAGACACAAATACAATGGTATAGACATTAACACAAACAAACACATGGTATAGACATTAAAAAATGCTTAAAACGGTTTTTATCGAAGATTCCTAACGAAATTTATTACGTATCGTGTGGAAGAACGGAATTAATGATCTCATTAAGATTTAGGAGATTAGCAACGTTTACTTATGGTACAATAAACACATGCTACCTAGCTACAAGGTCGCTGAAACAACTAAGTATTGATGATGGTAATAAGCATCTGTTAGAGCCGAGTCTTAAATGACTGACTATTATATGGATAATCTCCTGAATTAAACTAATGACGTAGATTCCGAAAAGGAACTCCAAAGGCAGCTCGTTTCACTACTTCAGGATACTGAAATGCATTTACATAAATGGTCATCTAACAATCCACTGTTATTACGAGATCCAATTAATCAAGAAAGGATATTTCATTTTCCACATTAAGGAGTTTAAGGCGCTTGGAATTTTGTGGAGGACTCAACTAGATTCCTTCTCTGTCAAAATATCCTCCAAGACGATGGACTATGGCAATCTAGCAATCACAAAGAAATCGGTGCTGTTCACTATTGCACAACTGTTTGATTCGTTTGTATTGATAGGACCAATGATTATAAAGGTCAAAATTTTCATGCGTAATCTATGGCAATTAATATTGAATATTGGGTTGGAATGATTCATTGTCTTCAAATTTAATTTTGGAATGGAAATCCTTTATTACTACCTGATTGTCAAGTAGTCTAAATATCTCTTGTTAATAGAAAACTATTCGAATTGAGTTACGTGCCTCCTCCAATTCTTCAGAAAGTGCCTTCGGCACTTTCTTTTATATTCGTCGCATCCATTTTGATGGGCAAATTTCTGTCAGACTTTTCTGTTTCCTATCTAAGGTTGCCCTTTAGAAGATTATTACCATATCAGGTTCAGAACTTTTACGGGGAAGTTCTTTTTTCAAAGTTGTAGAAGGAAACGCTTAAGTTATTAAGAATTAGTATTGATCAAGCATACTTTTGGACTGATTCGAAAATAGTATTGTCTTGGATTGATAAGCATCTTGTTCAATTCAAGATCTTTGTAAGAAATCGTGCACATATTATTCAGAAACTTACTAAAGCGGACTCTTGGCGATATGTTAGTTCCAAGAACAACCCTGCTGATCTCATATCTAGAAGTGAAGACTTGATTTTATATTCAGACAAGATGTTTTGATGGTTCAGTCCACCGTTTTTACACCGGCCTATATTGTGATATTACTCCTCTGGAGGACGAATCTATCTAAGAATTCAAGGAATTGTTTACTGACCAAGTATTTGCATTAATACATACTATTGAGCCTCAAAATATTATTAGCAATTGTTCTTCATTATTTATATTATAGCGAGTAATGGCCTGCTCTAGACGATTTACAGAAAATGCAAAAAAATACATTACATCGAATTACTGGAACAACTGATAAGCAATAATATTTCACAATATTTATTATGTACAACAAAAAATATTCAAAGAACTTCACTCCTCAACGAAATTTAGATTCTGGAAATAGTAATTCATCTTTCAAATTCAAACAAATTGTTGAACTTGAATTCCTTCTTAGATAACAATAGAGTACTCCAAATTGGAGGACTACTGTCTTCCGATGGATCAGAGACATCTCCTGACAATTCCAGCTAAACATAATTTCACCACTGTATTTTGTATTCATTATTATGTACTGTACTTTCGTTCAGGTACTGAAACCACCCTCGCCAATATTAGAATTACATTCTGAATACCATCCTCGAGAAATATAGTGAGGAAAATTATTAAAATTGCATTACCTGTAGAAAAGTAAGTGTAAAAGGTTCACAACGATTGATGGCAGACTTGCCTGTTGCCAAAGTTACTCCCTGCAAAGTTTTCTAATATATTGGGGTTGATTATTGTGACTCTTTCTATTTAAAATTCTTTCCCGAAAAAGGCAAGACTGTTAGAAATGTTTATATATCTATTTGTACTTGTTTCGCTGTTAAGGGTGTCAACTTAGAGAATGTACATTTTTAAACTACTACATTTTTATAGTTTTGTAGTACTTCATTTTTAGAGTACTATAGTATTTTGAAAAGGGAGTTCCTTGTGATAGTGACAGCCTCAATAATTTGGTAATTCTGTTCGAATTTTCTTAATTCCGGGCGCTGGTCCATAACATTTCTATCGGAATGCATTGCCCTATTTTTGCGGGTGTAGTTCGGCGAATCCCTGATTAAGGATGAAAATATTATAATTCAACTTATTCAACAGTGAATAACGAAAGTCGCCACACCCACAGTGTTTGTAAAACAGAAAGCAATTTTTAAAGATAAAAAAATTATTTTGAAATATATCACTAAATTACTGTACAAAATAATATTAACTCCATAACACAAAAGCTATCACAGGAATTTTCTACAGATCATCAGTGTGAAATATAATATAAAAATTACAAAAAAGACCCTTGAATGAACAGCATTTGAAGAAGTTTAATCATACAGCTATCTCGGAAAATTTATTTGACAAGTAGTTAAATCAATGGAATGAGTAAGAATATTTTAGAACAATCACATGTCAAAAGAGTCGGGGATTTATTTCAAACTATTAAATTGAAGCTCTTACAATAGGACATGAAATACTTGTCATCGATTAACAGGATGTCGGCTCTATTTGATCCTTTCACCCCTAAATTTAAATGTAGTAGAATGCAGTCTCTACTAGACAATAGGAGACTAGTAAGAAAAAAGTGAATTTCAATTCAGATTTTTCAAATTGAATGGATGTCCTTGAAAATGAATTTATATGGAAATTTACATTTTTTATCATTTGTTGGATTGTGGTATCATGGACTGGCTAACATGAAAGATGATTTGATTCCACTGATGACACGCTTTATTATAGATGATTTTAAAGATAAATAAGTGATGCTTCGTAGTAGACCTTGAAAATTTTATGTCGGCAGTTGGATAACTAAATAAAATGTTCAGAATTTTCTTTTATATGACACGCAAATGCAGAGCAGTTTTCTCTGAAGACATTACTTTACACCTAAAGAAACAACGTATATCTATCCAGAAGGCAATTGCTTCATAATAAGATGACTTGTTCTTGGACCACTTTTAAAACACACCAACAGTCCAAGTATTGTTACAAAAAATATGTTTAGATATCTTCTCTTTTTTTTTCTCAGAATTTCGTTACAGAATACTTAGAAGATTATCCAGTCATTATCCCTTTAGAAAAATATCGTAAATAAATAGTAAATCCTGGATCAAACCTTTTTCTATGTGAAAGTTTGGTTTGACGTTCTACGGTCATTTTGTGCACACTTTGGGCTAATTGACCCGGACCTACTGTTTAACTTGAATTCCAAACTACTAACAAACATCCATGCCACCGCCAGGATTTGAAACTGAAGACTGAGGTACCAAAGGCCACAGCACTAGCCAACTGACCGTCAATCCGCGCTTAAATGCTGAATTTGATTTCCTTTCTATTGGATTGCAAGACTGCTTCTTTATGCTTTCCATGATAAAAGATATTATCTTAAAATTCATAACGTGTTATCACTTTTGCGATAATGCGTTTCATTAATTTTCATTTATTTTATTGAGTCCTTCAAGCAATGTATATGTTGAAATATGCCCGCAATAACCTTTATCAGTCACTTGAAAGAAAAAAATTTAATTTTTGAGCGTACAAGAGTTTAATTAAAGGAACGAAGACGAAAATAGAAAAAAAAATTACTTGAGTTACAAAAACGTTATCCCGGGGAATTACTTTACCAATGCATGAAACATTTTAAAACTATTTTATATAAAAGCACGATACATTTTCTACATGTAGTTTTGCTGTTGTTACTAATACTTGTAGCTCAGGAAATCATACACCAGATCCAAAGGACCCCTTCGCAGGTGACGTCCATGCCTACGGGTAATAAGCAGCTTCACTTTTAGCGAGGAACCATGAGGGCTGAACACTGACTAAACTTCAAGACAACGCTCTACGATCACATGAAACCGGGATCAACGGTTTAAAGGGGATTCCAATCCACCCCAAACATCCATGGCACTCGAACCCGAAACCTGTGGCACTAAGCGCCAGAGCTCTAGATACTCGGCCATGTAGTTATTGTTTGGTATAAAACATAGCTTCATTAAAATTTTTGGCTGGTACTGGCATCTTATGTGAATAAGTAAAAAGTAAAAAAAAAAAAATCAGTAAATTACCGAAAAAGAAACGAATGATCATCATAAAAAATTAATTTCACAAGACCAAATAATCAGGATGCTTCATTTATGCCCCTCAGTAAATGAGATTTAAAAAATTTATACCAGAAAATAGGGGGAGTATGTAATGTAAGGATTATGCTTCATTTATGTAATATAGGGATTATGCTTTATTTATGTGATGTTGGGATTAAGCTTCAGTTCTGTGATAACTAATATTACTATGATTATCAGGATTCACTGTTATAAAACGAACTTAAATTTAGATTACCTTGAAAATATTCATAAGAAAAGCTGAAAAAACTTTAAAAGTTCTAGTTTTCTCTGAACCTGTGTAGGATACGATCGAAAAAACGGGTGAAACTTTTATTTTAGGAAGATATCAATGAACTCTCGCCCTTGACATTGAGGAGGAGAGATGCTCTTTCCCATGCAAAGCAGCTCGTCGCAGGGGGCCCCCAGGTGATCGCAGGCAAGAGCCCTCCTATCCATCAGTGTCGTCGCAACATGCAGATAACAAAAGAATGAAAATTCAGCTCTTGAGATTCCAAGTGACAGCTTACAAGGGGCAAAAGCCTTATTAAAAGGAAGAGGACATTTTTGCAGGTGCGCGCCTGGTGCGGTTTCACCTTTGGCCGGGGCTTCTGTTCGAAGGATCGTGCATCCTCAATGGACACAAATTAACGAATTATCGTTGGGCCCTCTTGTTTTCTTGAGGGGGAGGTGCAGATTATATCGCAATCTTAGAAGTCCGTGATTTGAATATCAAATGAGGTGCATTTTAGAGGTGTGAAGTACAAACTCAAGTGAAAGTGGAAAGATGTCAAAAGCTTGTTTAGAATACGCTATTAGATAAACAATTAAATATTTGTAAAGCAATGTTTACTTTTAATATCTTCATATTGTTGAATGGCTAAGAAGAAGAGAAAATAATTCAGTTTGGTAAGCAGATTTATTGAAAATGCAGCGGTATTATTGAAAAAGTTATTTTTTATTTTTTGCCCCCCGCAATTTCGTCATGGAAAATAAACAATAAAATTGATGCTAGATGGAAAGTTACATTGTTAATTAAAGTTACTAAAATGAAGATGAGATTACGTTTCTTTTAAAAACATTAAATTGGCATTAAAATTATGATTTTGACCAGGGGTGGCCAACCCGCGGCCCGGCTTGAAAATTGTTCCGGCCCGTGAGATTTATCACACTTTTAAACAATATATTTATTTTATAATGGCAAAGTCGTGAAAACCAACGTATTAAAAAAATACATTATGTGTGCATCCATATATTCAAAAATTAACTGCCGTAATTATGAGAAAAAAAATTTTTGATTTTAAAATAATATTCTTGCGCAATAATATAAGACATAATATATGATATATATATTATATTTCATTGTTAGTGTTATATATTTCTTTACAGTGTGCGTTTAGTATCATTATTATTATATTGTCTACATTTACATGTAAGAATAAAAGTAAATACGAAAACAATAACTCATTATGTTTCAATTTTTCACTCCAAAAAAAAAAGTCTATAGTGGGTCTAAATCTAATATGGGGATTATAATTTTACATGCGGCTCGCTAAGTTAGGATGCATTTCCAAAATGGCCCACAAGATTATTTGGGTTGGCCACAACTGATTTAGATAATGAGATCTGGTAAACGGAAAATGGAATTTTAAAAAATTTATTGTATTTCGTTTTTATACAATCCAGTCAATTGCTAGATTTTTACAACAGAAAAAAATTTAAGTTTATTTATAAGGGTTTTTTTTTTATCGAATTTATGTACACTGGCAAAGAATAATATATTTATCAGTCACTATCATTATATATGAATATATTTTTGAAATTATACAAATTGTAAGAAACTCATTATAAATAAATGCTTATTCATTTCTTCAAAAAAAAAAAAAAAAAAAAAAAATGGTTTTGCATGTTATGACACAATAGGATATTTTATGCACCTCATTTATTATAGATGTTCATTTACATTTTTACTAATCTAATCTTTTTTTTTAATTGCATCGAGGACTTTGTCATATTGACCATGTCCCAGTGAGCAGCCTAAAATGGGTTGTACCGACGAACTCTGTTACTCATTTAACACTACCCAGAAGGCACTCGTAGATTGAAGATATGTTCCGGACACGAGTAGCACTACCTCCACAACCTTCTACGATCTTATTAGACTGGGACCTACTGTTTAAAGTGGATTCCGAACAATTACGAACATCCATGGCACCGCCGGAACTCGAACTCGAAACTTGTGGCCCCCACTAATCTAATCTAACGAATCAACTTTATATAAATATGTTAATAAATGCACAGTAAACAATAGGCTGCAATTAATTGATATGATGATTATAATTAATCAATAATAATTATTATTATTTCCATAAACAATATAAATAAAGAATTTTCTCTAATAATAAATGATAACATTTCTTCGCACTAATATAAATATTTACTTTTTATTAAAACATATGAGGCACAAGTTTGTAGCCTTAAAAGTTATTAGTACAGTATTCAAAAGATAAAGAAAATATAAGAAACGTAACATTTATCAAACTTTTTTTCTGTATTTATCTTCATCTTCAAAACGAAAAAGAAACACCAATCAATTTGCCCTTTTAACGACACAGCTCCATTTATTTATTTTAATCAAACCAGATCATTCTGCTACTGTACAGAAATCTTCTATAACTGTAAGAGACCGTAATAATTCAATAGCTAGCAGTATTATTACCGTTCAATGCCATGACCTTGACAACAGAAATGATATGACAGTGCTATAATATTATACTGTCCCTTTTGACCTTTGCTATGCACCGCATCTAACCATTGCATAGGTACAATTTTTGACCGATATGAAATCTTTAAGCTAATCACGTTGTGTGGCTTTATATAATCATACGGGAGGTCTTCCATTGTGATTCTAAATTTGCAGCTTAAAAAAAAAAAAGAAAAAGTGTCTCACCTGAGGAATATAGATCACAGTCCCGGTGTGTCTAACCACAATTTTTTTACTCACTTGTGCAGCCGTGGAAGAGTTATGGTTTTCGATGATTTAGGTGAGGCTGTTCACTGCTTGGTGTGTGAAAGATGGACGTGGCCTTGGATGGGTGATAAGTTGCCCAAATAGGCTCATGACACGGCTGCGACACTCTTTCCCTCTTGACCTTTTATCCAAAGCGAGTGATTGAAAATAGGCAGCATAATTTTAGATCAGTAGCAGGATTCAAGTATCAAATATGAAGACCATCTGTACAATTTTGTTTCTTACGATGATATAATACATGTATTTGAATTATTTTCAGATGGGATTTGTAATTAATATTTTCCCTCTTGACTTTTTATCTAAACCGAGTGATTAAAAATAACCAGCATAATTTTGGTTAAGTTATTTTCAATAGATCAGTAGATTTATTTATTTTAGTATATATTATATATGTAATAATATTATGTTCTAATAAATATTATATTTTATCAGTAGATTTGTTTATTTTCTTTGTTTAGTAGCAGGATTGAAGTAGCAGATATGGAGATTAACTGTACAATTTTGTTTCTTACAATGATATAACACATGATATTTGAATTATTTTCAGCTGGATTTTGTAATTAATTTTTCCCCCTTGATGTTTTATCTAATCCGAGTGATTGAAAATAGGTAGCATAATTTTAGATCAGTAGCACGATTGAAGTAGACTATCTATACAATTTTTTCATAATGATATAACATGTGGTATTTGAATTATTTTCAGCCGGGTTTTATAATTTATATTTTCCAGTTTGGCCTTTTATCTAAATCGAGTGATTGAAAATAAGCAGCATAGTTTTTTAGATCAGTAGCAGGATTGAAGTAGAAGGTATGATGACTATTTGTACAATTTTTTTTATAATGATATAACACATGGTGTTTGAATTATTTTCAGCTGGGTTTTGTAATTAATATTTTATAAAGTGATTAATTCAATATTTTTGTGTTTTAAGTTATTTCTGAATTTACATATTCTAAATAATATATTTATTACATGAGTACTTATATGAACACTATCATTTTCATAATCTTTAATATAGAATAATTTGTTTCCTTATGAAAACTTGTATTGAAGTATGTATAACATAAATAAATAGTTTAATAAATTTTTACAAACTTTTAAATTTTGGAAATACATAAGCATTAGCCCATTCATTAATTTGGGGAAAAAAAAAAGATTTTTTTTAATCAGTACAATGCACTAGCCTCTCATATCGCGCATGTCAGAAAATAAAGAAAGATTATTGAAAATGGTAAAATTAAATACTTTATCTAGGTGAGGAGATTTTTCTGTTTCTTAGCATACAAAAGATTACAAAATCCGAAAAAGCATATAAAATATCAAAATAATATAATGAAATGCTTTATAAAGATGGGTTACTGTGTATCAAAGATTTCTAGCTTTTTAATCTTGTCAAACAAATATAAAAGACAATTATTATAATCTTCACACAAAAATAAATTATAGTATTTAATATTTCTAAGCATTTCATTAAAATAACAATCAGTTATGTGATTTAAAGGTATTTGATTTTTAAAATAAATATTTTAAAACACGTAAATTTGTATTTAAAAAAGGAGTAATTTTCTTAAACATTATAAATAACAAAAATAAATTTATACTTACCATAATAAAAAAACAGACATTAAAATTAATGTTAAGTGCAACTCTATTTAATATATATAAAAAATATAGTTTAAAGGTATTTCGACATTACATATTATGATTAAAATTTTTAAAACAACTTAAATCCTTGTATTAAAGAAGTAAGAAAACAAATGTTATTAATTATGAAACGTAATAAAATTAAATAATATTATGAATTATGTTGTTGTAAGTTAAATATGATAATGATGTTTAACCATTTCGATCAATATTTTTCTCCAAACTGTCAACTAATGAAAAAAAACATTTTTTTTAACTATTTTAAACACTTACTATACTACAGTAATATAATTAAGCTTCGATTATATAGTTTTATAAAACGATTCAGTATTGTATATGTAGAATAAAATTAGTTAAGATTTTGTTGACATTAGTGATCACAGTTTGGTCTTTTAATTTTTACATATGTCTACAAATAGTTTTGCTTCATATAAAATATTAAAATATATATAAACTAATCTCAAAATATTTTCATACTGTAAATTATACAAAGAACCACTCGCCCCAAAAATGAGTTTTGTAAGTTAAACATTTACTTCATTAGAGTATCCAATTTCAGCATTATTTTTACGGAATAAAATGAAAAACTCTTTATAATCAATAACTTTTTTCAAACATATTTTATTTATTCATATTGTGTAAAATATTTGGGATTTCTTTTCTTTGTCGACTTTATCTATTCAAAAGGATTGATAAGTTAATAATTTCACTTAATGTAAATATGTATATAAAATTTGAAGAAAATTTAATATTAAATTTTAAAAAAAATAATATTCAAATATCTTTATTATTAAGAAGATGTTTTAATTTAATCTCAACACAAAAATTCAATTATTAACTGTCGTGCTATCTTGCATGTGGCGCTATCTAGTGGCGTAATTTAGAATTTTTGGTAAAGTTAATTATTAAAAAATTATTTAAATTAAACTTAATTAATTAATCAAATTTTCTGCTTTTGAGTTTAAGCAATTGTGTTGTTTAAAATATTTTTTGTTTGTTACAAATATTTTATTATATAGGCTCTTTAATATTTTACTTTCTAAATTGTTTTATAAATAGTTATTCATAGTAGTTCTTTTCTTTACAATTTGACAAACTATAATTCTCAATAGTCATGTGTGTTGAATCCACGATTTAGATTTCCTCTTGATCCTTTTTGCAATTTTCAACAATATTTTTCCCCAATAAAATTTACCAAAACAAAAATTTATCAGAGCTACAAATCGCTTATCCTGATTCGTGTCCTAGCGACAACGTGCGCAACTAAAATGCAAGAAGGCCGAGCTTCACGATATTGTTGTAGTCACTGCTTTCAGAAACGAGAAGACTCGGTGACAATTGTAACAATATTTGTAAACTCATCTAGAATCAATAGCCATGCTACCTAGTGGGAGATTCTCCTAGATGGTTTCCCTCATGGGACATGGAAAAGTTGGGCATTTGTCCCTAAAAGTCCTTCTAGAAGGCCTTGTCCACTCCTAATCACCATTTGGTGTACAGTTCATGGGTACATGAGACCCATCAATGCTTAACAAAAAGAAAAGAAGCTGCCATTGCTTAGATAGTGGGATTGCAGCAATGGTAAATTTTTGACAACAATTGGCATCGTCATGTGTGTTGAATCCCCGATTTAGATTTCCTCTTGATTCTATTTTCAGTTTTAAACAATATTTTTTCCCAATAAAATTTACCAAAGCAAAAATTTATCAGAGCTACAAATCGCTTATCCTGATTCGTGCCCCAGCGACAACGCGCGCAACTAACATGCAAGAAGGCCGTGGCTCACGTTATTGTTGTAGTCACTGCTTTCAGAAGCAAGAAGACTCGGGGACAACTGTGACAATTGGCATTATTATTATTATTACTTGAGATACTAAACAGCATCCTTAGTATATGGAAGGAAACTATAAAACTAAATTAATCATGCGCTGTTTTTAAATTTAGAACTACCATGCCTAGAATGATAGTCTTTTGAAGTACTTTCATCAATTTACCGTAATTTCATATCTAAAATCAGCAGCACTGTATAACACACAGACAATTTGGCACGCCCTCCCACGTACCAAAAAATAAGACCTCTTATGATCCATGAGCGATACGTTCCTGTTCTTTGACAAACAAAAGAGATAATATATGGTGTTCGGTAAATATCACATAAATTGTGTAGGGCTAGAATCCTTGGTCAGAGTACATTAAATTGTCTTTAGAACCATACCTCTACAACACACAGTTTTCATGCAAAAACGCGAAAGAAAAAGGGTGACACAGTATCCGGAGCTCAGAAATAGAAACTTTATTGAAATCATGCGAAGCTGCTGAATAAATAAAAAACAAAAAGATTTAAGGCAATAGAAATTGTGCCCCTAGGATTGCGGCAACATTTTAAAAAGAGATTTGTAAAAGGTTCGTATCTATTATAATCAAACAGTAATAAATAGGATCACTTTGCTTAAAACGTCAATTTTTACATAGTGAATATATCATTTACAAACATTGTGATTCGTACTTTATCTAAAGTTAGTGTAGTGGCAATATATTATATACCTTTCGCTATCCATTACGCCATCATCCCGACGTCAATGACGTCAAAAGATTGGATAACGATGTCCCAACCTTCACGATTTCGCACTATTACTCCTTTTGATTTTTTTTTCCTGTAGAGACATTTGAAGAAAATGATAAATCGTAATTCCAGTTATTATATAATGGTGCCACTTACCTGCTCGTCTTCATGCTGCCTTTATTTATGCGTACATTATGCAATTGGATTGTATGTAATCAGCCATTGTAAGGAGCGTGCATGCATGTCTCATTATACATGGACATCTTAAGTACCTTCTTATGTAAACATGTCACATGTATCTACTACTGTTCCTATTTCTGCTTTATTGCTCTTTGGGCAGCATTCATGCACTCCAAGCAAACATTCTCGCCCTGTGTAGTTTCTGTGGTCTTGACCGAACACACTACATTTAAAACTAAAGACACGATATTTTTTTAATGGTTTTTGATGTGTTTATTAGGAAGATAAAAATCTTGAGTGTTATAGCCAATTAATAATTTACAAAGTATTTTAATTCTTGTATATAATTTCACTCCAGGCTTTCTTGTTCCACTAACATAACCATTGTGTGATGAGCGTCTTATTTCATTTATTCATTGTTATATTTTTATCTTTGAGTTAAACAGAATTTTTATTTTTCTACCACACAAATTTTTGTCTATTTTAAATAGTGAAAATGCATTTTTAAATGACGGTTTTATATTGATTCTAGGAAACTTCCTGGGAAAAAATGTCCGCAAACTGTAAGCACCCGCCTATAATCTGCAATACGAAACTTTCACATTTTTTTTAGCATACAATCTGTAATTATAAAAAGAGTTTCTGGACTTATTCAGGTTATCTACAATAAAATATTTGTTTTGGTAATATATTCTTAACAGGTGGGCTGAAAAGTTCCTAGGCTGACACATAGATGGTGCTACTAGTATTAAATCCATATGATTTTTAGTTAGCCCTAACCTTCAAAAGACACGTGTATAAATTTGACAGCTGTTGCACTATTAGTATGTGAGTTTTAGCATTTTTAGTGTTCATCACGTGCAGTCCACTCGGCTGACTGTCGATTTTACTCCGGTGTGAAATGATGGAGCCATGTTTAATCCGTTGTCACATATCGACGCAAAAATTCGGGTTTATTACGATTGAACAGCTCCAAAAATTGCTTAGGATCATCAATTCGTTGTTGTTTTTGGTCGATTGTGAGATCGCGCGGCACCTATTTTGAACAGAGCTTTCGCATATCCAAATATTCATTCACGATATGTCCAACACGCACCTTTTATATCTTTAGGGTCTCAGCTATCTCAATCAACTTCACTTTACAGTTATCAGAAATTATTTTATGAACTTTTTTGATGTTTTCGTTGGTAACAGCCTCTTTGGGGCGTCACTGCGTGCACGGTTCTCGATGCTCATTTCGCCTCGTTTAAATTTAGTAAACCACTTCTCTACGGTTGATTTTCCTGGTGCAAAAACCGAATAATGTTTATCAAGCCAAGCCTTGACTTCAATAGTATTTTTTTAGTACAAAAAGCAATGCTTTATTAACACACGAAATTTCCTTTTTATCCATTTTTTCAAACTAACAAAAGTTGCTTCACTAAAAATGTTATAACTCACATACTAATAGTGCAACAGCTGTCAAATTTATACACGTGTGTTTTGAAGATTAGGGCTAACTAAAAATCATATGGATTTAATACTAGTAGCGCCATCTATGTATCAGCCTACGAACTTTTCAGCCCACCTTTTATAATAGTGTCCTTATGCTTTGCAATTTTTGTAATATACTTTTATAGTAGTGAAATTATTTACTTTTTTAGAGACCCTCCCACAATAAAAGTGTATTTCGTTAATTCATATCAAAAGAGAAATTTAATTTTACAACTATATCTTCTATGTAAAAATCAAAAATTTATTGTGAATCACTTTTTAAATCTTAAATTCAATTAGAAATTGTGTATTACATTTTGTCAGTTACATATTTCATTATATCATTTATGTATTATCAAGTTTCTTAAGGAAAAGGATAAATACATCACTTTCCAGGGAATTCCATCACATGTTGGAACTGATGGAAAAGAAAGGGCAGATCTTCTAGCAAAAAAAAAACAGAAGTTCTTGGACAGTGTCCTATCCCTTTTGACTCTTTTAGAAGAACTATTTGGGACAGAATTAAGTCATTTTATGTTAGTGGATTATTATATAAAATCAAAGATAAAGTCCGGGAGACAATCGGGGATGGCTAGAAAAGATTTAGTTAAAAAACTCTCAAAGAGACTGTTATCAATTTCAGATTAAGAACTGGCTTCGACTGCCTGGCAGAACATCTGTCAAAATTAGGGATTGTGAACTCTGATATGTGTGTTTTATGTAAGACAGACAAATTGAATAAGAACATCTACTTGTTTGCTCGGGACTAAAACAGAATGGTGACTTGTGTACTCTTCACTGGAGGGCCAGAGAAAACATATCCTGCACTTTTATTATGAAGCTTCTAGCTTTTTAAATTTTTATCCGTAGTGTGGCGGTATTGTAAAGGTTGCGTAGTGTTATTAAAATCCAGACGGCAAAATAAAAGACGATAATCAATTTTGACAATTACAACATGTTTATTCTACTTCGAACGCTTACTACGTTCTATTTTTATTCTAGCGGGAAAATTTTAACAGTGAAAGTAGAAGTCGTTCAATTTGTATTCCATTTTACATCAATAGGGGTCACCAAGTATGTGGCGGTATTGTAAAGGTTGCGTAGTGTTATTAAAATCCAGACGGCAAAATAAAAGACGATAATCAATTTTGACAATTACAACATGTTTATTCTACTTCGAACGCTTACTACGTTCTATTTTTATTCTAGCGGGAAAATTCCCTTTCTAACAGTGAAAGTAGAAGTCGTTCAATTTGTATTCCATTTTACATCAATAGGTGTCGCTACAGTAGAACATTTAACTTGTTTTTAATTTTTAAGGCTTTTTGGTTGTTTTTGTTAAGAATGTCTGGTCTTTTGAGTTCCAATATAGCCTAGGCAACAACATATTTTATTTTTAAATACCTATTAAACATGGAGTTTACAAGACTCTTATCAAAAAATTTATTTTATTTACACATTTAAAACACCTTGTAGTTTAAAAATGTGAATATTTTATAGCGGTTACGCAACTAATTTCTAAATCACTACAGAAATTTAAAATGAAAGGCTAATAACAGAAACTGAAGTGAAATGCAAGATGGCAAAGAAAGTAAACAATCGCGGCGTTAAAGCCGGAAATGTACATTTTAGTATCAAAAAAGACAAAAATTATCCAAAGAAATTTAAAAAAATTGTACCAGAGCCTTATATATCAACAGGGTATTTTTCTTTCATCAATCGTCTCTCGAGAATCGATGGCATTCGTCCTTTTACTATTGCCGGCTTGGGTAATTCTTTATTAATATGGAAAATGTTATTTAATTACTCATTTTTAAGATTTAAATATTTTTCACCAATTTAAGTTAAGAAATATTATATGTTTCTCTGTTACATTTTTAAATTTTGCTTAAGTATTACATCGTTAACATTTTATGTAATTAACAGTATCACAAAAGAGGACGAATAAAAACAGTGTATCAATTAACTGTATTCGTTTTAAGTTTTGTTATTTTAGGTTAAAAATTTGATTATGATGTTTGTTGTAATTATTTTATTTATTAATCAGAGATGCTAAAAACAATTTGTGATCCGTATGTATATTTTTTCACATAATACCTGTGGAAGTAAGACTTAGAATTTTCTCATAAAGGGAAATTATTTCTTTACCGCACATTCTTTTAAGAATTAGTTTTCATTTAATAATTTCTGTTTTAAGAAAATAGTTGAAAAAGTATTTGTGATATGCATATTAAAATCGTCAATTTTGTAATATATTAAAGATTTGTAACTAATAATGTCGATACTTAATATATAAATCATTGCAATGATATTTAAAAATGCACGAATTTTTTATTACTTTTTCTATTGTGCAAATTTTTTTTTAAATTGTCATGTTTCATCTCAAAAATAGAGTAATTTTTATGTCTTGAAATTCAGTTAAAAAATTACTAAAGATATAGGTTACAGGAATTATTGTATAAATTCCTACAACTACTATATTTTTATGTTTTCTGTTTGTTTAAAAAAAATATATTTTTTCTTACAGCGGTTTTGTTTGGATTTCTCAACAGGTAAACAATTTTTATATTATTTTTTAATTTTTTTTTTTCCCCTTTAATTATTCTAGTAAATACATGATTTGTCACAGACATATATATTTAATACATAGAATCCTTGCTTGCTATAAAAATTTTGCTATTATTTACAGTTTATCAATAAAAAAAAATTTACATTAATTTTAATTTTAGTTCAGAATGCATAACATTGTTTATTTATATAAAAATACCATTTTTATTTTAATTATTAGATAAAAGACTAACACAAGACTTGAGCACTTCTGTGTTCTTTTTTTGCACTATGTGCCATTTTCATTTTCTTGGATATAGTGAGAGAGAGCTGAAAGATCATTCTTATGATTTTCATTTTAATTTTTACAAAGCCAAAATACAATTTAAATTGTACTAATTTATCCTTAACTATGCATTCTATTGCCCACAGTGAAAATATCTAATTTTATAACTAATATAGTCTAATATAAATGAAAATAATGATTATGAAAGTTTCAATATTTCTAACCATTTATTGGCACAAGAAAACCTAAATGATTAAATGAATATTTAAATTTATCTTAAAAAAAACCAGCAAAATTTTTATGATCACAACTTAAAAGATTAAACCTTTTTAATTGGAGAACTAGAATATATTTCTTTTGAAATTGTAAAAAGGATGTATGTTTTCTCTCAAGAAATAGCTGCAGCATACTTTAATGATATTACGTCAGTGATAAACATAAAGGATACATTCTCATTCTCATAGTATAATATTAGGTGGACTGGAAAATATTGTCATTTGTATACATTTCAATGTTTATCATTTATCAGTTCATTGTGTACTTTAAAGGTGTGCCAAAGACATTTTAAGGTTAAAATTACTTGTTTTGTAAATAATTAAATCTTAAATTTTTTACAATTTTGAATAAAATGTTGTTATAAGCCAAATAACAGAAGAGGTACATATCCAGCATTGTTTGCTTTTTGAGTTTCACAGGGATAGTAATATAACAGTTGCTACCAAAAACATTTGTCCAAGTGTATTAGACATTTGCAGCTGCCAAATCGGGTTTCTAAGTTCAGATCCGATAATTTTTATCTTTCTGACTTGTATCAGTTAGGAAGAAAAGCATCTTGTGGAAAGGGGAAGCAAATCCATGCCAGTCAATTGAGGAACTGTCAAATGCTCTTAACCAAACTTGGTTGAGCATTCAAGAACATTTGCAGCATATTGGTAAAGTATGCAGAGCAGGTGTTTGGATCTTGCATAATCTGCCCAAAGAAAGCAAAGCTAACCCATCCATGGTGACTCATTTCTTGTTTCTACTGTACATT
The DNA here is from genome assembly GCA_021605075.1 of Caerostris darwini. NCBI lineage: Eukaryota > Metazoa > Arthropoda > Arachnida > Araneae > Araneidae > Caerostris > Caerostris darwini. Next base: position 110,868 of record BPLQ01008512.1, on the reverse strand, counting down.
ACAAAAGGCTTTTTTTTTAATGCATGATCACTAGCGATGAAAAATAGGCCCCATGTTTTAAATGATTAAAACATGTACAAATTAAATTAGAAGCATCGCACTGAAATCAAAACTGACAGTTACGATAAACACTGAGCCAAAAATGTAAGCAGCATTGTGATGCCATCTGGCAGTCAAAATCAACAAAACAAAGGCTTGATGGGTTTGATCAGTGCTGGATTAAAGAAAATTCCTTAAAATGAATTGAATTGGAAATAATTTTATTTATTTAAAAATTAATCAAATTTCAATAGTAATTGATTTATAAATGGTTTTTCTGCATTCTTAAATTCAAATTTTTTTTCTTTCTTGTATGATTTTTTCTACTAATCTATTATTATTTAATATGTTGGTGTACATAGTTTATTGTTATAAAAATATCTATGTCAAGTGTAACATTTTTTTGTAGCTATCATCAAGCTACCATGTTTGAGAATGACAGGCATTTTTCACATCTTTCATCACTGGAAAGAGAAATGACTTTCAGAACGGAAATGGTATTTTATGTTATGATTTTTTTTTTTTGTATTGTTTTAAACATTATGAATAACTTTCAATTTAAAAGTATCATTTTTGTTTCAGTTTCAGTGTTTCCTATTAATAGATTGCTTACATATTTCATTTCAATAGAACTGTTAAATTAAACGTCTTTTGTTTCATGTATCTGTTTAAAAAAATCAATCAAATTTAGGCAAATTATTTATTCTATAGTTAAATTACTTTTTATTCTTTACAAAATTATATAAAATTACATTTTTGTACTATCTTAAAAAAAAATTTTTAACACAAAATATACATTGTATAACGACCCACTCCTCTGCATTTTATAGAAAGTGTCTATATTTTAACTTCATCTTCAACGTATCTGTACAGAAGATTAAATCTTCTGTATTTGTTTATTACCCCAAACATTGTAGGCTTTCCTGTCATCTGATTGGCAAAAATTATCGTAAAAATGAGAAATTTATCTCATGTCCATTCAATGACATAATAGCATCTCCTTTCAAATCTATATCAAGGAATTTTTAATCTATTTTTGTAAGAATTGCATTATCAGTAATTTTATTTTAATCAAGGCTATTAAATTCTGATTTACATAATTAAGTTGTGCTTTTTATAATCAAAATTTGTTAAATTCCTTTTGCCTTTTAAATTATATAATTTATATGACAAGAAAGCTAGAAGGGCTATGTTGTTGTTTTGATCAAAGAAAGTTAATTTAAATTTTGGCACAAATCATTTATATATATATATATCCATAAATCGTAAGATGGATTTGTAAAGAATGAAATATTTTATTTCATATATAGTGAAGATTTGCAATGTTATTGTACGTAATCAAAGTGTATGAAGTTCATATTATTTTTAAGCTATCAGGATATGAAAATGATAAATATTAATAATTATTTAATGTAAGCCTTTTAAACATAAAATAATGTGGTATAAAATCTTCGGCATAGTTTTTTAGGGTTGGAAGCTATGACATAACATTGTATAATAATTATATTTAAATTTTTTTTTTTATAATAGATATATTTTAAAAATCAAAAATTCTAGAATTATGTAAAAAAATTTATTAAACATGCCCTAGTTAAATTTTTTAATGTACTATCAGCAATCTAATATTATGTTTCTATAAATTTTAAATATAATTTTTTTTAAAAAATGTGAGGGTATATTTATATTTATTACTTTTATTAATTTTTTCATTTTGAATCCAATAATTAATTCTTTGTCTATAATTGTAATGTTAAAATTGAAAATATTTTTATTATTATCATTATTTTAATATTATCTTTCTCTACTCTGTAATCCAATTTATAAAATTGATTTTTGTTACATATTTTTTGAAAGGTTGGTTAAATGTAATTTGAAAGGTTTTGTTAAATGTAAATATTATAGAGTAAGCCAAATAAAAAATCATAATTATTTATTTATTGTAAAGAAGTGCATGATTTATAAAAAAATAGTATGTAACAGAATAATGCATTTCTTTATATTTTTATTTATTCTTTAAAATTTTATATTAAAAGTCTGTTTAAAAATAGGTATTTTAAGGTTTATTTTAATATAGAAATAGTTTTAAAGATAAATTAATTCTGTTTGTTATCCAGTTTTATAAATTTTTTTATCTAAATTTACTTTTAAAATAATATTTAGTAGCACAAAAAAAAAAATCCTGACATTTGCATTATATTTTATAAGAAAAAATACATAAGAGCTTACGTTTTGCATATCTTATTCATGGCAAAATAGTTTTAAAAATTTGCTTTTCTTTAAATTAAAATCATGCCCTTATTGCTAGTTGTTTAAATCATATTCAGGCAAACATTTGTTTTAAAATTCATTATTTTTTATAATTTAATTACATGAATTTGTAGACAATTGACTATTTCATTTTATTTAAATAAATTTATTACTGATAAATTTAACTAATTTTTCAGGGTTTATATTACTTTTATTATAAGGCATTGACAGAATCTCATTCACTGTTGGATGGTTTATCTGGTATTATGAATGATAATCTTACGGAATATCCGTCGGTCATTAACACATTGGAAAGGTTTACTTTATATCCGGAGGTAAGTACTACTACATTGTTCTATGAATTTTTAATTAATCATCTTTTTCATGCTTATAAACTAAATCAGCATAAACTTTTAAAAGTATTTTGATATACACATGTATGGTAACATTATTTATTTATATATACTTGCGGATTTATATAATGGGATGCACATTCTTTACATACCTTTCACCAATATCTAGGCATTTGATATGCAATGTTCTTTGATTCATTATATACACTTAATTTGCATATTCACGTTCCTCATGCACATTGTTATTCTAAATATTGAGTTTTTTTTATATGTATATATTTTCAAGAAACTTTAGAATCATGTAAGTCTTAGAAAATTCAGAACTAACTGAAGATACCACCCTTTGGTAGCCTGATATTAGACACTTAGGATTTTGTGTTATAGAGTGATATATATATATATTTGCATATGGTATTATATATGTTCTCAGTATATATAAGAATTGTGATTATTTTTAGGTTATATTAGCTGCAAGCTATAGAAATATTCAAACTTTTTCGGACATTTTCAATGTTAGTCTGAAAGAATGCTGGCAAGTACTTCGAGGAGATGATCTACCTCCTATTGAAAGTTGTGAAGGTTGGTTTTAAATTTTAGAAACATAGTAGGTAATATAACTAGATAAATCTATATAATTAATTTAATTTTTTGTATTATTTATTCTAATGAGCATCATATGCATCTAGTTCATGAAATCTTAATAATTATATGTATAATTAAGACGACTGATGCCTATTAAATAGTTGAAATCAATAGACATTTTATCATCCACCAAGTCTACTTGTTTTTCAAAGTTGTAGCTACTATACTCACTATCACTAAAACACAAATTGAGACAAAATTTAGCAATCTTTTTTTATGTTTAGCGCTTTTACTTATTAAATGTAGATTTTTTTTTTAAATTCACATTTTTTTTTTTTTTTTTTTTTTTTTTCTTTTAGGTGTGGGTGATCCTGCATATTTTTATGTTACAACTGTGTTTCTCATTAATGGTTTAGTGGGCTCTTTGATTTTCATCTTTGGTATAATCCTAAGGTAATCTTACATTTTCGATTATAAAATGCATTCATCATCTGTCTTTTCTAATTATTATTATGTTCAAAAATTTAATTATTTTTTAATTTAGCCTCTAATATTCAATTTTATAAAATCTCAATCAATTATCTATTTTGGAATGTAACCAATGTTTTTATGTAGATATTTTTGTTTAACTTCCTGTACATAAATTGTTTTTCAAATTTTATAACTAAATTATTCAAAAATATTTATTTTGTAATAATATTTAGTAAAACACTACTGTATCGCTTTTTATTTGTAGTGATTCTTTATCTGGTGGTATATTAGCGGCAGTCTGCTTCTTTTTTAACCATGGAGAGGTTTGTATTCTTTAAACATTTTTTATCTACAAATAACAACCTGATTTTACAAAATGTAATAAAATAAACTATTTAATTTAGAATTTATAAATATTTGATTGATTATTTATTCTTATAATAAATTTGTAAAAATGTTTGTAAATAAAATAAATGTCTAATTAAAAAAAATGAATCAAGCTTTTTTAATAAATACTTGGCATATGCTTTTATTTTTAGACATGATATATATATGTGTTAAAACAGAAAAACCACATGATTATCAAGGTACTATGTTTTCAGGTGTTTTTCTAGTATTTGAAATTTTTTTCTTGACTGTGTTTAATAATGTTTGTAATTTACCAATAAAAAAGAAATATTATCAATAAATTAAAATTAATAAATGAAGAAAAAAATAGGAGAAATATTTCTTTCATTGATGAAATGATTTTTTTTTTACATGGAATGTTATGAATTTCAGTGCACCAGGGTGCAATGGACACCTCCTTTGAGAGAGAGCTTTGGATACCCAGTATTTTTACTTCAAATGATGTTAGTCAGTTTATTACTTAAGTAAGTTGTTTGCTGTTGTAATTATTTAACAAAATAATCTGAGATTTATGTTGAAATTTTTTTTAAATATTTAAAAGTAATGTAATTTTAAAATATAATAATTGTTTTTAATATAATGTATTTTAAAAAAATTCAATGTATGTTTTCTGATAAGGTTAAAAATTTATTTTATCACCTTTTTAAAAACATTTATTTTCTATAAATTATGCTTTTTGGTGTATAAAATTTAAATTTGATATTTAGTGTGAGGGTTATCAAATAATGTACTGTTATTTCCTGTCTTTAACTTGCATATTATATATTTAAAAAAGCTTATAATTTGTGCTGCAAATTAAAGGCCATTCTATGCATTTGTGAATATTTTTTGTCAGAAAAATCTTAAACTGCCACTTCAAAATGCTTTATCAAAAAAAAAAAAAATTTTTTTTACTACATTTTTTGTGAGACAAAATAAACAATCTTCTGAACATAAAGATTTGTTACAAGTGTAGGTCATAGAAGATAGCCAGACTTAACAGATAAGTCAGAATATGTAATTCGGCCAGCCCGATGGCACACGATACTGACTTAACATATAAATAAAATGCATAACAAATATAATACCACATGTCCTAATAGAGGAAAAAGTTGTCAATGAAGTTATAAATAAGAATTAGAAACACTGCAAAAGGCCAAATAATACTGAGTATGATTTCCATCCCTCTAGTAAATATAAAGATTACAAATTTTCAGAAAAATATCATGTACCATACATATCTCTTTTCCAATTTCCATTATCATAAGTTAACAGTTTCTTGTCACTTAAATGTAGCATCAAAAGTGCTCTTTGAACTGAAAATTGTTTTGTTAGTTTTATGCAACAGGTATAAAAACAGAACTTTATTGATTATATGATATATCAAAGAACAGGTATGAATTGCTTCATGGATTATATGGGATCTTTTATTTTTTTGAACCAAAAATTACACTTGCAGGCTATATAATGAAGCGTATTGTAGACAATAAATTACATTAATAATAGAACATTATGTTTCAGATGTATTATTTCTTATAACTTGGAATGAATAAATTTCATATTTTAAAAATTGTATTGCTGGTGTTTTTTAATTTTTATTTGTTGTCATCAACTGAGATATGATGAAAGTAATTGGAGTGACATGATTTTTATTTTGTTAATTATTGACACATTTTCTAAATTTATTTACTTATTTGTACTGCTAATATCATGATTTCAATATCATTATAAGCTCATATCTATGATTATAATCTCAATATCTTTTTGTCCTTTTTTAAATGTTTTCTAAAATAATTTTATATAATCATGTTTATTTCCATAGTTTTTATATCTTCAAAATTGTTAATATTATTAACTAAAAAATAATGTTATAGATGAAAGAAAAATTTTCAAATACGTTTGTAATCCTTTTTATCAAATTTTGTAAAATTTTCTTTCATATTTTTCAATTATTTATTAATAAATTTTTAATTTATAACAATAATATTTATAATAATTTTGCACATATATATATTAAATCAGTGAGTAATGTCTGTGCAGCGTTTACCTTAAGGCATCCAAGACCAAGCTGTCTACATGTTTGCCAGCTGCAGTAGAACAAAAATATATATATTAAATCATAATATTAATTTCATTTATTTTATTAGGTGCCAAAGGCCATTTTTCTCACATTCCGTGTTTATTGCCATTCCAACTCTTTTGTTTATGCTTTCATGGCAGGTAAAGAATTGTCCTACTTTTTCTTTTATCATTTATATAAGTGCATCATTTTTTTTATATTTACATTTTATTTTGCATCATGTTGTGATTTTTTTTTAATTTTATTGTAGTTTGCTCAATTTGCTTTATTGACGCAATTATTGGTGTTGTTTGGATTGTACATTTTGAATTTCATACCAAATTTGACTTTCAAGTACATATTGCGAGGACATGTGGTAATATACCTTATTTCATTTTTTATAAATTTAAGAGTATTAGATATATATATATTATTGGATTTCTCAATTTTTTTATAAAAATAGAGTCAATAAATTATTTTAAAAATTGTGTGCTATTAAACCACAGAAACAAATTTTATTAAAATATATTAACAAATAATCACTTTTCATAATTTAAAATTTTTAACTATAATAGTAACTGTGTATCTTTAAATATATTTTCCTTATTTTGGAATAAAATTTGAATTCATTTATTGTTGATAGATATCATTAAAAAATGTTTTAATTTAAATTAAAGTACTTAAAATTTTTATTGAATTTCTTTATTGAAAAATTCCTCAGCTTTCATTTTATCTGTTATGTTTAATAGAATTCATGATACAAATCAGAAAAATTAATTCGTTTAATTTTAATATACATCAATTTTAAAGATATAAGCATTTGTCATTCATTTCTTTTAAAAAAATTAGTTTTATATATTTCACTGTAAACAAATTATAAATTATTATTTGCTATGCTAAACTAATATAATTGAAAACTTTCTTTTTCAGATTAGTCTTTTCTTAGCTATTTTCTTTCTTTTTGGAAATAAAATGCTAATTGCATCTTTTTATACATCTACACTTTTAGTGTGCTATGTAAGTGAAACAATTACAAATCAAATTTTTATGTTACATATTGTTTGATTTTTTTTTTCTTTTTGATGGTTGAGTTTTTTTATTTTTTTCTATAGGTGATATTATCATTTGAAGAACTTTTCAAGAAACTGAACTCTCCAATAGTAATTATGGTATAGTATATCAATTTTATTATTCAATTAATCTCTAAGATATATATTGTTTGAATAAGCTATTTCAAAGAAAGGGTATTTTTTCTGCAACATATAAACTTTCTATTATGCTTAGAAAGAGAGCAATTCCATCAAAAGAATATCTGAATTTACTTTTTATTACAAAATGTGTTAAAGATAAAAAAATAATAATAATTTATCTTTATAAATTAAATTTTAACATAATTAAATTTTTAATAAACTACACGTTTTTTTCCTTTCTTTTTCAGATATCTTTGAATAAATTGATAAAAAAAATATTACAAATTTGATATTTTCTGTTTATAAATTAACAGAAAATATCAAATTTGTAATATTTTTATGTTAAATATTTTATAATTAAAAATTTTTTTAAAATCAGTAATTTTCCATGCTGGAAAATAATCGTGTCCATTTATCATAACATATCCATTATTTATTGCTTTCGGATGTCATTTATATGTTAATGTTTTTCTCCTAAACTGCTACATTATTCTATATATTTTCATTTTTAAAAAATTGATTCAAAGTTTATATAAAATAATTTATTATCTAATTCAAGTTATTAACTATTATATTTTTTTATCTCTTTTTTTTTCTCTTTTCATTTTAGATCTTGAAAGTATTACTATTGATATTTGGGTGCATTTTGATAAAGTTACTGTCAAATGCTATTTTGCATGTTGAAGATGATGTAAGCATTTCTTCTTTTTTTTTCCTCCTGTACATTGAATTTTTCCACTATTATCCTTAATTTTATATTTTAATCATTAATCAAATAGATAGTTTAATTTTTTTTTAGCATTTATTATTCCATAAATTTTAAAAAATTTTAAAATTTGAATATATTTCTAATTACATGTTAAAAGTCTGACTTAATGTTGAAATGTGATATATGAGTTTTATAGTAATAAATCTTTTCAAAATATAGCATCATCAAACAGCATCATTATTAAATGTAGGTTATCATTTTGTTAAATAAATAATATTATAATAGATAATAAGATCTTAAATTAATTGCAAAATTATTATTATTATTATTATGAAAAATTTATTTAGTATAGTAATATCTTTTTATTTTCAACTAATGGTTGTGATTAATTTTTATATAGTGTAGTTTATTTCGTTATGGTAAGTATGTTTCTTTTAATTCTATTTTCAAGCAATAAATTAATAACAATTACTTTAGAAACATGATATTTGTATTTAAAATAATTGAAATAGTAACAAATGCCACTATTTTAAGTAGTATGTATTATATCTTTAAAATTTTTAATTTACATTAATTATTTAAGTAACAATTTTATATTATTAGTTTAGTTCATCCCATGTTTTTCCAATTTTAGACTCATATTTGGAGTATTTTAAAGTCAAAATTTACTTCTTACAAAGATTTTCATACGATGCTGTACACTTGTGCTGTAGAATTTGATTTTTTACCAATAGAGGTAAGTTAATAAATAAATAAAGTAATTTTACTGTTATTAATTTGTCCTTTTCAATGATATTAGATGTAAAGAAATGAATCATTTGTTTTTAGACAATAACAGAACTTATTAAAACCCTTGTTTTGCCTACTGTTGCCATTACTGTTGGAGTTATTCTTTTCTTAGTAAGTATAGTTTGTTTAATTTGCAATTTCTACACGCACATTTAAAATTTTATAAATTATTTTAAAATAATAATACTAATGTAATGATAAGATTTTTAGTTTGAGGTTTGAAAATAAACATATATTCTTAAACTTTTATAACAATTCATTTTAATAGCATTTCATATATATTAAATATTATTCGATTATGTAATGAAAGGCTGAAGTTATAAATTTAAAACATTTAGAAAGTGATGACTTATGTAGTTGCAATTTAGAAATCTTGACAGCAAGTATACCTGTGCTGAAAAGTTGGTTGTTATATTTGTGTGTGATTTCTAATGCATAACTTCAAAAGATTAGCATACCTAATTTTGAATAAATTTTTAAATTACAGATAATACATATCAGACTGAATAGTTTTGAACTGTTTGGATATTCTGATGTAAGTATTGTTATTTTGGATGTTTTGTAAATGTATACATCAGTTAATAAGAAAATTTCTTAATGTTTGCATTTATATATTTTTAAATTAGTGTTGTTTTAAACTAATTTACTATTATAAAATTATTTGTAATCAAAGAATAAGTAGATAGCTTTTTGTATACCAACAGTTTTTCATTTTTTAGCATATATATATAACATATTATAACTGACAAGGAATGAAACATGACCATTTTCCACAACAAAAGCAACTACCAGTATTTGCTACAGGCAAATTGTATAACAAACCATTAAAGTATTTACAATACAAAAACCTTACAGTGTCTCATCGATGATTGTAATGTCACCAGTGAAAATATCATTAGAATCATGTGTCAAGGAATGTAGAAAACTTTTCATCCTAGCAGCTGCCTGTAATATTTTTTCTTTAAAAGAGGATGTGCTTTACAATTTAAGCTATAGTCGAAAATTTTCCTACCAAATGGGGTATTAATATTTAAATGACTTTTATATGTTGGTATTGGCTATGGGAAAGAGTTTCTGGTTGTCATTGAGAATGATTTTGAAAGCAATTTTATTAAAAACAGGGTATTGAGAGTTGAAAGTAAAATAAATCAAATTGAAGACTCTGTAGTAGTAAATTTATTTATTCTTTGTTTAGCAAAATCGTACATAAGAATTTTAAAGTGAAAATATTTGTGTCGTAATTTTAATGATGTTGAAGAAATTCTTGCATTATTTATTTTTTTAAGGAAAACAATATGATTTTTAATTGGCTTCCAAGAAAATTGGTATTAAAATAATTCTCTAGTATCTTTAAATTTTTAAAGAAGTAGAAGATCTGGTTAAACTGAAACTTCCACACAACTTCTATTAGTTTTCTCTTGATTGTTATCAATATTTTCATAAGTGTCTGTGGATGAGGGAGTAATTTGTCTATTATTGTAATGATCATAAAATTCATACAGTATGTGTATTTTAAAGTGTATTAAACATATTTTCTTTTTGAAGTTTTCCTTTTTATTATAGACACAGTCTATAACTAAGGATATTGTTCACAGTTTATAGTTTATGTCAAATTTTGAGAAGGCTGAATGTGAGAGGGGTTTTCACTTCAAACTTTTTATATTGTGAATGGTATAATGGTTTTGTTATAAAATTTGTGTGTAGTGAAAACTGGTAGTGGCTTTTGATGTGCAAAATGTTCAGTGGTGTTTCTTGTTACTCGTCAAGTTTCTTTTGAATTGTGCGTGTGCATGCAATGCGATAGAAGAAATATTGGGTGATTTGCTAATAAACATTTGAGAAAAATATCTAAAACATGAATGCATTTAGCAATATAAAGCCATTCTATGCATTTTTAAAAGCAGTAGTTTTACTTAAATAAACTTTTTAATTATTTCTGAATTAAATATTTATTTATTTGGCATCTTAGTGAATTGTGTATGCTTATATTTGAAAATTAGGCCAATTCAATCACCAATTTCAATTTCAATCACTTGCCACTTAAAGGCAAGTGATTGAAATTGGAACTTTTAATAGTAACAAATTTTTTGTTACAAATGTAAAATAGATTTTGAGTTGTTTAATGTAAAGTTATATTATTCCTCAGTACTTACGTCAGTCATGTTTATTACTCATTATAGTGATGTGGAAGTTAGAATATAAGTTTAAACTATAAGTCAGATGTCTAAAAAAAATATGTGAAAGAACTTTAAATTTGTTCATTCAAGTGCATATAAATTCACTTGAAGAACAATTAAAACATTCTTTTGTTATTGCTGTAAATAACTGTTCTTTTTTTCCTTTTGACATATATGAATGATCTGTGAAATATTAATCAACATGCAGTGAGCAAAAAAAAATTGTTTCTAATTATGATATCTCTACGTATTTTTACTTGTGAAATTTCAACCTTCATAGAAATTAAAACATAATTCAGTTAAAAGGGGAGGAAAACCAGCTAATTTTATATTTTAAAAAATCTAATGTATTTTCTGTAATCTATTTCATAAAAAAAAATCCACTAGATTATAGAAAAATTTTGTATACATTTAATTTATTTTATTTATTAAATATTTGAAATATATTAAAATATTTTAATTAAAGTGTTAGCAAAGATCAGAAAAATTATCAGATTTTAAAAACTTTAAGTTAAACTTAAAATTATCGTATAATATTTCAGCATGGTTTGCAAAATAATAATAATAATAATAATAAAGATGACAATATTAATAACATTTAATATTATAGTTCCATTATCTGCATCTTTATAGCAGTATTATTCTGTTAAAGCTCCATATTAATAAATAATCTTGTATTAGCTTATTAAGCAGTATAACAATTATAGAAATCATTTTGTAGATACAGTTTTTTTTTTAATTTAATGTTGAATTATTATTTATTAATCTAAATTATATGATTTCAATTCAATTCCAAATAAGGTGTTTCATTTGAATTGCATATAACTATTGACTATAAAATTGCAAGCAAGTAAAATTTTATGTAATAGTTGTTATTAATGCATTAAATATTTTGGCAGATTCTGTACAATATCTTCCAGTGTTTAGCCTTCTTTGTAATGGCAGCGCTTGTGATGAGACTGAAATTATTTTTCACTCCTCATTTATGCCTTTTGGCTTCTTTATCACTCTCTGGGAAGGTAAAGTAAACATATTCAGTATATTTTTAATTTTATTGTAATAAATTTGTACTGGAAAATGCAGGGATGAAAAGTTAACTCCTAAAACTAGCTAAGTTACAAGATATGAAAGAGGAAACCTTTTTTTTTTTTTTTTTTTTTTTTTTTATTTTTTGTTTTATTTTTAACATTTTATAATTAATTTTTGTACTTGATTTATAATTAAAATAAGCTATAATTCAACTACAAAAATTAAGATGTTTGCCATTTGGAAACTAAACCACAATTCAATACTAAAATGGTTTAAAATCATTAATGGAAGACTAAAATTTGAATAAATCATTTGTTTTTTATCCAAGCTCATCCAAAACACAAGCTGAAAAAAAAGCAAGCTAATTCAGTACAAATGAGTTCTGAAATAATTATAGTCAGTCAATCTGAATTTGTTTACACTGTCAACTGTTTGAACTTGTAATATTAATAAGTTCTGATTGTTTAAACATTATCAAGGAACTATACATTTGACCCTTCCTATAATCCATAACCCTTATGCCTTACCATAAAAGGTAACAGCTTAGCAGGAAATTTTATTTATTATGTATACAATCAACTCTTGTTAAGTCTCTGTTTTGTATAGCAGAGCATGAGGGGTGCTGTTTTACAAGGATTGTTTTTCAATACATTAAATAAGCATAGTAAAGGATGCAGACAGTTTTAGAAAATATATAATCAAATAGTGATTAAAAGAGAACAATAAATACTAAACTAAATTGTAGCATGTTGATAGAAATTAAAAACATTTTTTCCTTAAAAATAATTTTTAAAATTATTAAAGAAAAAATCAGTATATTTTTTATTGAATATTAATTTTTATAAATTATAACAAAACTATAGAACAATTATGTTAAAACAATGGAATCAGTGGCTTAATATTGAGATAAAATATTTAGCCACTGATTCCATTTAAATTTAAAATATGCAGAAGCAATTTAGCCCTACATTAAATGTGGATTAACATATCATTTAACTTGAAACCAGAAGCTTTGACTTACTGATCCATTTAAAGTAATTTTTTTTATATTATTATATAATTTGAAGTTAAAATATTTCTATTTATCCTTTTTAATTAAAAAATTTAACAACAATAAAATTATTTGTTATTACTTTATAGAAACTACCTTAAAATTAAAATTGTAATATATATATGTATTACAATTTTAATTATACACACACACACATATATATATATATATGAATATTTACTTTTATTATAGATTGTTTTTTTCAGTGCAATTTTAAATTTAAGGATAAAATGATAGAAATAAAAATGTCCTCTTAGAAAAATTACAAAATGCTTATTTCATATAATCCCTCCTTTGTATTATAATTTCTTATATCCTCCATATTTTTTTCCTATGAATTTTTTATTTCATTTTATGAGAGAAAAATTTTGATTGCTCATCTTCAGAGTATATAAAGCCTAGATTTTGCTTTCAGTCATAATATTTTAAGTTATTGAACATTGTTAATTCTCTGAATCTGTTATGTTATTACTACTATAATTTTCTCTTACAATACACAGATTATACATTCGAAGAAAGTTGGAATTTCTCAATAGGCGGCTTCATACAAGTTGTAGTTTTATTTTCTAATAATAGATAGAACTACGAGAGAAGATGTTCAAACACTTATATATTGAAAGTATTATGCTTTCACGTTTGTAACCATGTATTTAAAAAAAAAAACTTATTTATGATATTATCAAAGAATACAAATACATAGGCAAACATTATACACAGCTTACATATATATATTTATATTACCACCAAAAATTACAATTTCTAATTGTGATTGTGCTCTAAAATTTGAGATTTTCCAAAATATGTTTGTCTTTCAGAAAGATTTATTTCTTTATCTTTCATCCTATGCTTAAAAAATGCATGTAATTTTTGTAAGCAGTATTAACGGACAGCATAGCAAACACCCTTTTGTAAACTGTGATGCTTTCTTTCAAATTTTATGTTGCCATTTTGTTGTATAATCTGGAGGGGGGGGTCTAGTTTATTTCCTGTACAATATCCAAATGTTTGCTATGTAGTCCAAAAAATTTAGTGGTAATCACAATCACTCCTGATTTGAGATTATTAAACAAATTGCTTTATTATAAAGTATGTATTTATAGTTTTTCAGATTTCTTGATAAAAATGAATTAAGGCTTTTTGTTATGGTTGGCTTACTTGGATTTATGAGTATACAAGGAATTTCCAATATCAAGTATCAAAGGAATATAATTGGAGAATTTAGTAATCCTGATTTGGAAGAGCTCATCTCTTGGGTAAATTCTACTTTGCCTGAAGGTAAATTTTTATTTATTCATTGTAGAAAGTATATTTAAAATTGTGAAAAAAATATACATAATTTTTAATGTTTTAACTTTCATTTCATTTTAAATTTCATAAGTAAAAAAAGAAAATTACCTGTCTAATTTAGCATTTCATGCTATGTTGATATGCATGATCTTAGTATGTTTCTTTAACATAAGCATTAACCTGTTCTAAATAACATGGAAAATAATAAAAAATTATAAAATAATTGGGTGTAGAACTGACAACCCTACCACGTAAAAAGAAAACATTGTCTATCTGGAAATCTGCCAGTAGGCAGATTTCCAGATAGACATGGGGCTGTTGCGCCACTAATGATGATGATAATAAAATAATAAACATTTTTTTGTGTAATACCAGATGTTTTTGAGGTAGTTTAACTAGAAATTTTTTAAAATATCTTTCCTTTAATTATAAAATTAAAGATTTTATAAAGGAATAAGAACTCTGAAGAAATAGCAAAGAAAATTTTGCAACTAGCTTAACTGAGAAACTCATTGGTATCATTTTGGTAATAATAAAAAAGAATTACAATTTTGAGTGAAAAGCTTTTTTGTTGAATATCCTGACTTTTGTGGTTAAAAATAAAAAATAAAAAGTTACTTATCTGCATTAAAGCTGTAGAATAAAAATATCATTCAATATGAAATACTTTTAATATATATTTTAATTGATATTAAAACATGTTTTCATTTAAAATGAAGTCCATGTATGTATGATTATTTTTTATAGATCTATAAAAAAAAAAAAAAAATCTAAGACATTTTAAATAAATCAGTGTTTTATCAGACATTTGTAATCAATCAATAAATTAATATGAATTTTTTTATTTAAAAAATCTATGTATTACCTAACATAAAAATAGAATTGATTAATACCAAAATTACAACTAGCAATTGACGAAAAGGGATAGAATAAGGTGACTTGTCAAAAGAGGTGCAACAATATTTTTTTCTTATCAAGGGAAGCTCAGAGATTAAATGTTTGAGAGCCATTGTATTAATTGATTTTATTGTTCAGTGGTAGTATGTGATTGTGTAAGTTCAAATGTCTGTTAGTGCAGCGTATTATAATCAAATGCTTAAAAACATTTATAGGAGAAGTATCTTATATTAACTCAAGTTGCTAGCAGAAGTTTTCTGAATTTCACTCGTAGGCTATATGAAAGCAGGACTATCTCTGGATATTTTACTTTAAGGCCTTATTCCTCAATGTACTGTTTCATTGTTATTCACAAAAGAAATTAATCAATATAATGTTCTTTAAAATTGCCAACATGTTTTGATGGAGCAGTACTGAACTTATTAGATGTTTTGATATAAATATATTTTAATGTTCCTAAGTAAAATACAGACAACCAATTCAATAGTTATGTTGCTTTTTAAAAATTTAATGATTTGAATGCTGTCATATTCAGTCATCACATATAACATACATATAATTATTTGCATTACTCTTAATTTAAATACTTTTGTGGCAGATGCTGTGTTTGCTGGGCCTATGCCTACTATGGCAAATGTTTTACTTTCTACAAGACGACCAATTGTAAATCATCCACACTATGAGAATGCTCAATTAAGGTATTCTGTAATTTCTTTTAATCTATTTATATATACATAAATAGAATTGCAAACATTATATTAGTTCTGTACCTTAAAAAAAATTATTATTGTAATAAGTGCATTATTTTTTCAAAAGCATGATTAATATGTATCTGATTAAAAATTTATATTCTAAGAAAATTATATATATAATCTAATAATTATTTAATTTAATGGCTTTTATAATCTGAAAATTTTAATAATTTATAGGAATAACTTATTTTTACTTATTTCAAAATTAATTATTTTGATCAATCTTTTAAATCAACACTCTGTTGTTTTGTTTATTTTGGATTCATGAATTTGTTTTATTTTCCTTTTTCAGGGAAAGGACTCGTAAAGTGTATCAGATTTTTAGTAGAAAACCTGTAATAGAAGTTTATAATACACTTCAAGAAATGAAAATAAATTATATAATTTTAGAACGAAGTTGGTGCTTTGGAAAAAGAAGGTATTACTTTTTTATAAATTTCATTAATTGAAGATATTAATCTTACTTGTGTACATACATTGTTAATTCTTACTTGTGTACATACATTATTTGCGTAAATACAAACTTACAATAAATATTTCTAAGTTTTGAGATATAGTTCCAACGACTAAAAATGTTCAGATGTATTCACAATTAACCTGTGAAATTATTTCTGAAAAAATTAGTAAACCTGATGCTTACTTACTATTTTAGTTCAGGTTTCTCGAAGTGTGGTTCATAATGCAATAAGGAATCATCCAAAAAAAATTTGAGAGTGACGAAAATTTTAATTATACAAAAAAAATTCAATAAGGATTTACCTATCATCTTTTTAAATTTTACTTAATTTTTATGTCTTATGTACTAAAATCATTACAATTTCATTTAGAAAAATAACTGTGAAAGCAAGTCAGGCAAAAAATATCTCTAAGGTGCTAAATTTTTCCATGTTTCTAATTTAACATGTCCGGGTTTTTTTTTTGTGTTTTTTTTTTAAATGTCTAAGTTATGATAAAGAGAACTGGCACCCTAACCACGACTGATCATCCCTGTTTAATCTATGCATTCTGCTGAAGCCTCCACTTCACAGTTGAAACTCTTACATGTTCCAAAGTGTAGTAGGTTGTCATGAAATTATTTTAACATTATTCCTTGACATCCAAATATAAAATTAATTTTTCAAATATATTAAATGTATACTTTTAACTGTTGTAATCTGAATCAAAATTTCTGTATTATCTTTTTAATTGATTTATTTTCATGAAATCTTCATCAGATCAAAATTTATATAAGTCAAATCTGATTATTGCAAAGGCCATTCTACAGAACCTTTCTAACTAAATAATATTTTTTTAATATATTTAGTTTGTGATTTCCATTTTATTTTCTATCAAATTGAAAACACATACAACAAATCTCCAACAAAATAGTACCTCCCAAATGGTAACATATTGATTTCTATAAAATATCTGTGGATGTTTAAGTAAGGTCTTCAAATCTTGATGATTAAATAATTTAGTGCATCCTTCCATGTACTGCACTAAATATTTGAATTTGTATAACTTTTCATTATTTTTTATTTAATTATTTTTTATATTTATGTATATAAATGTTGCAAATGATTTTTCATTTCATTAAATTTATATGTAGATACAAATATAAAAATATATACAAATAAACACATTTATATATATATATACATACATATAAACATATCTAAAATATTTTATTACCCTAAATTAGGCATTTCGATTTAAAAAATTATGCAATAGAATAAAATTTTATATTGCTTAACTTGTCTCACTGATTTGGATTATAAAATACTTTTTTGTGTGTGTCTTGCATGTCATAAAATGTATTTAATATAAAATATATACAGTGTAACAAAAAAATCTTAGGGATCACTTTTGATTTTTGCCACTATAAGTTTAAGTGTTTTCCTTTTAAATAGTAGATTATTATATAATCAAACATGTTAACATTTATTATTATTATTATTATTTATTTTTTACTTTCATTTTAATCAAGGCATGTCTTACATTGATACTTTTAATTGGTCAAGTTCAAGCTGTTTTAGAATTTTGATGGTGTCATAAAATGGTTCAAAGTCATATCAGAACAATGAAGAGTTCAAAAAATAAATTGAAGAAAAAGGTTAGGAGGTCAAAATTGAGAGTTTGAAAAGTAAACTGAACAAAAACTATGATATAGCACCTTGATAAGACAGTTTATTAAAAATATAATTCTAAAATTTTTTTATATAAAAAAATCAAAATTTAAGATTAAAAATAATTTATAGTTGTAGAAAAGTTTTGCATTTAAATTAGTTATTTAAACTATTTTTTTTTTTTTTTTTTTTTTTGTGGTGGAGTATTTTTTTTTTTTTTTTTTTGTTAGGGGAGAATTATTTTTTTCAATTGTAAGATAATGAAAATATTGAAATAAAAAATTTTTTTAAGTAAATGTAAAAAATAATATAATTTCTTTTTATTTATTTATTAATTTTATGTATTTATTTATACAGAGAAGGATGTGGCATGGTTGATATCTGGGATATTGAAGATCCAATAAATAAAGATCAAGAAAGTGTTTGCCAAAAATTGGTCAGAAATCCTTATCCATTTCGCAAAGTTTTTCGAAATTCATTATATACTGTTTTACAAATTGGAAAAAGTTCAGACAAACAGATATTGAAATCTAAATTAGACTTACGATGAAGTGCAGAAATATATTTTGATTATTTACAAGGCATTGTTTTTATAATTACTAATTTCTATTAGACTACTTATTTTCATTTTGTTATTTTTAAAAATTATTACTGAGCAAAAACTTACTCATTGTTAAATTTTGTCTTTTACTGTATATTGTTTGTATAAAATATATAGGTTTACTCTTCCCTATTATCTATTTTGCATATATTAATGTTAATTTTTTTAACCTAGATTTTATATATTTAGGTTTGAATCTCAATTCAAAAAATCAAAATGCTATGGCTTATTTATTTTATTATTATTTTTATACATGAGGACATAAATTTATTAATTGCTGTAAGAAAAATAAAATTTTTTCTTAAACAATCCTCATTTTTTATTGCAATACTTTTTCTGAAAATTTAGTAAGTAATTATGTAATATAAAAGCATAATAAATGTGCCAATTTAGTTTTTATAATTTTAATAGAATATTATTAATTTCATAATAAATATCAATATATTTATTATGAAATTATATGATCCTAATATCAAATAATTAAGGTAATTTCCTTTATATTATTAGTTTTTTTAATTATAAGTATTATTGTAAAATATGTTCCTTATTGACTAATTGTCTCTGAATGTTTGTAAAGCATCATTTTCTATACATATCATTAGTATTTGATGCAGTGGTTGCTTTACAGATGCATCAATATGCTGTTTTACTTACTGTTGGTAAATCATTCTGATAAATCATTGCATTCTTTTATAAGCATGAAATGTAAAGCAGTGTAGTCAAACTATGTTGTTCTCCATTAGAAATTTTCTACATCCATTTTTCTGGTTAAAAATATATATCTTTATAAAATGCAATATAATATAAATAAATGATTGTAAAAAAAAGCATTTACAAAAAATTATAGTAATAAATCCTGAAAAATCATATTTCATGAGGGTATTTTTTTCCCTTGAGTAGAATCAACTTATCTCTGATGCATAATTTTAATTATGGGTCATATTTACTTTAAGAAATAGTTTTTATTTTGTAATATGACAAATAGCATATTAAAAAAAAAAAATTTTGAAATTGATTATATTGCATTCTATAAAGTAAAATAAATGAATACTTATCTAAAATATTTAGTCCTCAAGTTTCAAAATCAGTAATTGCCAAAAGATGTTAGTCAATACTTACCTATTAGTTACTTTTTTTACCGTTGTTTATTTTTCCTTTTTATATTTTAATTATGTTCTTTTACAACTTTTGTTTTCTTACATATTTAAAAAAAAACAACTGCAATTTCTGTACAGTGTTTTATGTGTTATATGTTCAAATTCAATTCTTTAATATGTCTGTTTAGACCAGGGGTCACCAAATCTGGCCTGCCACAGTTTTATTTTGATTACATTGTAAAATTTACAATGTGAGTGAATCATATAAAATAATAATCAGAGATTTTTATGTAGTGACTAATTAAGAAATACAATAACTAACATACATAATAAAATTGAACATTTTAACTGTAATTAATGATATGAGATTTGTTCTAAAACAATAAATGACATACATAGGTAATTCGCATAATAAAATTAAGCATTATAATTATGAATAATAAGATTTATGTAGCTGTAACTTTACATTTACAATTGTTTGCTGTTGTGAATCAAATTTACTAGTGGAGATTATTAGCAGCGACTTCAAATTCTCATTAGTTAACTTGGTTCTGTAAATTTTTTTTGTTGTATATTTCATTTTGGAGAATTTTTTTTCACATAGATAAGTAATTACAAAAGTGGGAAAAAAAAGTCCATAAGCAAATTTATATAACTGTGTGAGTGGAAGACTTTTATAAAATTCCAGCAACAATGAGTTTAAATATTTTTATTTAAAAATAGTGATACACAGCAAATCAATAATTTCCATTTGAAGTTATGGGGCAAGGGTTTCTATGTCTGCTTTAAAAGGACTTTGAAAATTTTGATGCTGTTTGCAATTGTATCAAAATCTGAAAAACGGGACTTAAAGTTTATTTTTAAAGCTTCATTTGCAAAATCTACCAGAAATAGAATCTCAGTTCGTTGACTGAATGTTTGCATGTGTGAAAATGAATAAAACTTTTTTTTTTTTTAAATTGGGATTAAAGGAAAACAATTTTTTGTTGAAAGGACTTAATATGAGTGCATAAATCAGGTAGAAACTGGTTTTCTCCTCATAATTTTAAATTGTCATTCATATGTTAAATCTGTATAAAATGATGACTTCCATAACCACTCATTGTTTTAACTCAGCCATTCCTTTCATTCAAGAAAATTTCAATTATTGCTCAGAACTAAAAAAAATTGCGTTAGAGCGGTATAATATGGTTAGAATTGACGATGGTTCAACACATGTCATCCAATACCAAAGAGAACCACTTTCAAGGGACTCAAAGAGAGTTATCCTAAGTGTCGATTTTTGTTAAACAATTGGGTTAATATATTTTCTGCAATATCATCTATTTTTCAAGTCACAATATTTACAGACAAACTAATGTTTTTAAATAAATTAGCCTTTACTAGACGCATTTCTTCTACATCAATCATGCAATCCTTAATTCGACTTCAGTAACTGGTTTACTATGTTTCAGTATTGAATTTAGAAAACGGAAACTAGCTCGAGTTTCTGTTGTTCATTTACTTTTTTAAACAATAATTGTTGAGATTTCAGTCCTGATTTCAAAGATTCATATTTTTCTAACCGATGGTTATCTATAAATTTGGAGTAATTCTCATAATGACGCTTTATTGTATTCTTTGAAGTCTGATACTGTTTCATTGCAAATTACACACATTGACTTATTACCTGACTTAACCACAAAATAGTGATAATCCCATTGTTCTTGAAATGTTCTACTTTCACTGTCTATCTTTCGTTTCTTTTCCACATTTATGCAAATCCACAAAAAAAGGCACATAACTTCAAATCAAAATAATGCACTTGCCTCTCCAAACTCAAAATGTGAAACTGTTCAACTTTCTGCTGTCTCCCTTATTTATGCAACTCATCTTCAAAACATATTCGAACACACTCAAAGTATGAGATAAGCGGTCACACCACAGAATGTTTCCAGAACATGCTCTAACTCTGTTCCAGCTAGCTATGCTACTCGATACAAAATGGCGCTGTATACTGCGACTAACTAAGCATAATTAACGTTTTTTGCTTAATCCCGCCACCTCAGAAGGTGATACTACTGTAGCATGAGATGACATTTCCACCACAATGATGTGTCCATTTGTCCACTTGCTCGTTTGTACCAACCGAAATTGCGAACTGAGCGGAGTCTACCCCTACTCTCCCGCGATGTAGATACCTCATTCGCCAGGTAATTCCAAAGCAAAAATTTGTGCGTAGTTCAAAACTACAGTATATTGATATGGGTCAAGACCACAGGACTTAGTGAAGTCCTGTGGTCTTGACCCACAGGACTTAGTGAAAGAATTCATGTGGCCTTTAGACTAAAATGTTTGAAGACCCCTGGTCCATATATTTTTATATTGATTTAATGTGCCAAAATATCTATTTTATCAAGCCTAAAAAAAATTGCTTGCTAACAAAAATTTTCTTTCTTTCTATTTATATAATAATTTGAAATTTAATAATTTTGATAATTTTAAATCACCATTATAAATGATTTTTGCATTATCAAAGTTTCATTCATATTATTTTATACCTTTATGCTAAATGTATTGAAAAATTAATTATTACTTAAATAATAAATTTTTTTATTGCAACTTTTTGTTTGTTTGTCATTTAATGTAAAAACAAGTAATATAAAAAAAAAATTTAAAGTCAATTCCTACTTTTTTTTCACTATATTGCAGAAAATCCTTTATAAATAATTTTCATTCATTTTTTTAAGTTAGAAAAAATTATCTCTCACTTACACACTTTCCACCGCTGTCACTAATTTATTCACGTTTCATTTTCCATTTTGTTCCCTCCTTATGAAATTTACATATCTTAGTTTAAAAACAAAAATTACTTATTTACATAACATTTTAATCTTTAGATACAATGCTAATTTTTAATGTAATGTTTTCTAAAAATAAAAAGTCTTTAATGTTTTTCTAGAAAACAAAGCATAAAAGTCACAATTACTACTGAGAAAAAAAAACAATCGTATTAAAAAGAAAGATTGATATGGATAATATCTAAAAAATCTTATGTAAATCTGAATTGTTAAAAATAAAAGTTTCACTATTTCGTAAGACATTAAATTAATATAATATATATATATATAAAACCACTGAGCAGGTTAGGATATCTTTTTCAAAATAACAACTATCTTATAAAATAAAAATAGAAAATGTATCTAGGTATTGAAATAAAAATTTCTACAACTTCATTTAAGTATATTTTTATGTATTTAGAGATTTAAAAAAAAAAAAATAATTTATATATTAAGGCAATTGATGGTTTTATATTGGGCCACATGTTTGACAGTTCTCATTAAATCATTTATTAATGATAAAAAGGTGGATTATTAGTAATTATTGCAAAACTATTGTATTATTCGACAAAAATTGGCTAAGTATTGAAAACTGTGCGCATATTAATAGAAATATTGTACCTCGTTGAATTCAACAAAATATTTTAAGTAATACTAATGTTTCTCTGTTAAAAAAAATTAGATATTAAGCATTCAACTATTCTCTTGATAATATTTGAATTTGTATATCTTAATTTAGTATAGCATATCTTAAACAGAACAAAATAAATGGCATAGCATTATGTATATACTCATTATTCTCAAATCAGAAATTTATTTTAAATTGTCAAGAGTTTTTAATCATTAAATCAGCAAATTAATTTTTTTCTTATGAAGACTAGTTAAGCTCAATAAAACAAATATTTAAAATGAATAAATCTGTTATTTTAGAATTTTCTCCTAAATGGAAATCACCAAATTTATATATGTATATGTATATAAATTCCTGTGAAAAAAAATTTATCTGATATTGCATTGAGGTATATATATATATTATAATTTGGTTCAATAATATATATTTCTATTAATGCACTGATTTTTTTATGAAATTTTAAGTTTACATTTATATTTTCAAAAGTCTAAACCAATACTTTATATCTTTGTTGGAACATTGTTGACAAAATTAATTTCCATTGCAAATAATTTTATAATTTATAAGAAATAAATAAAAACATATAAGCATTTTACTTTAAATTTAAAACTATTATTTGAATAAAAGTATAAACCAATAAAGAGTGGAAAAAATAATTTGAAGAGAATAAGTTTGACTTGTACTCACTATCATGAAAATAAATAGTATTAAGTTCTCAATTATTATGTTAAAAGGTGAAGGATAATATGTTCCAAATGATTTAACAGACTAGAACTGTTGTTTGTAATAGAATTTTCAATTTTATTACATTGTAAAATTATTTATTTATTCAATATTGATAGTAAATACAAGGTTTCATCATTGCTTAATCATATTATTAAAAAATTATAGTCTAGACATGAAAATTGAGAATAATTTATATTTGAAATATATTAATGTTGTCACATACACACACACAGTACATAATTTATCAATCATAGAATAATGATTTAAGTTTGCATTTATATTTTCAAAAGTCTAAACCAATACTTTTATCTTTGTTGGTGTTCTTGTTGCTCATACAATGTTGGCAAAATTAATTTCCATTGCAAATAATTTTATAATTTGTAGGAAATTAATAAAAATCATAGAATATAAAAATAAGATTTATTAGTCATTAACAGAGTGGTGTTTCATTTATACACATTCGTTATTCAATTCCTTGCACTTTTCTGTAAATGAAAGATTAGCATAGTGTATTTGAGAGTAAAGTCTATTTTGATGATTAAAAGATATATTGTTTATAGACTAAAATATGTTAAAACTTATTTGTTACTCAACCAAAACATTAAAATTATCTTTGATGCATAAAAGAGCCTGGAAGTAGCATTTTGTGTTCACCATTATATATCACACATAATTGGTCTAGTTCTTATTGCAATGTTGATGTTAACTCATTGTTCCATCAGGAAACGCTGCATAAGGACTCATAAATCCATATGATGTAAAGCAAAATGAGATTTATTTGTTCAAGTTACTTTTTTCTATGTAAATGTTTTCAATGTTACTTTTTTCTGTGTTCTCAATAATTCAAATATTTCTACATGTCTTAGTGTACATCTATGCCTGTTAGCATAGGCACACAACTGAAAAAGTGATTCTGCAGTCCTATCGATAAAAATATACAAGGAATTAATTTCAACACATTCGCTCCTACACTACTTTTAAATTCATTTTTAATACTAGTCATAGAAGCTTGGTTTGGCTTGTCGCTCTACGGTCATTTTGTGCACATTTAGTCTAAATAGATCGGGACCCACAATTTAACATGGATTCTGAACCACAAACAAACATCCTTGCCACCTCCAAACATATCCATACAAACATCACACTTGCAGGTGAAAAATTATTTTTCTGATAAAGTTTCCTTCTATTTTAATTTACATTACCTAGCAAGTTATATAACAAAATTAAGTAAACAATATATAGTTTTATATTTTTTGTCTTTCCTAAGACATTAGATCTCTATTAACAGTTAAAAAATGTATTGTTTATAAAATCTTTTTGGCAATTTTTGAGAGTTCTGTATCAACTAAATACATAACATTAGGAATGAACTGCAGGAAAATAGAATACAACTTATGATTAATAAAGAAATTTGATTTATGAATTGAGTTTGTAAATGGAATGATCTAATTTTTAAGTATTACAAGTTGAAAGATTAGTATAAGAACTTATCATAGGAGCAGGAGAAATAGTATTTAGAAGTATAATCAGAGGGTTTGGTATGTCACTCTACGGTCATTTTGTGTACCCTTGAGGCTGATCAGACAGGGATCTACAGCTTAACATGTATTCCGAACCACTAACAAACATCCATGCCACCACTAGGATTCGACCTTGAAACCTGTGGTACCAAAGGCCAGAGTACTAGTCAATTGGCCTCATATAATCTGAGAATGGCATGCGACTCCAATGAAAAAGAAAAAAAAATGTATATAATAAACTAAAATTGATTAATGTCTAAAAATAGGTGTTTTATGTCATTTATTACAAAGTTATCAAAAATGCTGAAAATAATATTAATACAAATGTTATCCTCCCAAAAAATATATTATTCTGATTCTATAAAACAGCTATGTAAAGATAATTAGATTTGCTTATAGATGCCTTATTAATGCTATCCGAAATTAATTGATCCTTTAATAATTGATTGTTATATGAAAGCTTGGTCGGCAATTTAAGGCAGTTTATACAAGTTCAATTAAATGTTGATCAGTTAAAAATATTTCAAATATTTCTTTATGAAACTTACTTCTGTGAAAGGCAGTATAACTGGCCATTCTTGCTGAATTGTAAGTGTGTGCAACTTCAAAAACTTGATTGTAATAGTACGTTAAATTGCAATATAAAAAATATGCATAAACTATAAGTTTTTATTCAACAATATAATAAATATGTACATTTTAAAGATGGGATAAAAGTTAGTCAATCTGCATATTTTCTTGGAGTATTTGTGCACTGCTTGCACATTTTGCAACCAGTTCATCCAACAATTCCTTTGCAATAGAAAGAGTTTTTTCATCATTATCAGTTCTTCCAAACCTTCTTATGGTATTAGCAACTAATTTAGCATAATCCATAAATGAGCCGGCAGATGACTTAATTTTCTTTATATCTTTAGATGAAAATTTACTGAAAAAAAAAAACATCTCAAGGTTAAATAAGAATAAATTATTTTAAAAATATTTCTCAATTAATTGCAACTATGAAACTTGATTTAATTTATTCTCATTTGCAAAATTCAGAAATTTATTTCCACAAAATTGAATATTGAAAATTATATCAACATTAATTTATTTATAATCTTGCAACAGATTTGTTAATAATTAATTAAATAAATATAAATCATATGGCATTTTTAAAACTGAAATTAATGATTTTTGAAATTGAAAATTTCTCAAAAGCTGATTATTATTGTAATTTCCAAATGTAATTAATTAAAAAAATAAATAAAACCCTTACTTGCACAGTAGGTAATTTTCTAAACTTAGAATTAATATGCATAGACATATGTAAAAGAATTAATAAAATGTGAAGATATAAAAAGATAATTAAAAGTTTAAATTCACAACAGAAATTTATTATTTTTTTTCAATAATTCCAGTAAATATATATTTTTAAAAATAAAATTATTATTATTAAATATACATATATATTTATTAATTATATTATTATTAATTAAAATTTTTGTTAATTAAATGTTGTTGTGTTGAAGCCTCAGTGTCCTGCAGTACTGAGCAAACATCCTACGAGTAGATGGAGAGAAAGGGGCAGCTTCTGTTGTGATGGAGCACCTGTAAGAAGTCTGACTTGGCTCTATGTTGCTGAAGAAGGAGGGTGGTGCCTTCCGGGAGGACTTTTAAGGGGAACTACTCCACATTTCCATGTCATATAGATGAAACTCTGGAAAACTCCCACCAGGTAGTCCGACTAAAGATGCAAAATGCTGAAAATTGCAAAAACCATTGATTCTCTTCTGCAAGCTGCCAGCAGATTGAACCTCAGCCTTAATGTTCATAAGCAACCACAAGTTGGGAATATTAAATGTATTCATGATTAATGCTCAATTATTTATTTACAAAATCACTCCTTTTTGGTTCATTAACTAGCAAACAGGGTTGCATTTCACTCAGATATGCGACTCATAGCTTACTACTGAAAAAAAAAAAAATTTTTTTTTTTTTTTTTTTTGCCAAATTCCAGGGTTTTCTAAACTGTGATTTTATTAATGAAAGAAATCCTTTAAGATCATGAAATGAATAAAATCAATGTAGTTACAAATATGAATTTTTTCTCCTAAAACTGATTTTGATAGTAAAAAGTTATGAAATAAAATATTTTTAACTTGAATTTTTTTTTTTTCTTTTCCATATAGAGAAGACAATTGAACAATAAATACAAAATACACTTGAATAAAAGTTCCAATAAGTTGACTAATACTTACACAATCAAATTATTCTCTTTCACTGATAACTCTTTTTTAACATTTCCTCTTGGTGGCTCTTTATCTATTCGTAAGCTGTTATATGCTATTGTAGCATCATTTTCACAATAAAAACATACTTCTAATGTTCTAGTATATATTTAAGGGCAAATTATTAACATAAAATACATGTAAATTTCCTATTAATCGTATTTAAAAACTATGTTAACAAAACATAATCATCAGCAAAAAAAACAGAAAATATTAAGTTTAGAAAGTATTAGTATTTGATAGATTTTAGATTTTTCCGACCAAACATCAAAACATCTATAATCATACTATTAACAAATTAAAATTAACACAGTAAGATATATGCTGGGGTAAAAATTATTTGCTTTTATTCTTACTTAAAAATAATCAAAATGTTGAAATCTCAGCAAGTTAATGTAATAAATAAAGATACTTAAATATTGTATAAAATAAAAACAACTTTTAAAATATAATGAAATGAATATCGAAGAATCCCCAATAAATTTAAAACATACAAAAATTAGTAAAATTCACCAATATCCATGTCAGTATAAATGCGTCAAATGCCTACATTAACATTCCAACACTGAGCACGTGTGTTTGAGAGATAAATTAAAAATAAATAAATATTTTTTAAAGCTCAATAACGGGTGATCCAGATGCACTAAATGCAGATAAACTAAAAATAATTTAAAAAAATACCTTTCCATTATAATGGCAAAATTTAACTAATTATTAAAGAGAGTAAGACAGAATTTATATTAAGAAA
The DNA here is from genome assembly GCA_021605075.1 of Caerostris darwini. Classification (NCBI taxonomy): domain Eukaryota; kingdom Metazoa; phylum Arthropoda; class Arachnida; order Araneae; family Araneidae; genus Caerostris; species Caerostris darwini. Next base: position 82,332 of record BPLQ01008512.1, on the reverse strand, counting down.
AAAATATATATAACTTTTGTTCTATAATGCGACAAATCTTTTTTAAAAGGATACAGTGTAGCAATTCCATCACTTTCAACTGAAATAGTAATTGCGTCTGATTTCTGTGTAGAATCATCATTTCGAACTTTTTCGGTGGATAACATGGTTCCAAATAAAATGTGCTTTTACCGACTGCTATTGCATAAATGTTTTGACAACAGAAAGCACACTAAGCCGTTATACGCAGTCTCTCATTGAATCTCAACAAATCCGGACTGGTTCATTTTCAATTGATGGTGTAGATCATGTGGTAAAATGGTAAGGAGAGTCTCAAGACAGCGCTACTCTAAAAAACGTGTACGCTACTCTAACAAATCCGTCCCTTTCGTATGTTCTCTGGTAGCGCCATCTATCAATTATATTTATAAGTATGCTAAACAAACACTTACAAAAATCTAATTATTGATTTCTTCCCACTTTTTAATTTAAATGAATTGTTTTAAAAATAAAATAGGAGTAATAGTTCCTTTTGTTTTAATCTTTTACAAAATTTGTATATCTATATTTTGATGAAATGTTCAAATAATTAAGTAGCGACTATCAATTAATTACTTTACATTGCTGTTAATATGTTGCGTTAGTCGGAAACATCTGCCATGTTTCTTTCTAGTGCTTTCCTTCTGTAAAAGGATACCTAGGTTGTTATTCCGAATATATCATTTATCTCATTTGCAACCCATCCTAATTTATTTTGAAAGCCAGATATCAGATTTAGTTTTGATGCCTGTGATAATACGACCCAATGGTCAGAGTGATTCAGAAGGAATGCGTTCAATAATCGACTTTTGAAGAAAGAAAAAAAGGACACAAAAATTCTGAAGAAATTTTTTTTTTAATTTTTTGTTTTTTATGAAAGTGCGTTTTTATTTAGGGATTTTTTTTTTTCCACCATAATAGCTGTATAACAAGTAATTAGCCAACGGCCATACCATGCTCGTTAGATCACCGAAGTCAAGCATCATTGGGCGCGGTCAGTACTTGGGTGGGTGACCACCTGGGAACACCGCGTGCCGATGGCATTCACAAATTTGGGACCTGAATGGCCGAGTGTCTAACGCTCTGACTCTCGGTGCCACAGGTTTCAGGTTCGAATCCCGGCAGTGCCATGGATGTTTGTAGTGGTTCGGAATCCACTTTAAGCCGTAGGTCCCGGTCTCCTATGACGGTAAGAGCGTCACGGAGCCCCAAAGTCAGACTTCTACCTACGGGTGCTCCATCACAACAGAAACTGCTTCCTTCCTCTTCAATCATAAGTACGCGTGGGCTTGGCCAGCCAAGTGGGATAAGAAACAACAACAACATAACAAGTAATAAGTACAAATTTTTAAATTGCTTTAAAAGTTTTTTTCTAAAAATTCATTTTATTTATTTATTTTTATTTTTACCCATTGTTTTTAACATTTATTTTTCAGGTAATTTTATTTTTATATTAGCAACTTTTTTAATTTAATAATTTTTTAAAAATTATTTTAATTTTATTTAATCAAACAACCACAATTAGTAAGTTTTTAAATATTAGTTCTTATGTGGATGTTAAAAGACACTAAATCTGATTGGAACTCTGTAAACTGTTCGACAGTTACTACATTGCGTTGTGGCCACAGTAACCCAAGATCGATCCCATAGGCAAATCAAATATTTTTCGTTCTTCGATTTTTCCAAGATGTTTAAAGGAAACCAATGTTCTACATTATTTTATGATTAAAAGTGAATGTTCCTTTTTAAGTACTATTTTAGCATGAAATAAAATTGTGGATGGTTTTAATTTATGTTAATTAATAAAAATTAAATTTGTATACTTTTATTATTTCTTAGTTATATTTGCTGCTAATTAGAATAAAAATTAACGGAAATATTACAGCACACAAAGAAAAGTAATCGTTCAGCTACATCCTGTAGAAAAATGCTGCGATGCTTTCAGATACAACCTTGTGGCGGCTTTGTAAAGGTTGCGTAGTGTTATTAAAATCCAGACGGCAAAAAAAAAAGACGATGATCCATTTTTCATATTTACAACATCTTTATTCCATTTCTAACGCCAACTACGTTCTGTTTTCATTCTAGCGGGAACATTCTCTTCTTAACAGTGAAAGTAGAAGTTGTTAAATTTGTACTCCATTTTCCATCAATACGTGTCGCTACATCACTTGGAAAATGGAGTATGGAGTACAAATTTAACAACTTCTACTTTGACTGTTAAGAAGGGAATTTTTCATCAATAGGTGTCGCTACAACCTCTTGCAAAAAAAAAAAAGAGTAAAATGTAGAAGGAAACTCAGATTCGATAGAAAATAAAAGTTGCACAGGAACTGTCTTCAGCTTCCCCTGAATTGGTGCCAAGTGGTTAGCCTTTGGCATGCCAGACTTCAGGTTCGAACTCTGGTGGTGGCATGGATGTTTGTTAGTGGTTCGGAATCTACTTTAAAATGTAGGCGCCGGCTGTTTAGCCCTCGTGTGCACAAGATGATGGTAGAGCGACAAACCAAATTAAACCTGACTGGTGTGAGTTAGGGAAACGTTTTCGCTTATATAAGGAAATTATGCATTATTTAGCTCAATTCATATATAAAATTAAATTTATTCTGAAAACGAAATTTTTATTGAAAAATCAACTTTCATCCTAAAAAACTGCATTACATATCCTCAAAAAAAAAATAAATAACATTTGCTATTGTATAAAAATCGTAATCTGAGGGGAAAAAAACACTGAGGGACAAAATGTTAGACAACAAATTTCATTATAAAAATATTTTGTCTTATAAGTTTGAATTTTTTCATAAAAGCAATTTTATTTTAAATAACCTGAATCTCTTTCGTTTCACAGATTACAATTCTACTTATTTTTCAGTAAAGATTATATTTATCAATAATAAATAATTCTATTGTATTTCAATACTTAAAACAAAAAAAATTATTAAATAAATTTACTTTTAAAAATTATTATACTTAAAAAATTATCCAAGAATTTCTTTGAAATCTTATCTTTATACCCGAAATATAGAACAAGACATAAGAAATATATATAAAATATTATACATATATATACAGGGGCTCCCAAAAGTGTTCGTACACTTACGATTCTCAGTAAAATAGATCTCTATCCAAAAACTAAAAGTAAACTTTCTTAATGAGATTTTAATAATAAGACCTATAATCTATTCTTAATATAATTACATGAAATATTTTTAAAATATAGCGAAAGTTTATTTTTAAGAAATTAGTAATCAAAAAATGGTAAAATCTTTATCTCACAAAAGTCTTCGTACACTTAAAAAAAATCTTTACATATGAGTATATATTTACATTTTTCGTTAAATTAATATTTAGTAGGATATCCTTTAACATCCACAACAAGTTTTACACGTCTGGGAATAGATTTTGCTACGTTTTTTTTGTAATTTCTGTATCAATGTTCATCCATTCTTCTATCATTTACTGTTACAGCTCGCTTTTCGTTTTGATGTTATGTTTTCGTACTCTAACCTCCAGTTTTCTCCAAATGTGTTCTATGGGGTTTAAATCTGGGGACTGAGGTGATGTTTTCAAAACTTGTGGACAATTATAGAGACACCACAGGCGAACGTTAAGAGCCGTATGGTTAGGATCGTTATCATGATAAAAAATAAAATTGTTTCCAATACCCAAATTTTGGACTGATAATTTTAAATTGTCTCTTAAAATATTTAAAAAAAGAGAATGATTCATTATGCCATCAATAAATACCAAATTACCTAGTTCTGATGCTGACATGCACCCCCACATAAGAACACCTCCGCCATAACTGTTCCAACTAAGTTCTTAGAATGAAGTTCCTCATTTTTTTCTTCTCCATACAGTTATTCGACCATCGGAACCAAAAATATTAAATTTGCTTTCTTCAGCAAATAGGACTTTATTCCAGTACGTTTGGTTTATCATTGATTTTGCGAATGAAAGCCTAAGCTTTCTGTTTTTTGCACCAACAAAATAATTTTTACGGGCAGAAGCCCATGTAATCCAGCTTTTCTGAGAACTCGTCGAACAGTTTCAGGTGAAATTGAAGTAGAAAACGTTTCATTAAATTCTGCAGAAACTTTTACAGCACTCAAACGTGGATTTTTCACAATTTTTCTAATAACAAATCTCTCATCACGTATAGTTAACTTTCTCGGTCGACCTTTTCTTACCTTGTTTTTAATCCTATTTTCTTCTTTAAAACGTTTTATCACATACTGCACTGTAGAATGGGACAAATTAACTATTTTAGTGATATTTCGAATTGATTTACCACTACTATAATAAATAATTATCAATTTTCGAATGCTGTTTATAATTTCTTTACGACTGCGACCCATTTTTAAATAATAAATAGAATATCATGAAGTAAACAAACAAAAATTAAAGCAAACGATTTTTTAAATGCCACCACAATGTAAAAATTTTAAAAAGCGGGAAACGATAATTCCAATTTTGATTTTATCCAAAAATATTTCAGTGTACGAAGACTTTTGTGAAATAAAACGCTTGCAACTTTTTGATTATTGATTCCTCAAAAGTAAATTTTTAGTAGGTTTTAAAAATATTTCATAAGCCTCAAACCACCGTAATTTCCTGCTCACTTATCGCTTTTTAGATATTTTACTTCAACGCATATTTACTGATCATACATTTCTTGTTACGTTTCCATCACCGATGATTTACATTTTCCTTACTTTCTTCTTTTTTTTTCTCTCAATTCATACGATTACTATTATCTATTTATCATGACTTTTCTTTCCTACTGCCTTCACATACCATTGAGTAGATGAACGCTTCGCGTTCAGGCACTCGACATCTGTATTCAACAATGATGAAAAATATTTCATACAGTTTTATTAGGAATGGATTATAGATATAATAATTAAATAGCCATTTGGAAATATTAATTTTAATTAACGGATAGAGCCCTATTTCAATGAAAATCACAAGTGTACGAACACTTTTGGGAGCCACTGTATATATATACACTCAAGAGCCAAAACATTATGACCACCCCTACATTTTGCAAGGAACTCGCCTGGATGACGTGGAAGACACGTGATCAGGTGGAAGTGGTATTTAACTGCTTCTGGAGAGTCTGAAGAATCATTCTTTCACTTACTTCTGTGTGTGATGGGAAAGGCTGCGGACCTAAGCGACTTTGATAGAGGGCAGATTGTAATGGCTCGAAGGCTCGGAACAAGTATTTCCGAAATTGCATGACTCGTGGGTTGTTCGCGATCTACAGTTGTTAGTACTTATGCAAAGTGGATGAATGACGGTGAAACCAGCAGTAGACGACATGGTGTTGGATGTCCACAGGCTATCAAAGAAAAAGGTCGTCGGAGACTGTCTCGCATGGTGAAGCAAAACCGGAGCCAGACAGTGGCTCGGCTGACAGCCCAATACAATGCAGGGCCAAGTAGAATAGTATCGGAGCACACTATTCAGCGGACACTGTTGAATATGGGGCTACGCAGAAAACGTCCCACTCATGTGCCTTTGCTGACCAAGCGTCATCGCCAACTGCGCCTGCGCTGGGCCCGACTGGTCCATGGATCAGTGGGAGAGAGTTGCCTGATCAGATGAATCACGGTCTGTCATTCATCACGCCGATGGCCGTGTCAGGATACATACACAGGCCGGTGGTGGTGATATTATGTTTTGGGGGACGTTCTCTTGGGCGTCTCTAGAACCCGTGATCGTGGTAGAGCAGACCATGAATGCTACAGGGTATCTGAACATCATTGCGGACCAGTTGCATCCTTACATGGCCTCTGTTTTTCCAGCTGGAAATGGAATGTTCCAACAGGACAACGCCCCTTGTCAAAAGGCTAAAATTGTGTTGGAGTGGTTCCAGGAACATGATGCTGAATTCCAGTTAATCTCCTGGCTGCCTAAATCACCGGATATCAATCCGATAGAATACATTTGGGATGTCCTGGGACGGCAGCTCAGAGTTCAAAGACCACCAATTTGCAATATATCGGATTTGCGTGACCGTTGCTTAGCCATCTGGTACAATCTGTCTCCGGCCATCTACCAAGGACTTGTGGCATCCATGCCAAGGCAGGTTGAAGCTGTGTTGCGCGCCAAAGGTGGGCCAACTCGTTATTGACAGGTGGTCATAATGTTTTGGCTCTTGAGCGTATATATATATCAAAAGATTTGGTCAGCAGCAAATCAGAATCTTGCTAACTGATACAATTTATTTATAAATTACTTTCTTAATCTATATGGCTGTGTTAAAAGGAGTTCCCTCCCCTTCCACATTAGGTATCAGAACTCAGAAAAATGAAATTTATTTTGACTACATAACACCAGTTGCTATGATAAATGTTTTTTGTTAATTTCATTTTGAATAAATTATAAATGCTGCTAAATCGACAATTTTCATTTTTGCTTCGAATATTAAAAATAAATTGTTCTCTTGAATAGTTATATTGTAACTGCAACTTTAGAAGAAGAAATATTGATTATTTACAAACAATGAATTTAGGAAGAGTAGCTTGTTCGAGTAAAAATCAAAGTCAAGTCAAATATTAATCGAGTATAAATCTCAAAGCACTTATAAAATCAAGTTGCATAAAAATCAGAATTTGCCTTTTTTTTTAATCAATATAGGAAGTATATTTAAATGAAATGGCTACTTGCAAATAAATTACTTTTATCCATACATTAAACCTATAATCATAAAATGGCGACAATAATTTTGCAAAATGAATTTTGACACATATTTATATTGATTAATCATCATTAAATTATCTTCTGTTAAAAACGTTTTTAACTAGTGTTTTATGCCATTGGTATATGTGTGACAATGAGTCTTTATTGCTTTTTTAGAAAATTTAAAAAATTGAGATTCTTTGCTTATATATTTTGTTATGGAATTGGTTTGATAATATTCATTCTGGGTTTTATACCAGGAAGTAAGATAAAATTACAACCATTGTCAACTGATAAATTGCTTAAAAGTTGTATGAATGTAACGAAAACTTCTGGTGTTTGTGAAAAATTCATAAGTAAACCTAGATTCAGAAATTATGAAAAAGTTGTTGTAGTTGTTATTGATGCTTTAAGAGCAGACTTTATTCCATCAGTTACTCGTAAGTCTGAATTCAATATCACTTTGCCGTTTATTGATTCAATGATGAAAAACAAAACCATATTATCCTTTATTAATAAAGTTCACTCTCCAACAGTAACAATGCCTAGAATTAAGACTCTTACTACAGGGGATATATCCAATTTTATGGATGCACTAACGAATTTACATGCTTCAGAATTAAAAGAAGATAGTATTTTACATCAAGCAAAACTGCATAACCTTAAATCAGTATTCTATGGTGATGATACCTGGCTAAAACTTTTTCCTGATCTTTTTATAAGAAGTGAAGGAACTCATTCTTTTTTTGTTTCTGATTATCAAGAAGTCGATACTAATGTAAGTAGACACTTAGAGTCTGAATTATCTAAAACAGATTGGGACATCATGATATTGCATTATTTAGGAGTGGATCACATTGGACATGCTTATGGACCTTATTCAGATCTTTTACCACCTAAATTAAGAGAAATGGATAATGTTGTAGAATTTATTTACAATAAATTGAGAAGTAAATCAGAAATACAATCTCTTATCATTGTTTGTGGGGATCATGGTATGACTGCTGGGGGCAGTCATGGTGGCATCACAAAAAGTGAGCTTCTTACTCCTCTTCTTTTTATAAATACAAATCCTTCAGAGGCAACATTGAAAAATCCTTTTAAAAAAATTAAAACAATAGATCAAGTAGATTTTGCTCCAACCTTAAGCTCTTTGCTTGCTTTACCAATCCCTACAAATAGTTTTGGGAATGTAATACCACAGGCACTTAAGTTCTGTGGCTTCACTCATGATCAGATTTTACATGCTTTTTTTCGTAATGTTTTTCAGTTGTTTGAAGTTTATAAGTCGGTCTTTCCAAAAAAATCTAAGTTTTTTATCCGTCATATAAAAAAAGTTGTACTTAACCATTCTGCAATTCATCAAGTAAAGAAAGTTAAAGGTTCACCAATTTATAATTATTCATATTTGCCTAAATTCTATATGGGCCTATTATCACATATGAAACGGGATCTGCTTGCCAGTGTGGCTGAATATAACCTGTCTAATATCATGATAGGTCTAATCATAATTTGGTTGTGCTTCTTTTGTATTGTGATTAGTTTCCTTATAACTGAGGAAGATTACCAAATGCAAAAAATTATAAACAATTTGATTAAATTAACTCTTATTAATAAAATTAGTGCTGTAATTTTTGTTATAACAGTATTAGGGTTGGTATTTAATTTACATATTGAAATAATTTTATACTGTTTATTTACTATATATATTATAATGTTTTTATTTTGTTTTATTTTATGGCTTTTTAAGTACCTAATTAAAAATCAACATTTAACTTTTATGGAAAAAATTTGTCTTTCCTTATATACTGTTCATATAATAAGTCTGTTTTCTTCAAGTTATATTGAAGAAGAGCACCAGACATGGTATTTTATGGTATCTACAATGCTGACTCTTTACTTAAGTAAATGTGTATTTTCAATTTTGTATGAAAATTGCTCAAATGCATTAAAATCATGGAAAATCTTGTGTTTTGATAAAAGCTTTAGGGATGCCATTCAAGTTTTTCTCCTTTTGATATCTCATCTCATATTGCGAAATTGGAATCGAACAGGTGATAAGTGGCAACACTTACCAGATATTTATGATTGGCTCAATAAGGATGAAAACACAATATACTCTTCTATGACAGTACTTATATCTCTGATTTTTACAACACTGTATCTAAGAACAAAGCAAAGCTTTTTTACTCGATATGCCAATATTTTAGGTATGATTTTCATATTTATGTATAAATGTTATAAAGAATATATAGCACAACTTTTAAAAGAAGTTAATGTTGATGTAATAGTTCTCCCATGGCTTGTGTACATCCTTATTGTAGCAATAATTGTCTCACTGTTCATTTTCAGAGAAAAGAAAATGCTGACTATTAATTTCATTACTTCTTGGTTATTATTAATAGAAATTATAGGAAGGACAAATAATATTCCTTTATATGCATCAATCTTTCTACAAGAACATTATCTGCATAAAATATTGTGGAAAAATGACAACAGTATTATATTCAACGTGTCATGTTATTTACAAATGGCAATGTGTTCATTCTTTTATCAAGGAAATTCAAATAGCCTTGCAACAATTGATGTATTCAGTGGGTATGTAGGACTATTATCATATAGGCCAGTTATTGTGGGTTTTCTTATAACTTGCAATACATATAGCAGCATTGTTCTGTGGTTAGCATTGTTGGTTTACAGAATGTTAAGTATATTTAAGTCACCAGCTTTTCAAAGAATATTCCTTAGCTTTGTTGTTTTTGTTATCTATAAGCTCTTTGTATTATCTGTATATTGTATTGTTATGTATTATATGAAACACCATTTATTTATTTTATCTGTGTTTGCTCCTAAATTATTTTATGAAGTTTGCCATACAATTTTGTTCATTATTTTTATCACTATTGTAATGATGTCAATAGCAATAAAAAGTGTCTGAATTTTATTATAAATATTCCCCATAATAAAGCATTCATTTATCATAGAAATTAATCAAAAGTTTGTCTTAATTATTGTCTTAAAATATGTATTATAATAAATTCTTGATGTAAATATAGTTTTCTTTGACTACACATTCTATACTAAATTAATCATACACTGAATATTTTCTCAAAAACCCCTTATGGGCGCACATCTCCTGTATAGGTGTTATGACCTATGATGTATGGAGATGACTCAGTGATCTTTGTCTTTGCACTGTCTTTCTTTTATTTTCATCCTGGAAAATAAAGATCTTATCATTTTGATACCAATTTATTATGATTCATTGTTTTCATGCTTTTTTGTGTATTTTGTTATTGTTTTTTACAGTAACTGCTTACAGTTTACTATTTTTTCATACTAACAAAGTCTATCTATACTATACTATATCTATCTATCTATACTATACTATCTATCTTGTTGATATAAATATTTTGTCTTGTCATTAATTTCTTTGTTTGAATAAATGTCAATATGCCTAATTGTTTTTTTTATCATTTCTTTTTTCTTTACGCTATGTTTCGATTACTAGCCATGTCAGTTTTCTAAACCCATATGTTTGTCATGCATGACGAGCCGTGTTTCGAGAAAAGGGGATCCTGGCGATTGAGTTTAGGCGGAGGTGTGGCTTTTATTTGGCCTCCTCATCTGATAGACGAGCGGCTACCCCCGTTTCTAAATGAATCAATCGGTTGGCAATTACCAGTCTTTGAGTTCGGATTCAAGTGATGGGTCACCTCGCTAAGCGTGGAGGTCATTCCAGCGAGTGGCTCTGACCGTATAGGTTTTGTTCAGCACTGCAGTTTTGTTCTGCTTTCCCTTGGACTCCATGGAGAGTGGGGCCAACTGGGGATGGAACAGTTTATTATTATTAATATTCCATGATTTCTCCCTCTAAGACTTCATGTTTCGGTGAAGGCAAAGCCTGGATTTACCAAAATTCGACATTATTCCTGAACTTGCCTGCTGTACTAATATTAATTAATCAATCTCGGAAAACGTTGAATTCTTGTTTTCATTTAGTCGTTTCTTAGTGATGTACTCAGAAAACAAAAACTCGCTTCAGTTTCACCATTTAAAATTCAAAGACTTTGCAGGCCATCGGATGTGAGCTAAAGAAACTAAAATCTGATTACCTATTTATTGAAACATTTAGACCCTCTCAAATCAAAGCTTTGTTTATCGACAACAAAGTTGCTTGATTATACTGTGAATGCCCAATTACATAAGTCACTAAATTTTTGTGTTGGTGAGATAATCCAAGACCGATTTATTCTCTGCATCTGAAATTGGAAAAGCACTACGCAACCAAGATGTTTTTCTTGTTCGTCGAATCGTAATTAGAAGAAACTGCATCAACGAAGCATATCATATTGAAATGTTTTGGCACTGTACTACCAAAAAACTTAAAAGCTGGATACCTTAACTACATGTACGACCATACATACCCACTTCTCTCCGATTCTTCAATTATCAACGTTACGGACATTCTAAAAATGTTTGCCATGGCAAAACAACCTATTCAAATTGTTTTTCCTTTAGTCACTCATTCACAGAATGAAAATACAATCGCAATTTGTCAACTCGCAATAACCGCACTCGTCAAACTTGAAAATTACCCTGAGTGTCAGTCAGAAAAGAAAATCGAAGAACTTAAAATACCTTATTCCAAAGCTGGAAAAATTGCATCTCAGTTCGTTTCTACTTTTGCTGAAATAACAAAACTAAAAACTGTATCTCCAAATCATTCAATAGTTAATCCGACATGTACAGTTTCCATCCTGACTGACAGAAGTATTACTGGAATAATAGAGAGTTTTTGCATACCGTATTTTGGACGTCCGTTAGCTTTTTCTCCCTAGCGCGCATGCTCATAGGAAATTGCGCATGCGTATGTAATAATGTTTCCTACGGGCATGCGCGCTGGGGAGAAAAAGCTACCGGACGTCCAAAATACGGTATGCAAAAACTCTCTAATGCGTCCATCTCTTCAGAAGCTTAAATCTATTTCTCCTCACAAACCTATGAATATTTTTTTTCCTTTCTAATGCAGCTGGCAAACACTTAGACAGCTTGGTCTTGGATGCCTTAAGGTAACCGCTGCACAGACGTTACTCACTTTGCATTACCCAGAGGGTGCGTGTAACTTGAAAATAAGCCACGGGCGGCGAGTAACAATGCCCCCGAAACGCTCTACGATCATATTAGACCGAGACCTGCGGTTTAAAGTGGATTGCGAACCACTACAAACATCCATGGCACCGCCAGGACTCGAACCCGAAACCTGTGGTACAGAGCTGCAAAAACCTGTTTTTTGTGGTACATTCAGGCCCCAAACCTATGAATATTGATTCTGCTACTCCTGTCAATTTTCTATCTCTACCATCAACTTCTGCATCGAAATCCTCTCCATCCCATATTACACAGAAAATCAAGCCAATTCCTAACATTGTAAACAAGAAAAGATTTAAAGAACTGACATGTATACCATCCATTTCAGAATTCTTCTCTATGCTGGCTGAGAATTATGAATGATAATAGTCTATTGTCTGTATGTAATGCGATAACAATATGTTGCAATCATATGTACACTCTTATGAAATGGTGAAAAAGGCATGGTCTTGGACAAAAATTTAAACTGATTTACTTTTATTTGAAAAAATTAGGACAAAAAATATGTTAATGATTTTAATCCAAATTTCATTTAAATTGCTTTTATCAGTATATTAAATATTTTTTGGTGCAGCTTGGCTAAATTAGGCCCCCTGTTTCACCCTGTTAAAACAACTCCTATCTACCTACCTTTTAAAAGACACTTAATGATTTTAATTTCCAGGCGAATATTGCATTGTTAATAATTAACAAATGCATTTTAATTTGTTTTGTTGTACCTTTTTTTCCCTCTACTACGAATTATTTTCTGGTTTTCATCAGTATAACTCTTTTCTTTCCCTAAATTTTTATTTTCTCCATAATGTATCTCGTTTCTTCCAATACTATTATTTAATATTTAGATGTATACTTTTACGTTTCAATCACGTTTTTTATGTGCAAATGTCAGAATGCTCATATGTTACCGGCAATATATAAAAATCAGACATTGTATAGGATGTCTGCCTTTTGGGGCAAAGTATTCTATACAATGAAGAAAAGGCTATTTAGGTAAAGTATTAAAAGAGAGTCATGAAAAGACTTTAAATGTAAAGATGTGTATGAAAAAAAAGAGAACGAATTACAAAATAAAGCATAGGACTTACTTATTGAAGAAAACTAAAGCACATTAGATTTGAACCTGCTTATTGTCACAAGAACTTAGTTTAATTCGTCGCTGCATGGTCACTTTTTTAGACCCGGCTAATTAGACCGGGACCTACAGTTTAACGTGCATTCCGGACCACTAACAAACATCCATGCCACCGCCAAGGTCCAAACCTGAAGCCTGTGATATCAAAGGCAGAGAGCTCTAGTCAATTGGTATTGCTAGCAGGATTAGCTCTAGTCAATTGTTCATGTTGCAAGCAGCCATGCCGCTTGCAACAAGAAAAATTTTTATTTTAAATTTCACTTACTTATCTAAAAAAAAAGTAAATCGTGAAAAGAGAGCTGTGACAAATGTGTTCATCAAAACTGCGTGCGTAATTGAAAAGTATAAAATAAAATGGAGAATGTTTTTACTTCAAACAAACAAATAAATAAATGAATCAATTTTATTTCCTTACTTAAAAAATTAAAGTTGGTTAAATTATAAAATTAAATAATCTTCTCCAAATATATTAATTAATTATTAATTTGTGTCGCATTTGAGAAAGGATTGAATGGCATTTTGAATCGCACTTCATTGCTTTTTTAACACAAAAGAGCTCCATAAGACGTCTAACATATGACGAATCATAAGCCATTTCCAGTGGACTGAGCATTGACAGGTGATAAAAGAGATATGTCGAGGTCAATCTTGTCCGAACAATTATATGGTCAATCTTGTCCGAACAATTATATGGTCAGTCTTGTCCGAACAATTATATGGTCAATTTTGTCCGAGCAATAAATGGTTTGTGATATCTCATGTAATTTTAATATTCCTTCAATTTGATAAAACCATATCCTTTTAAGCTCACAGCGACTGTCAACAGATTATATAAATCACCTCTTTCTTTATTGACGTCAGAAATGGGAACTCGCACAGTAGTACTCAAAGAAGCAGGAAACAACTTCTTGCTAAAATTCCCTTTCGGATGAGAAAACACCTATAAAATCGGTTCAGCGTTATATCTTCGTGATCAGTTTGAAATGTTAATAACTTCATAACTATATTAAATCTAATTATCATCGTGTAGAAGAAGAAATCTAAATATATCATTATGTAGAAGAGGGTTGCACGATTCTAGTGGGAGGGGGACAAATGGGGCCGGATAGTTGATATAGAAACCGGCGCTACTTACTCAGTACCCACTGTATTATTTCGGGATCCAGATATCTTAAAGGAGTGAATAAGGATTCCTTTGAAAGTTCTCGGTAAGATCTAACTAAACGTTACATAGCCACAAAATAAAATTTATACATGTGAAATCCAAAAATAAGCGAAATCGTTGGCGGAAATTTATAATGTCGACATTTTTGTGACGAAGTGGTAGCAAAATTTGACGAAACGTATTGCAGAAGGTAGAGGAAATCAAGACGAATTCAAAAAGTCATACGCAGATAGATAACGTGGGTACAGGGCCCGGGGTCGAAATTTAGCCGAAGCAACGTTTGGCTACGCATTACTAGTGCTTGGCTCGCCTAGTATGAGTGACGTCTAGGGATTGCAATACCGGTATACCGAATACCGGTATTTTGAGCCATTTGTACAATTTTGTAATACCGGTATTCCCAAGTTTAAATACCGTTTTTTTGGTATTTACTAGTAATTTAGAATTCTTATTTGTTATTTTTATTGTTATATGTGAATTCTTATCTGAAAACTAGAAATTCTTATCTGTGAAAACAAGGCTGTAGTTGTGAAGAAAGTGTGTAATATTTCGATATTTTTTAAATTGGTGAGTTTGTTATTCACATTGTATTTGCATATCATACTTTAGAGTTCAAGATATTTTTCAATTTTATTATATATATATATTCATAAATAATACCCCATAATAATGAATAAGAATAACTTTAAAGAACATAAAAAATCAGTTGATAATACTTTGGTTTATGTTTTTTTAAGATCACATATCAAAAATTTGTAATAGTACCACAGACTGAATAGTGATATTTAAATTTTTTTGTGATTTAAATAAATATGATGTTCCTTTACTTTTTTGTGATTCTTTATATACTGTTATAATTTATAAGTTACAATTGTTTTGTGATATTTATATTCTCTAATAAAACTGGCAAATAAAACAAAAAAACACCTGTATTTTCTTTCTTTTTCTAAAATTTCTACTACCGGTATACCGGTATTAAGATCTAAAAAATACCGAATACCGGTATTGAACTTTTGGTCCGGTATTGCAATCCCTAGTAACGTCATTGAGTCAATGCATATAATTGATGTGGAACATATTATAACTGAAGATGAGCCTATGTACATTGGTTTCAAGAGGGCTCAATTTCAATAAATGTCTATACCATTCATTCATTCCTCATTTCTTCCACTACCCCTCAACTCTTCTCCTTGCCTCCCCCCCCCTTCAAATCTGTTTACAGAGATATTTTCACGCATTAAGATAATAGCATAGACCATACTATGCCTCCGTTTTTGGCTTGTATATACAGGTTGAATTTAGAAATTTAACTTACAGTATTCCCTATTTTAAAGCAAAGAGTGCGTTTGATTTTATCATTTCCATTATTTTTGCTGATATGACCATAAAGTCCATGAATTTTTTTTATGACACCTTTTTCCATACATGTGCATTATTGACTTCCGTAAAACATACAGCGGGTAGCAGTAGTAGAAGCTTCTCCAGTATACGTGTCTTCATCATCATATTATCGTTTCTTCCTCTCATCAACTACAACCTAACTGTTTTGTGCAAAATGAGAATTGTTTTCTTCATCATATATATTCCTTTTCTTATATTGTTTGAAGGCTTCCTATTCCTTATTCTACTGATACTCAGTCTATATACCTCGCAAAACATTTTAAGAGTAAGATGTTGTGAGCTATGCAATTAAAGAGAGCTTCATATCATTTACCTTTGATCCCATCTCATAATTTGGTATTCTTTATAAATTAAATTAAAAGTAGTTGATCACTCCAATTGGTCTAATTTTTTTCCTCCTACATCCAAATATATAGAAAATTTTTCTTATCTTAATTACCTCTCCCGACACTACTCTGGCTTTGTGAGTTGAGAAGCTTGACATCGATGGTCTTCATTATCAACTTTCAATAATTGAAGCTGTTTAGTAAGTTATTTGTAAATTTCCTATGGTTGCGTTATTATATTGTAAAATGAATAGGGATTTTAAGGATACAGGTATTCTTTCCATTCATTTTGAAGTCACAGCACTGAAAACCACGAATTTCATGAGATGATCTTGATGCATCATTATAAATTTATATTCTCTGTCAGATTGAAGCAAAACATATGAGATAAACCAGGCAACATAATTCAATTAATTGCTTTTTTATGATACGGTCCTTAGATGTGAATATACAGTTCAATACCCTGATAAGCAAAGTTTTTGTATTTAGGTTAAAGTTATTTCAACATTCTATCACTTTCTACGGATATTAGTAACGATTTTTAAAAGGATAAGTCAGTTTATTTTTTGTTTTCCACTAGCATCATACGTCATACCGATTCAGCACATAATAGTCGCATGGTGCCTTTTATTCTATTTCACATTCTTTCATTAACGTCAAGCGAGTACTTTTGATTAGGAAATCACTGTTTATCGTAGAATCACTGCATTGTTGTATATGAACTAGACACGATTCCTTCTAGGGCCAAATCTCACAATAGCGGCCGTTGGGATTTGGCGAATTTTTTTGTGGCGCTAAATGGGCGATAAGTAGTCAAATGTGAATAAATGATTCCGAACTGGGCGATAAGTCGTAACCCGGATTCTTATATTGTTTGCAATTCTTTTCACTTTCAATCAAAACTCGTTATTTGGAGCACTTTGGCGAAACGTTTTTTTGACGCCAAATCTCATCAGCCCCTATTCTGCACTTTTACTCCCTTCTAGGACATTGCATATTGTTCTCCCATTTTCATATAGCACAGTAAGAGCTAGATTTGTTGGACAAACTCAAAGTAGTTTATTTCGTTTCATCCGTTTAAAATACCACTTTTTCGTTTTAAATGCAAATAAATTCTCCTTCGGAGATGAGCTTCGAAAGTCACATGCCTTTCCCCGTTATATTATATTCGCGAGATTATTTATACTGCGTCTGTTTGTCTTTTGGTATTGTATAGAATACTTAGAAAATGTGTGATCGTTTAATACTTTGCCCGAAAACACCAAGCATTCTACACAATGCCTACTTTTCATGCATGTCGGTAACATATAACAAACTTTTAAAAGCCATATATGTAGTAATAATTTTTTTCCTATATTTTTTTAGCAGAAAAAAAAAATCCTGTCTTATTAAATTCTTCACGGATTGTACATTACATGGTTTACCAAAAGAGCAGTAGTGGAATTTTTAATAAATTCTATAAATAAAATTATTGGCTCAATATAAAGATAATTTGCTTTTTTTTTTTTTTTTTTTTTTTACATAAAGTGCATTTCAAATCGTCAGTTTAAAGCAATTTCTGCAAGGGCTTATTTGCTGTCGTTGTAAAAATATTAAATTAAAAAAGACTTACGATTAATATGCATTAAACAGAGAAATTTTGTAAGAGGACTGATAAAGGCATTTCCATTGGATTATGAACAGCCACCTTATTAAATCCTAGAAGAATAACAATGTATCATCGTCTACGGGAAAACAGTGCACTTGGAAATTGATTTTTAATAATCAAAAGTGAAAAGAATTGTAAATGATCAAGTACATCTAATCACAAAAGTCGACCTTGGAACTTCGAGAATATTCAACAGGGGAAGTAACAATTTCGATAAAATCGCAGAACAGGGGCCGTCGGGATTTGTCATCAAAAATTTTTTTCGCCAAAAATTCGCAGGATGGTAAATGAAATGGATTGCAAACAGTACGAGGAACCTTGTTTACCACATTAGGAGACTTATCGCTCACTTGGCGCCATAAAAATGTCGCCAAATCCCAACAGCCCCTACCTTGCGACTTGGCCAAAATTTCTACTTGCACAATAAGACGCCGATTTAAATAGCTGTATTTTAAAAAAAAATGTGTTGCAATATAGAAAAAGATGGCTTCAGTTTACCAAAAGAATTTAAAAATTGGATCAGTTTTCAGCAATGCAAAATGTATCATGTGATCAGATAAAAACAGGTATATCCTTCTTTAAAATGATAGAAATTTTATGAAAAAAATGAATCCTTTTTGTATTGTATAGCAACTATACAAGCTTCAAGAGGGGATATGTAACATAGGATTATTTTTGTTATCAGCAACTTTATAGCCAAGAAAGAAAAATTAAAGTAGTTGAATATCTAAGTATACCTTTGATGGATTTTTTCATCCTAACAGTATTTAAGACCATGATATAAAGCTTCATCTACCTAAAGTTATGAAAATTTGCATGCATGAAAAAAATATGAACCATTTCATGCACTGAGAGTTGCCACCAATTGAAGAAAATAATTGATTGAAAAACCACATCTGCTAATTTTCAGACTATACACTGGTCTAATTGCATTTGAAGTTTTTATAAACAATGCATGTTTACCTTTCACCAACTCCTTTACATATATTTCAACAAATAATTTAAAACAATTTCCGTGCACAGTTAAAAGATGAAAGGACACTGGCTTTAACATCTACCTCTGGGTCATCAAATGTTGAAATTTGCAAAAATAAATTATTTTCTTCAGCTAAAGATAATTTAATTTTTGTACCCACAGGAATTACAAAACCCAAAACCAAACTTTAAACTTGTTGCCACTCTTGGAACTAAAGCTTATATTTATTGATGTGACCATACCTCTTGTCGAATAAAATGAAAAACTCTACAAAAATTGAGTTATTTGAAATTTCTTCAGGCCAAGAGGGAAAAAAGTAACATTGAATAGCTTACCATAATTTAAATAGTTAAGGAGCATTACTAAATGAAGGTAATGCTTCCATCAGGATTACAAATTTACCTAGTGGATGATGGATGTTAGGAAGTTTTTTAAAGAGATTCTGAGTCTAAAAAAGGCATTTATAATATATTAAAGTTCTTCAGTAATTGTAGTGAAATAAAATATTTGAGACAGGTTTTTCCAAATGAGGAACTCGAGGAGATTAGCTGTTGTGTGTTAGTAGCTGCATGCTTGTAATGAACGAATGTTAGATGGCTGACATGGTGAAATTGTCGACTTGGCTAGTATTGGGGGATGGACTGACTTTTCTTTCAGAGATACCCTGTAACATCGCCAGGAGCTTACATGGCTTTGTTCTTCACAATTCATGGCCTTTGGATTTAGTTTTTCTTTTAATACAGGTCTTCACCATACTCTAGGCATCAAGTTTGTCATCGGCAACTGTAGCTAGAAAGATTGCAATTCTTTTTAATTTGATATGAAGATTTGAAATAGAGCTTTTGTGTAGAATTTCTTGAGTTGCACAACAGTAATGACTTAGTGTCTTCAGATTTAGTGTCTAAAGCAATCACTTTAGTAGTACTTTCAGCAGCCTTTCATTTTTTTGGTTTGATTATGTAGCATCTAAATTAATTCTGATCTTATAGCACAGTTATTTTTCGATGTGCTTCTTTAGATGGCAGTAATATTTTTATATATCCTATCACCAACTTGTTAGAAGTATCTGAAAACAACTTAAGAATTCTTTGCAAGGTCAAATTATAATTACTTATTATAGCTAGCATGATGGAAGGAAGCTTCTGAGGAATCAATTTTAGTTTGATCTTCATCTTTGGACACACTGATAATTACTTAAATTTGTTTTCCAATGGAATTTTGATGATGAGGTTTTCTTCACCCTTATTTCTTTCCCTAGCTCTTTTTCTGCATTTGAAAACCATTCCTAGAAATAACTGATTTAGCTTCAGCAAGTTTTCAATTGGTTCAGCTGATGAAGCTTCTTTATCTGATTTTAAGACTTCCATACTTGGATTAGGACTGGTCTGAAAAACTATCATATTGTGTCTGAAGAGGCAAACCTGGAATTTCTATTCTTGAAAAACCTAGAATCCATAAGTAAAGAGAGCAACAACATTCCAATAAAAATATAATTACAGCTTAAAGCAAATACTTTGAGAAAAGAGAGCAGAATGCCCTTCTTCATCTTAACTTTCAAATGGAATATTTACACTATATTGTCACATAAATCTCCTTGATACAAAAAAAAAAAAATTTTTTTTTTTTTGGTCAAATACACAAAGTTACTCCCTTTTATTTTTGTTTACAGAGATGAATAAAGGGAAAAAGGATAGCTCATAAAAAAAGTTCATATTTTTCAAAAGGTGCAGAAGAAAAAAAAAAAAAAAAATGTAAGAACACTAGGTGACAATTTTCTCCTGATTAATTTCAAAAATTTGATTATTACTTACACTTATATTACTTTTCATTTATATATAGCCAACATCTGCACCATATAGATTAATATGACCCAAAGAAGTTTTATTTAACTTCTTTGGCCAAATTATTGAGTCATATTTTGGGGAAAAGAGAGAGAGAGAGAAACTCTTTTCAAACATGAAATTTTCAAAAGATAGATGCCTAAGATCTTAACAATATACATAAGGAATCAAATTAGTCTCTCGCATATTGCATTATATTCAGAATTTTAGACAAATTTATTAAAATATTTACACAACATTTACGACAAACAACAATAACATATTTTAGAAAATGTCACATTAATGAGAGCATAATGTGTATGAACTATAGAGAATTCATTCAAAGAATTCAACAACTTCACCAAGTTCACGTTTTTTAGCTTCTTGATGAGCCCATCGATCTTCTGCTAATTTAGGAGTTATTTTCCATTTTTCATGATAAATTCGTTTTCCACAACTTGGACACTTTTTGCCTCCTATAATAAAAACTAATATGAGGCAAGCGAAAACAACTTTAAAAAAACCTTTTCATATTGTATAATCATATACAATATGCCAATTTTTTAAAATAAAAATTACATTTAAAATCATTTATTTTTATGATATTGAATTTGTTACATAGACTGCCTTTCTTTGCCTAAAAATCTAATTAGAATTAATTTTTCAGAATGATTAAATTTTGTATATAATAAACTTTTTGTATATGCTTTTAATTTCCTTCTGTGCTATTTTGATGCAAATAATAACAAAGCTATGTATAATTACAACTAAGAACAAAGTTAAAAATTAAATACAAATTTAATAGGCATTTGAGTTTTCAAATAAAGAATTAATTAATATTACATAATCAATTTCATTGCCATACATAGAATATTCTTTTAATATCAATAAAATATTAAAATCTAAAAAAAATCATATAAAAATTTAAGTTTTTTTTATAAATGCATTATTTTAAAAATTGACACAGTAAACTTTTTCAATATGCTTTCAATCTCATTCTGTGATATTTTATGGCAAATGAAAATAGTGCTATGTAACTAATATTTCTATATTAATATATTTTAAATTATGCAACATTATTTGATGCAATACAAGGCAATAAAATTAAAGCTAACAGATTTGTGGGGAAGCATACTTGACTTTCTTTTGGAAACCTTTTTGTTATTTAATCCATCCAACATAAATGATCTCTTTTGAAACATTTTTGTAATGGGAAGTATGTCTAATGATTGAAAAAATAATTTATTACATCATTATTATAAACAGGATCAACAAAATCAGCGATTACCAATTTCTATCAACAGACAAAATACTCAATAATAAATCAAATATTCCCATTAATAATATTTAAACTTATACTTTTGTTTTGTTACAACTTTAAATTACCATGAAATGGAGGTGTCTTCATGTAAATATCTAAACAAGCATTATGAAATATATGGCCACAGTAAACTTTTTCTATATGCTTTTCATCTCCTTCTTCTGTGATATTTTGCTGCAAATAAAAATAATGCTATATTACTAATAATTTAATTTTATTAACATATTTTAAATAATATAATTTGATGCAAAACAAGACCTAATAAAAATTAAAACTTACAGTTGGATCTGGGGGAAAACATTTTTCTTTACATAACTGACATATTTCTTTCGGAAATCTTTTTATTTCATCAATTATAAATTCTACTGATGGCCAAAGGGAAGGTTTAGGTTTAAAAGGAGGATCCCTGTGAAAGAAAGAAACAATTCTATATCAGCAGATTTTCCGATGGCTTTTGCATTTGATAAAAAATAACAATATATATTTTAAATTAAAATACATCTGAAAAATAATTTTTGATATATCACTATATTTTAAACATAGAACATATCAATTTTAGTTACATATTATACAGGATCAGCCCAAATTTTTTCCTTGATTATGAAAATTTGAGCAATTTTTTTTATTTCATTAAAATTTTTATTAAGACACATTTTATTTGTATACATTGTAAGTATTGTCATGAAATTTTTAATAAGACAACTAGTTTAGAAGATTTCAATGTGTGACCCTTTAGTAGTTGGTGAATGTCAAAGTGATATTATTCTCTCCCTTTAACATGTTGTCTGTAACAGTACATACAGCATCTTTTGTCCTAGCGTTCAGTTCTTCAATGTGAGCAACTGATATGACAAAGACTCTGTCCTTGATATAGCTCCCTTTTTTCCAATTCACCATCCTGGAAATTTTTCATTTAGGAACTTGTTAACAAAGGAACCCGGGAAAGAAAAGTAGCAAAACAAGACGCAGTATAAAAACAGCTTAATAACCTTGTTAAGCATGAGGATGCACTAAACATTTAACTTTAGGGCTGTCTCTCACTACCAGTACAGAAATACATGGATACTCTGATCCCCCCAAACAGGCATTGTGTTTATTTAACTTTCCACAAACTGCTAAAGTGAATTATTCAATGATACCAAAATTACATTATTACATCCAACGGTTATTTTGTAATAATTTTTTTATATTCAAGATAAGATTTAGTCCTACCCTATAGATATATACATAATTTTATTATTCACAATGCAATGTAAATATATATATATATATATATATATATATATGTGTGTGTGTGTAATGCAGATATGTTTTTCCCTTAAGATATTATAATATAACTTATTTAAATTATTTTATTGCTGATGAGAGGAAAATTAATTCATTATACATATAACCATACTTTGGCTTAGGTTTCAGAGGTTTTTGGACACATTGACGAGCTATTTCCATTGATTGCCCAGAAAACCATTTTTCAAAGTTTCTTGGAAAATTGCAATCAGTCAATTCAATTCTATAAAAAAACATGAATAATATACAGTGATGTTTAGAAAAAAAAAAAGAAGAAAATTAATAAATTATAATAATAAACTATACTGCTTTTCTTTAAAATAAATTTAAAAAATACCTGAATTTATCTCCACAGAAATGTATTCTAATTATTTAAAATAACTAATACTCACTTTAAAATAGTTAAACATTTTAAGTATATATTAATAAATTTATCTATTCTAAAAGTTATTTAAAGAAATATATATGAATTAACAGAATATCAACAATACTGAATGGAAGAAAAAAACAACACATTGAAATGATACATTATTAAATACTTTCTAAACTTTAAAAAATCATATATAATTTAAGTAATCATATTAAATAGAATTTCTTTAACAAAAAGAATACTAACTGAACTTGTTCTTCAGGATAAACATCTGGAATCATAGCCTTTACTTTTCCAAAATACAGTCCCTGCATTATATGTATAGAAAGAGAAGAAGTTTTTTGTTTTAGTTTGATTTGATCATTTTCATCAAGTTTGCGTTTAATTAATGATACTTCATCACTGCATACTGAAAGTGGGTTTTCATCTATAAATTGTTTCAAAAATTTCAACACTTTAAGGATCTAAAAATTTAAGAAAAATTATGACAAAATTAGTAAATATAAATAATCTTGATATAAATATATTATCTTATATATCTCTTAAATAAGCTTAATAAAGTATTTTTAAAGAAACTTTAAAATATTGAATTAAAAAATTAATTAAACTTTTATTATGGACTTCAAAATTATATTTAAATATACAAATAAAGATAAAAAGCTTTAATTATTATTATTATTATTATTTTTTTTTTTTTTTTTTGTGCAACATTTATCAATTTTTGGAATTGAAAATCAAGGACTTTTAGATTCAAGGCAGAAAACTCTTTGCCTTTTTAAATAAGACAAAGTAGGTAATTTGAACCATATTCAAATTATTTACAGAAGATTATTATAATAATAATTTAGTCCTAGAAATAATTTAATAACACGGAAATTCTAGATTGCCTTCTTATATTGATCACTTCCTAAAATGTTTAATCCAAAACAATTCACATTTTTTTTTTCTACCTTAGAGGTTTATATGTAGGGAATGTTCTAAGTAAATCCTGAGAGTATGCCAATACTAATAAGATAAAACTTTTAAGCTACATATTTGATAGTATTTAATCTAAATTTATTTATTTATACCATTATATTTTACAGTTTATTTCATTAAAAAAGTAAGTGTCATTATATATAAAAAGGTGTTGGACCATACAAAATATATTTAACAGTGAATAAAATTTTTCTTGACTATAATTGTAACTAAAATTCATTTGAAGTAATATTTTTTTTAAAATTGATATCTACAGTTAAATTTAGCACTACAAAATCAATAAAATTTTGTAATTTCAACAAACCTGTGGTTTTCCTAACAATTTTTTGCATTCTTCACAAATTTTCGTTAATATATTTAAAAACTTATCACATAAAGTTTTACTCTTTAGCTCAATAAGCAGTGTTTTATTATATTTTACAGTTTATTCCATTAAAAAAGTAAGTGTCATTATATATAAAAAGGTGTTGGACCATACAAAATACATTTGACAGCGAATAAAATTTTTCTTGACTATAATTGTAACTAAAATTCATTTGAAGTAATATTTTTTTTTTTAATTGATATCTACAGTTAAATTTAACACTACAGAATCAATAAAATTTTGTAATTTCAACAAACCTGTGGTTTTCCTAACAATTTTTTGCATTCTTCTTCACAAATTTTCGTTAATCCATTTAAAAACTTATCACATAAAGTTTTACTCTTTAGCTCAATAAGCAGAGTTTGCTGAGGATATAATTCAGGGAATTGCAAGCAAACTGTCAATTGTTTATATTTTGTTCTTCTGTAAATGAAAAAGCAATAATTATCATGTAAATCCCTTATTGTGTCACAGACTCTACTGCTGTCTTGTAAAGAATAAATACTAACCTTAAATCTACACGAACCATAGAAGGCACACAAGCAATTACTTTGCTCCCAGGTATTTGAGATTCACAATGATTTTTAATATCTTTAAGTTCATCATGGATTATGTTCATGGATAAAACTATAAAATTACACATTTTAATAAAAATAAACATTTTTTACTTATTTTCCTGCATTTTTATACAAATATATCTCAAAAACTAAGAAACAAATCTATTTTCACATGCAAAATAAAATTTATAGCTACATACGTAACATTTCGTCATAGATGAAGTTCCTCGATTTTAATTCATAAGTATCTAGTATTATCTAGATGATCAAAGGATCTTAAACTATCTATCAATGCGGACAAGACCAATTATTGTGTCTTTTTTACTGATAGGAAACACAGAAGTACATTTAATTTAAATATCAAAATCAACGATTCTCCCATTAAGAGGATTGAATTTCCCCACCTATCTAGGCATTACCATGGATCCTGAACTTAAGTATCTCAGAAAACTATGTGGAACTACTTGGGGATCAAGACCTAAAACTGTAAAAAACACATTCTGCTCCATCATTAGACCTCTGCTTGAATATGCCGCCCCGATTTGGAATCCAAGCTTCCAGTCTTCTAAAATGGACTCTGTTCAACATGGAGCATCGAAAATCATTATAGGAGCAGTCTCCTCAACCAATAACAACAAGGCCGAACAGGAATGTGGCCTACCTCCTCTCGAAAACAGACGCAAAATTGCCACCATAAAATTTACTAATAGAATTTGTAGTAATAAAATGGATAATATCTCTACAAGAGTATTTAATGAATGGAAGGGCTCAACCAGACTCAAAAGATCCTCAACTCTACAGCTTGATAAAGATATCAGAAGTTGGATAAATTTGGAACATTCCTGTTTGGATTTTGTTCAAGAGCCCCATTTTCCCAGAAAACCACCAAGTGAAACTAAGTTTGGTTTGAACCTATTACAACCTTGTTCAAAAAAAGAAGACTCCAACATTCTCAAACAAAAAGGCCTTGATACCATAGATAAGTTCTCACAAGGTAATCTTGCAATAGCATACACCGATGGATCCTCTGATAAATTCCTCAATAAGGGAGGTGCAGGCATCTTCTTGCTACTTCCAAATGGAAGTAAATACCATCATAAAGTAAACACAGGCCTGATAGCTTCAAACTTCACCAGCGAGCTCATAGCAATTAAAGAGGCTGTTGCTTTATATCTAAATGACTCAAATATCTCAGGCCTCACTGATGGGTTAGTGATTTTTTCTGACTGCAAGTCGGCTCTGGAAGCAATTAAAAATGGAGATACTAACATCACTTCTACGATAAATGTTCTGCTAGAGACTCTACACTGTAGTGGCAAATCATGTCATCTTCAATGGATTCCTGCATACGTCAACATTGAGGGCAACGAATGCGCTGACACTTTAGCCAAAGAAGCCAGGGACAATGATCAACCCAGGACTACCATCACACTTGCAGATACTAACGCAGTTGCTAAAAGCCGACTAATTCCTCATAACTTTAAGAAGCCACTAATCACGGACTTCAACTGCCCTAGGAAGCTGACATCAGTTATTAGCAGACTCAGAACTAATTATTACAGAGGGATGAAGATTCTCCCAGACAAGACCAGGGAATACATCCCCTGCAGAAATTGCCGCAATGCTTTCCTAACACCTAAGTACATTCTTGAGTGCCCAGCACTTACTCCCCATGTTTTGCAATTGGGTATGGTACCAATCGAGGCCAACTTAAGAGAAGCCCTGTATAGTGAAGCGGTGCTATTGCTTGCAGCTGCTATCGAGAAGACTTTTGACTTGATCTAACATTGATAATTATATTTTAAATCCATGGACACGATAACAACAACATTATCTAGATCAAACTGCAATTTCTGAAATATTCTTATCTAAGTGTAAAATACTTTCAGGCATATTAAAAATATTCAAATTTTAAATGTAAGTTGACATAATTTAACATATTCATCAAAATTATTTAGTCATATAAGCATAATTAATATTAGACAATTTTAAAATATTTGCAATTTGTTTCAGTACATTCTACTATTATTAATAATAATGTTATATTTAATTAGCAGTAATAAAAATTAAATGATAGTGATGTAAATATCATTACACTATTTTATATATTAATAATTGATATATTTAAATATCTGAGAAATAAATAATAATAATAAATATGCGCACATTTTGATGGTACTTACCAAAAATTCTTTCAGAAAGAAAAATATATTGCATTAAAAGACACCAAACTGTCTAAATCTGAATTTCAAACGCATTCCTTTTCTTCTTAAGAATCTAAAAATTAATTTTTAAAAATCAGCATAAGCAATATATACATAAAAAAATTGTATAACGTAATAGAATAAAGATTATTATAGCAACATAACAATAAAACAGATGTATTAAAAAAGTGTATAAATTTGACAGACAATACATAAGAAATCAATTTCTTCAATTAAGGCTATGATTCTCAAAAGCTTTCTAATAGTTTTTTTAAAATTTTAATATTGTTTATCATACATGAATACATATAGAAAATATGAACTTGAAAAGCAGGAAAACAAATAAAGAGTTTCAAAATAAAGTTGTTAGACTGAATATTAAAGAAAGATTTACCATATTTTTCTCATATCTTACATTTGTAAAAAGTCTAACATAGATATATATATATTTTATTCTATTTTAACAAAATTTAATTCTATAACACACTATGCATGCTTAAATAAAATAACAGTATAAATTAATAATAGTATGCTTTAATTTTACATTTCAAATTTTGAAAAAAAAAAAAAAAAAAAACTTTTAATGTTTATTATCTGCAGCCTGATGGTGAAGTGACTATTGCTCTGGCACTCTGTGCCACAGGTTTCGGGTCTTGGCGTGCCATGGATGTATGTAGTGATTCAGAATCCACTTTAAGCCGTAGGTCCCAGTCTAATATGATTGTAGAGTGTTGAGCATAGGGTTGACAGCCCTACCTTGTAAACGGAAAACATCTCCTGTCTTGAAATCTGCCAGTAGGAAGACGTCCTTGGCCCACCATGGGGTTGTTAAGCCATTGAAGAAGAAGAATGTTTGTAATAAACATAATTTTTATAAAGCATTACACTGATATTAAGGTTTTTAATAGTAAAATATATAAATTTAAGTTATTTCTGCAATAAAATCCTTTGCTACAACACTGTTAATTCACAAAGCATAACACAAATCAAAAACTGTGTAACCAATGTATGTTTCAATAAGAAAGGTGCCTAATTGTTTTTAAAATAACAATATGCAAATGTAAAATCATAGTGATTTTGTATATTTTAATGATATATCACACATAATTTTAAATATTACAAGGTAAAAGAATGAAATTATGAATTATGAGAAAGCTAAATAATTAAAAAATAATTCTAAAATATTCTTCCTTTAATTTTGTGAGACAACTGTTTTATTCATTACTTATCTAATAGTTCATAACAGATCCCAACTACTTCGTAATTTTATATGGCAATACCATTAACTACATGAAAAGTGACACAAAATTATCTCGCCATTATCTATTGCACAATCACTTATTATATATTTTTTTATTAAAGTTACAAGCATTTAGATGCATAAATTTTTCTTTTTGTTTCATTTAAAGGAGCATTACAATATTGAAGTGGCAGAACATTCAACAAACATTATAAAAATTTGAGATGTAATATTATTCTTCAAGCGAAATATATCCTTCCAACTAAACATATATTTCAAAATAAACAGGATTACATCTTTATTTGGGTACAATTGATTGCTGGAGATGCACCATAAAAGTGGAAAATATTCTACACAATGGAAGCTAGATAGAATTTAAGTAGTAAAATACCATTTGTACTTATTGTTAGTATAAGGAGTTAACATTGGTATTTCCTTCCTATTTAATAGTAATGAATAGTATCACTAAAGAGTTAATTTATGATGAGCAATTACAAAACAAACTTTCATCTAATTTATAAAGCATACATCTGAAGAAATGTAAATAAGTAATATCATTTAACCAATTCATTTATCAAACTTAATGACAAAATAGAACAAACACAAATTATTAAAAACACCCATAAATTATCAATATTTATTGTAAATTAAAATGAGGCTTTAATAAAATTAAACATATTTATGCAGTATCTCAACAACACTACATGAAAGAGTTCTTAGTGCAATTAATTTGACCAGAAGCATTAGTAATTTAATTGCTTTAAAAACTAAATAATAAGAATAAACACATTCAGTTTTAAGAAAAATAACAGAAGGATAAACAACAAATCCACTTTTTTTTTAATACATGCATATAACTCTCTCACAAGATAAAAATCAATTCAATATCAAATGATTTCAGTAAGTATTAAAATATAAATGTTTACTTACTATTTAAGAATATTTCGATTTTGCTATTAATATTATAATTGAGCTACGAGAAAACATCGATTCAGAAGAATATTTAATATGTATGAAAATAGATGAGTTTTTCGAGATAGATGAATTATTACTTTAAAAATGTATCGCCTACGTTTTGATATTTAAATGCCGTTTGATGAACACAAGTTTGGTTTAGAATTCAAAACATTTTTTTAATGGTTTAATACGATTCGATATTGCGATATAAATTGATGCATATTAAAATATAATTATATATTGATTAAAATTAACAACTTTATATTTAAGATGCCTTTTTTTTAAAGATTTCTTTCAAATTTAAATCTCCATAGACTAATGTACGATTTAACTTTCCATAAGAATAAAAAATTATCAGTAAGCATGTATTTATCTAGAAGCGAAATGAACTAATTCTCTACTGCCGGTTTGTTTTTGTTTTGTACTTACAAGAAAGCTGTTTAGCACGTGTTGGAAACAAATTGAAAACAATTGGATAATTTGAGATAAAGCATCTCACACGAGCATAAATTTCACATCACCTAATAAGTCAGCTTAGCAAATTTAATTTCAATAGTTACCATGGAGCAATTAGCTGTTAAATCCGCTGGAGTTGCATGTATAAAATCAGAGTAAGTGAATTTCCAATTACCTTAATTTCAACTTTTACCTAGGTCGAATATTTAATAGAATGATTTGATCTGAGTAGATTAAACTTCTTTGGAATAGATTCTATACTTGATAATAATGTTTCCTTTGCTATTATTTCGTGATTGCCTTACTTTATCTTCATAATTTTGTACTTTTAAAATGAAAATTCAAAGTTCCCTTGGAAGTTATTTATTACAATAATTTTGAAAGTAGATGCAATATATTTTGTTCGGTATTTTTTTTTTATTTATCATCTGTAACAATACATCTTTTTTCTTCCAATAAAACAAATAGGCAACAATATTCTATTTAAAAAAAAAACATATTTTTAAAAATTCTAGGATTTGACTATTTTCTTCTAAGAATTATTTTCATTATGGAAAAGCAGATTATCAAATGACTACTTTATACACATTTTCAATATATATATATATAATAATGCTGTTAATATTTTTAAGACGTTCTCACAATTTATGTATGTATTTATAAATTTACAATTTTCAGACAAATTATTTTAAATTTATAATAAGCGTATTTCTCTTGTTGCTAATTAATGTAAATATTAACTATATAAATTGGAAAGTAAAACTTGAGTCTTATCTTAAGAATTTACATTATGTTTTCAGTGATATTGCCAGTATTTCCTATTTTAGAATAACTTTAGAAAAATTGTTACTTTAAAAGCTATTATTTTATACATTACTAATACAGGACAGCCTTTGAGGTCTAGTATTTAGGCAGAAAAAAAGATTTACAATGAGATAGAGAGTAAATTATTAAAAAGATAAAGTTATCAGGAACTACTTTTTTTTTCTTTTATTGTCATGGTAAGGGAGATAAAAAGTACTTGAAGATAATTATGCATTTAATTATTATTATGGTTCCATTTATTCTGTCGTTCCATTTCCAGTTGTTTAAAAAAGATTTGTACTCATGTTTCTTAATTTATTTATTTATTGTGTTGAATAACTCTCCTTTCAATAATATTTCTTATGTTAAATAACCTATCTTTATAAATTGGAAAAGAATAATTATTGTATTCAGCAATAAGTTAATTTTAGGTTTTAAAGAAATAAATAAAAAACAAACTTATAGTAATTTTAATACTTTTATTATCAAATAAATCATAGTTGTAGTGTGCAGGTTTGGCAGCCAGATTTTAAATAGGTGTGATTGGGTTAAGATACTTGAGGCACAGGTTGAAGAACTCACAGCTGTATTTATACACATACAATTACCAACAGATAATATTTAACACATTTAAAGATGTATAATTATAGGGGAAGATTCGAATTCGGGGAATATATTCGGGGAAAGATTCCACTTCTAAGCCAAAAACCTGATACTATACTTCCTCTCAGGTGAGAGTCTGTAGGCCAACTACTATATAGGGTTGCGTACAGAATTTCTCCTGAACGCCACAGGGGACATTCTTGCCAATGGGTGGGAGAAAGCACTGTTATATAGTTAATTTTTTAAGAATTTTGTGTGATCTTTAAAAAAAGTGTTTTTTTTTAATCAATTGCGAACAGCATTTTAAGGAATACTGTTTCCTTGCTATTTATTTTATGTGATTTTTAATGTTAGACTAAATGTATATTAATAAAAAAAGCTATTGAAAATTGAATGTTTCTTACAATTTGGTAAATTTTTTTATAATTTAACAGCTTTAAAATATCCAGGAATTAAATGTTTTTTGGGTCGAAAAAAAATTAGAAGTTAAATGTATATGTTTTTTGCCTTATTTTTATTCTGTTATACTTAATAGCCACATGGTGCTCTATGAATTATATATTTGCTAAGACAAGAAGTATTTTGGCTTTTTCAACGTCTAACAAATTATTTATATCTATATATTGTATTAAAATATTATATTGTATAGAATTATTATTATTATTCAGTGCATAAATTATTTCTTCTACAAATTGAATTAACCTAGATTTTAATAATCTGAAATGTTTTACATTAATGACAATTATGTACTAATTTATATTTGTAAATTTAATTAACCTAATTGTCATATCATTAATATTTTTAATATTGCATAATTTAATTTTTAAATATTTCTTTCTCTTTTTAGATTTCTTTTGCAAGACCATGTTCGAGAAATCAATCTCAAGTTTGTGGCGGCAAATGATAAAAAACGAGTTGTTGAGGAAAATACTACTGAATACAATGGTCCATCTAAAAAAAAACTTAAAGGACAAAATAAACATCGTCCAAGAAATCAAAGAACTCCAAAATCAGAAAAACTTTGTTTTAAAATAGGAGTTGAGGAATCTTGCCCATTTGGTGATAGCTGTTGTTACAGTCATGATATTGAGTCATATTTAACTAAAAAACCACCAGATTTAGGTCCTACCTGCTATTTATACAGTACATATGGAAAATGTCCTTATAGTTTTTCCTGCCGATTTGGTCTAGATCATATAAAAAATGGTAAAAATAATATTCAAGAAGACCTATGGACAATTTATAAAGATAAAAAATTATTTGTTAATACTTTAACGAAAGATTTACAGTTTTCTTTAAGGAAACATAATTATAATTTTAAAAAATCAGAAAATGCATTCAAAAATTTTAGTGCTACTGTTCAGTTCAATAAGGGCAAAAAACAAACATCAGCTTGTACTAATAATGAATCATTGAATTCATTTAGTATTCCCGTTGAGGAACAAAAAAATACACAAATTGTAATTCCACACAGTGATGAAAAAATTCATGAAACAGAAAGAACTAATCAAAAAATTTCTGATGATGACTGCCAAGTTTCAAAAGATTATACTAATTCAGAAAATTTAGCACAAGAAAATACAGTTGTTCAATCTGATAAAATTGAACTGAATACAGCTGATGTAACAAATATTTTATTTGAACCTGAAATTAAAAAGGTAAAACAGCAATATTTGTTCATTGTAACTGAACTCAATTGTTTGGAACCTTTCTTTGGCAATATTGTGAATTGCAGCTAAATAGGAAGGAAATACACATGTTGTCTCTTCACATGAGTAATAAATAATTCTCAAAGAAATAACAAATGTTGTTTTTAAACTAATTTTTTTGTGAATTTTATTTTCATCGTCCAGTTTTACTAAAATTAAGATGGTCTTCTATCGATTTTTATTTGTATATATAAGTTCAGATTGAAATATATCTTTCATTTGAAAAATTTCATCAAATATTTGC
The DNA here is from genome assembly GCA_021605075.1 of Caerostris darwini. NCBI lineage: Eukaryota > Metazoa > Arthropoda > Arachnida > Araneae > Araneidae > Caerostris > Caerostris darwini. Next base: position 48,914 of record BPLQ01008512.1, on the reverse strand, counting down.
AATGCTTGTTGACAATTCAATCATGCCAATTCAGTATTGCCGTAATTGTCATTTTTTGATTGAACTAAAGGATAAAACAGTTTTTACAATACTGGTACTAATATACAAAAAATCTCTATTTAATAGATGTTGAAAAAAAGTTAAAGTTATATGTTTTAGGGAATTCAAAGTGTCTCCAAATAATATTGCCAAGCAGTTGGTTCAATTATAATGAACACATATATTGAATTTGTATATCTAGAAACTTACGTTTAATAATAAAAAATTAAATTTTTTTAAATTTTACTATTTTGTATTATAACTAGACATTTAAATTATTCCTTTATATATTAATCTCTTTTTTTTTTTTTTTTTTCATTCGTAGGTTGATTTCAAGAACAAGTTATACCTAGCTCCACTTACAACTGTAAGTAGGTTTAAAAAAAATATCACTGTTTTTTTTTTATCTTGCATCTATTTATTAATGATGTTATTTTAAATTTTAGGTTGGTAATTTACCATTTCGTCGTATTTGTAAAGAATTCGGGGCTGATATTACTTGTTCAGAAATGTGTGTAGCTTTAAGTTTATTACAAGGGCAACCATCAGAGTGGGCTCTTTTAAAAAGACATTATACTGAAGACATTTTTGGAATACAGGTTAGGAAGGCTAAGTTAAATTTTTTTTTGTTTATTATAAAAACTAGTTCTAAAAAGGCTTCATATTAATTCCATCAGTTTTTTTTTTCTTTCTAAAGTAAAAAAAGGTTGAATAGATTAATTTGCAAAGGCATATTTTCTGCTTTTTAATTTTCCCTATTTATTATAATCTCTTAGTTATAGTGCTTGAAACCTAATTTTATTTTTTATTTTTGTGCTACTTATTATTACTTACTGCTTCTTATTTTTAATGCATCAAATTTACTGGCACATAGCTTTTTCTGTATAATATTTAATTATATATTTTAATCAATTCTGTTTTATTTTTTAATTTTCTCTTTCATATTAATTCAAAAAACAACATCATTAAATAAAGATACCTTAAAAATTACAATATATGATTTTTAAAATTGATTTGTTTTTTAAGTGTCACCATTGTCCCTTCCTTTCTCTCTTTTATTTTTAAAAGTTCTCCTACTTGAAATTGGGGGTATAACATACACATTGGGTAGTGATCAGAATTATTTTTATGCTATGCCTCTGAACTATTCTCGATTCTATATACATATGTATGTAACAACAAGAAGGCTGCTACAAGTTTTAGTCAAAAGCCAAATGGATTTTGTTGATAGAGGAAAAGACATGAAACTGTTTATTTCATTTTATTAATATTTTTAAGGAATTTAAAGGGTTTGGGTCCAGTTCCGGGAGGCAATGGCAGAGTTAAAAGTGATTAGCTGAGAAAGCTTCTAAGCATTTGCTATCGTAGCTAACAAAATTATAAAAACCATCACTAAAAGTAGTCTGGTTATAATAAGAACTGTTGGAACAATAGTTCCTAAATTTTTATTTACAAAATTAAAAAGAAAAAACTTAATGATTATCTGTTTATTACACCATTCTGGAAGGCAGAGGCTCAGACAACATTAAAATTATATATATTATGCTTTTTAACTCCTACTTAATTATATAGATTCTAAAATGGTTCTCAATAGGACTTTTTTATTGAAAATTACCTAATTGATTAAGTGTATTGCATATAAATAATTATGAAAGACATATAAATAATGCTGTAATACTTGAGGTGTATGAGAAAAGCTTAAATGTACTGAATTTTTTTTCTTCTCCCTCCCCCAAAATGTAAAAAAAGTTAGTAATGAAAATTATTCATTGTACATAAATGCAGATATTTATATGCACATACATAAATACACAGACACATTAATACAAATACATGCACATGTGCCAACATACATACACACAAACATACATATCCATACAATCACACCAGCTTACAGGCATTCATACCCACACAAATGTTTAAATGCACATGCAGAAGCATGCACACATACTTATATACATACAGAGACAAACACAAACCTGCATGCATACATACACACATACAAATATATAGGCATACATTTACATTTGCATATATAAATACCCATAAACGTCCACATACCCATTGACAATCATTTGTGTTTTTTTATATATTCTTCCAACTTTTTTTACACTAGCAGAAGAAAAATCTGAAATTAAAAAATTCAGTGAAAATTGAAAGTTAACATAATTTGCAGTTTATTTCAAATATTTAGAACCGAAAAGGAAATTGGATGATATTAATTGATTAATGCTCAAACATCACATTAAGCACTTAGCTTATATCTGCAAGGTAAAAGTGCACATTCATATACACATATACAAAACATTAGTATACATGCATAAATAAATATGCATTTGTGGTTGAGGTTGCACAGATACTGATGCTTATTAAAAAGAAATACAGATTAACCTATGTATATAATATAGTTAAACATAATGTATAGTTTAAGAAAATTTTATTAGTTCTGAAATAAGATATAAGCTTTATGTATAAAATATTTGCAAAATGGGAGATATGTTGGAGTAAATATATTAAATATAACCAAGATGTAAATTTTAGTCATGTTTAATTAAAACTTATTTAATTTTAAGCATTCAGAAAAAAAAAGTAATTTCAAATCAAGATTTTTTTTTTTCTTCTTGTGTGCAATCAAAAAAAAACATTTAAGATGAAAATCCATTAAAAAATTTTAGTAAATGAACTTTTGTTATTAATTCATAACATATAAACTATGAAATAATAAAGAGATGTGAAAAAAGTAAACAAATTATTTTGTATGTTATCTTTTTAACTAGTTATGTGGATCTCATCCTGATGTAATGACTCGATGTTGCCAAGTTTTATCTGAAAATGTATCTTTTGATTTTGTTGACATAAATATGGGCTGTCCTCTTGAAGGCATTTACAAAAAGGTAAAAAGAAAATTATATTATTAAAAATGTTATAATTTATTTAAATCTATATAAATTCTATATTTGATTATTTATTTAAGGGTTTATAATATTATTTTAAGTTAGTTTTATTGTTAAGTATTTATTAAATTTTAAATTTTTGAGATCCAATATTTCTTTTGAATAAATTTATTCAAATTACTATTATACTGTGGTCAAACTTAATTAGTATTTAATAGTATGATTAATATCATACTGCTAAAAAAGAATTTTTAACTCCCAATGAGACATCCATAAAAATGATTAAAATTTAATATTTGAATTTGTGTTTTATGCAATTTAAATAAAAATTTGAAAGCGTAATTATAAATTTAAAACTTTGAAGGTCTAGAAGTTGCTGTTAAGGAAAATGTATAGGTTCATCATGTGTCCAAGATAACTACAATTAACATGAATTTCAAAACCAATTGTACAGAACAATAGACTTTATTATAAATTGTTAAACAAATGTATTGACAGAAAATAATTTAATTTCAAAGATTGTACCATTTTGTAGAAATAATAACTGCAATTATTGAGGATTGTAAAGATGAGGTGTCAACAATGTTTAATTATGCAACACAAATTTTTATATAAATTATAAAGAAATATATAAAACACTGATATAGTAGTGCAAAGCATCATGCACAGTCAGCAATATTCCATGGAGCTATATGAAAGATCGAGAGTTAAAGTATTTCTTCAACTTAAAGATAATTTAGTCTTAAGGCAAAATACTCATATTTCACCATCACTCCATTAAAAGTCGACTTCCTGTTTTTATTTGAATCAGCAGACTTTGTTCTTTGAAAAATTAGAAGTAATTTAATTGGCAAATTTAACTGAAGTACTCACATGAGAAGATTCTATGAAATAAATAAAAGGGAAAAAATAAATGTTCATGTTATGTATAATGCTCGCCATATTTTGCCTACACTTTTAAAAGTCCATCTTTCTTCCATCATTTACAACTGTAATGTTTCTTTATTTATACTTAAAGAATCTTCATTTTTTTCTCATACAAAATTCCACCTTTTTTTTGTTCCCTGACAAATATCCATTTTAGGTAGTAATTTTATGAGATATTTGTTTATGAAACTCCCAAGAAAATGTACACTGCAGCTTTTAATTTGCATCACGTAATTCTTATATATTATCCATAGATTCTGCCAGAAAAGTATAGTGATCAAACAAAAAAAAGAAACTAAGACCTTATAAATAAGTTGTTGCAGAAAAGTTTTTAACATTTTCAATATTAAAATATGATTCCTTAAAAATTATAGATTAATTAATAGCATTTTTTCTTTTATTCAAGTTGATTTTATTTTTATCTGTTGAGAATACCTCAACTTTACCCTCCCTTCTGGAGGTCTGCTGCTCACAATGCCTGGCTTGTGAACCATGCATTAATCTAATGTACAACTTTATTTTAATTAATATTATTAACTAAATAATATAATTATTTCTTTTATAAAATATTGTAAATAAACTTACCATAATTTATAAATATATTGAAATTAATAGAATTATTTCTTGTATAAATTCATAAATAAACTTGCCATAATATATAAATATATTGAAATTTTATCTGTAAAATATATACTGCTTATAAAATTTTCAAAAAGTATAATTTTTATCAATATAATATCAATAAATCAACATATTAAAAAAATTGAATAATTGATACTTATAAATTATTTTTCAGGGTGCTGGTTGTGGTTTAATGAACAGAATGAAGAAATTGGAAGGTATTGTTTATGGAGTTTCCTCTGTAGTGAATGTTCCAGTAACTTTAAAAATGCGGACTGGTATCTATGGGAACGAAAATATTGCTCATAATATCATTGAAAAAGTTAAAGAATGGAAAACTCCCATTTCTCTTTTTACTGTAAGTTTCTTAACTGATTTTAAAATTATTGAATTTTAACTGATTTTGACATAAGTACTTTTAAAAAGCTCATTGTTTTTGTAAACTTCGTATTTATTTTCAAAACATTTCTTAACAGCTCCATGGTCGTTCTAGAGAACAGAGATATACGAAATCAGCAGACTGGAATTACATTGATGTTTGTAATAAAATTGCAGATCCAATTCCATTATTTGGTAACTATATTATTCGATTAAATGCTCATTATAAAATTTGTACTAAATTACATGTGAAACAGTAGAACATCTTCATTATATTATTTTTTTTTTTAATTTTGCTCTGTATCTTCGTTCATTATTATTTATTTTGACAGGAAAAAAAGTCAAGTTGAATAGTTTTAAAATAAAAAAATATGTATTATAAAAACTATTTTCTTTGTATATGTAATTTTGCTTATTTCACCAAATAAAATTAGTCTCTTGAATAATAATTATAGATGTAAGAATATTAGAATTTTATTTGAATAAATAAATTTTATTAAAATTTCATCTTACCTTTAAAAAACATGTTCCAATTTACTTCCAATATTAGTTTTTTTTTTTTTTTGGAAATCCTACATTAAAATAATAATATTTTGTCATTTTTGTTTTACCCTTTTTTTTTTCTTTAAATAATTTACCAAATGAAACTCAACATTTAAAAAATATTGAGAAATGTATTGAAATTTGTTATAATTATAAAAAAGCTCTTAACCATAAAATTATTAATAATTAAATATTTCAAGCATTCTCTTCCTAAGCATTTTCATTGTTAATTATTTAATTCTTTTATTTAATTGTCTTTTTATTTTTCTAGGAAATGGAGATATCTTATCTTATGAAGATTATAATTTACGTCGTGCTGAAACAGGTGTAGCAGGTGCTATGATAGCTAGGTAATTTTTTGATAGGATTTACATAATATATTTTACAAATTTAATTCTAACTTGTATTACACTAATGCCACATTATATATCACATATCCAATTTATGAAATAACCTGATACAGTAAAAGAACCATATTCTTTTATATTAGTTAAATTTTTATCAGTTGTTGTTTGAAATTATAAAGGAAAATTTGAATGTAAATTTAAAGAGAATTTTTCTTACTAACTGTACATTAATTTCTCTTGTATTATTATTGAAACAAAAATCTTAAAAGTTCTAGTTGAATCACTTTTTTTTAAAGATAAAACAAGCAAGAAATAATCGAATGTGAAATATAATGAGAGGTTGCTATTAATTACAAAGGTTTATAAATTCATGTACCTCAATATTTTTTAAATCTTAAAAGAATGAGTTTGCAATTCATTTTACATTTTAGGGGTGCTTTAATTAAACCTTGGATATTTAAAGAAATAAAAGATCAAGCACACTGGGATATTTCATCATCTGAAAGATTTGACATTCTAAAAAATTACTCAAATTATGGATTAGAACATTGGGGATCAGATACTGAAGTATGTATACTATTTCATAATATTTTTATCATCATCAAATACATTAGTTTTATTTGTTTATAAAAACTAGTTAAATCATGTATGTAATTAATGTGTTATGTTTTTATTAAAATGCACATTAAAAAAATTTAAAATAAAATTGTGATAATATTATCGAAAAGATGATTATTTAAGAAATGTATGATGTAATATGATTTTACATTTTTTTAAGGGGGTTGAAAAGACAAGGCGTTTTATGCTAGAGTGGTTATCATTTTTATATAGGTGAGTGATTGTTTAATGTCCATGGACACAATAATAACAACAACATTGTTTAATTTTCTTTAAAGAATTTTTTTTTAAAGTACTCAGTTCAAATGCTTAATTGTAAAGTTTTTCCTCAAAAAGAATCTCAATTTGTGTAAAAAAAATGTTTATAATTCAAAAAGTGAAATAAATTTTGAAAAATATACAAATGAGCTTACATAATTAAATTTATATCAAATACAGAATGACAGTTTGCATAATATTAATTAAACTCATGCTGATTTCAGTTTTAATATTTTCAAACCTTTAAGTTTCAGGAAAAAATGCCCAGGCCTACTTCTATTTATATTTTAATTTAATTGTTTATAAAATTACCATTAATTTAATTGTTTATAAATTTACCATTACTTATAGAGGAAATTAAAACACTAATTTTTTATTGTATTCATATAATTAATCTTTCTGAAGTGAAGTTTCATTATTTCATGAAGTTTAATTATAATTTCATACAGATATATTCCTGTGGGCTTATTAGAACGACCACCACAACATATCAATGAGAGACCACCTCCTTATTTTGGACGAAATGATTTAGAAACCTTAATGGCCAGTCCTAGTTGCAGTGACTGGATTAAAATAAGGTAAATTTTTGCTGTCTATGTTTTATTTTATAAATTTATGCAATTAGATTTTTGAAAAAATAATATTTTAAATTATTAAAAAAATCTATTTCTATCAAAGATTTTTTTTTTCAAATTCTATATACATGAAATTTTTCTGTGTGAAATATTACGGAGACCAACAAAAGAAAAAAATTGTTTTCCTCATAATTTTAGATGTTTTTTATGCTGTCTTTTCATTTCAATTATTCATTTGTTTCATTCTATCACTCTCAAATTCTCTGAAAACTTTATTAATTTTTTGGCTTTTATAACACAAATCCACAGCAGTAAGATAAAATGTGTATATAAAACAGAATTTAAAATATATTTACAATTTCATTTTTCAACTTTATCATGGTGAAAGTTGGAGAATATATTGTCTTTCCTCATAATAATATGAAGGTTTGTATTTTCTTAACCTTTCGTCGATAAAAGTCCTGGTGTAGTTATTTCTCTTATATCATGTTTGTATAATTTGTCAACAGAGGAATCAGCAGTAATTTTCCATCATATTTACATCCCAATAATTTTAGTATTGTTTTCGCTTTCCAATTTATTGGTGAAAATGCTCACCTTGTTCTTCTCTCATTTATACAAGATTTCCAAAGAAAAAATTAAAGTCTGAATGTAGAAAATGAATCTTCATATTCATATTATGCAAAGTTTTTCAATTTTCTCAACATAATTTGAATGATATGCTCATAATTAGGGTGTTTCTGGTTTCCAAGGAATTTGTACAACTTCTTAAAATATAGTTCAAGCAACCTTTTCTTTTGAGTTCATAAGAGTTTCAAGTTATAGTCTTGCATCAGAGAGAAAAAATACAGTCTTCTTTGAATTGCTTTTTTCTTATGCGAGAATTTTTTACATAAGTACTGGGGGGAATCAATTTCTAAGATTGGTTTTACAAATTGCATCATGAGGATCAATTTTATGTACAGTAGCAGGAGTAATATTTTGTAAACATCTATCAAATTCATATATTTAACGTTTTTGCCTCTCATTGAAATATCTTTGCATGGCATAAGACCCTCCTTATCTCTGGAACACTTAAAAAAAAAATTTTCCCCTTGTGACAGTTTAATTAAATCTTTTAAGCAAACATAATATACTTTGTGTAGCCCCCAAGACTTTCTTTCATCTGAAGTGGGCAAAACTAACATTTCTCATCAATTCTTTTTTTGTTTCTTTGGAGTTCCTTGATAACAAATTTGCCACAAATATAATAAATGGCATTATTATTGTGAGTAATAATAGCAACCATGGGGACATTATCCTCGACAACTCACCATTTTATTGACTACAAAAAAAAAATGAACATGAAAACCAGGGGGGGGGAAAGACTAACATAGAAAAGGACATAAATCGATCTATCAATAGTGTTATCTGGAAAAATAATCAGGTTATTTGTAACTACCCAGATCTGAAAAGACAGTGGTAATAACATAAAATACTCCTAAGAATCTTTGATTTATACAAGTTGTTTGGAACCTTGATGTTTCCTTTAAAATTTTCTATGCGTACGAGTATAAAAATGGTTTTTGCGAGAAACTGGTGTGTCCTGCGATGATTTACGCATCATTTTTTGATTCAGCATTTTAAAAAATATTAAAAAAGAGTCCAAATTAGAGGGAAAAAAATTCCTGGGTGGCCTGTGTAATTATACTTTGTAGATTTGAATGTTTATACAAAATTTTGTTTTATTTTTAGTGAAATGCTGTTGGGCCCTGTTCCTGATGGGTTTATATTTCTACCTAAGCATAAAGCCAATGCCTACAACTAAAGAAAATATTAAATAAAATATTTTTCTATAACTTGATTTTGTTAATATTGTATTTTTTTCTAATAACAGCGTCAAATTACGATTCTAGAGGAGAAAATGATCGTATTATAATAAATGATCATATATCATAAATGATATTTCCCATAATTATATCCTATACATATCTAGTTAGCCTTCGACAAAAACTTGTCAAAAGTACATGAAGTGAAATTGTCGAATGCAAAGCTTTCAAATTAAGTATAGTAACAAAATTGTCTGAAATTATTTAAGAGCAGAACTAAATGTTTAGTTTTTAGACAAATGTTTTACCTTGACGAGAGCATTTTCTTCCCTTAAATCTTTCCATTTCTGCAGCATCATTATACTAGTTCCTTTACACCAGGAACCATTGTCTTTCAAAATGACTTGATTAACTTTTGCATAATTCTCTGCTGTAGGGACATCAAATATGAGTACATAATGGAAGCCATAGAGGTGTCACTTTGAAAATATGTTAAAGCTAGAGATTTTTTTTTAAAAAGCTATTTTTCAACTTAAGAGTTTATCTTTGATGAACTTTGAAATTAGAAGGAAGTTCTTAGAACTTAATATAGCAATTTTTATCTTTAGGAAGTGCTTCGAAAAACTCAGCCATTTGCAGTTGAATTTCCAAAGATTTTTCATCTACTGATGAGTTTTAGAATAATCGAACAGCGAAAAATTTTTTGGGAATTTTTTGCAACCTGTGTAATGCATGAAAACTGCGCTTCATTCTGCAACAACCGTGAATAAATAATATAAGCTTTCAAAAAATTCTATTACTTTCCAGCCTGTTTTCTTGATCGCAGCTTTAAAAGCACAATGAATTTTATGCAGCCCACAGGTTCCGACGTTTGAAAACTTAATCATTCGAAAACAATTCTTTTAAACTCTTCAAAAAATATTTAAGTTAATATTGGGCCTAAACATAGATATCTGTATTATTTTCAAATGAAGATATAGGAATACCAAAACATCCTTGAAATTTTCCAGTACATCTTTAGCATTAAGAATGCTACAAAAACACAGATTTCAACTGTCTTGCAATCACTTGATTTTTGTCATTACAGAATCTAATTGTTATATCCATCTGTTGCTTTTGTGAAATTTGTTTAATTACTCGTCAAATCCTATTTCAAAATATTGGCAATATTTTACATTTTTCACAGAGCTAGTTAGAAAAACATGGAGCAAGTAGATAAAGGCTGAACTAAGCAATTTTTTTTGTTGTTGTAGAGTCATATAGGATGGCCACAGAAACTGAAAAAAATTTCCTGACTTGCGGCTACTAATAATATTAGTTTCCTAGTTATTTTCCTACTCAGAATCACTGTATGTGTACAATATACGTTATTGAAAATACTTTCATAAATTATTTTATATGGAAACAATAATTTATTTTTATGACATTTAAGTTTTAAAAAATAGCATGAACATCTTAAAAAAATTTATTAAAACTATATATTACAGAAACCCCCGAATTATTACAAGTTAACCACTCTTACTATAAAATAAATATAGATCAATTGTTTAATTTAAGCTATGTTTATTAAAAGGGACTTATATGATTTATTTTAACAATTGTCATCATCTTTTCTTAAGAAACTCGTAAAAAGCAAAACAGCACGAAATGGCGAAAAGTAATTCTCCCTGAATGTGTTTTCAAAGGAATACTATACTATTGAAATTTGCTTTTTTTTCCCTCTACGTAAAAATATAATGGAAACTCAATTTAAGAACAGAATTATTAATTAAATACTTCCTAGTAATTAAACACAAACAACAAAGTATGAATTCAATGCATAGGCTAAAGGATATTTGATCAAATTAAGCTTAATGCACTTAAAATATAAATAGTTCATTAGAGTTAATTTAAGTTCATTACTTAATTAAATACATAAATACCAATCAATGTTGATACTAAAGGATTGTTAAATTAGGTTTAAGGAATGAATTTAAGTTTAATACACAATAAATAATTATTAATAATAAAATATTTAAACATATTATAATCCTTACTTTTCTAAATTGGTTTTAACAAATAGCATGAGTACAAGCAGTGCACAAGTAAAAGCAAACACATAAATGAAAAGGCATGTTAAAAAATGAGATAAATGATGATTTTTATGATGAGCTCATCATAAAAAAATCGGATGTGAGGGATGGCAGAAAATGAGTTACGATTCGAGTTGTCAAGCATGCTTGACGTACATGATTCCTTTTATAGCGATCCTACAAAATTGACGATCGCGCGCCTGCTTTCGCGAAATGCTCTGGTCAGCAATTTTTCATGGTTATTAGATATTTTTACAAATTTTCCAGATCGATAAAATTTCCTGACTTCCCGGTCTTGGCGCCACCCTGTTTTAGCAATATCGCTGTTATTTCATGAAAAATTTTTCAACAATGTCACACAATTTTTAGACGATTTTGATGCGTCACTAGTGGAGAAAGGGGACGAGGGAGTACTAGTAAAAACATGCCATTTTCCAATCAAAATGACTACCACAATTATTTTAAAAAAATTTAATATTTACATGCATAACTGTAACTGCAATTTATCATATCTTGTACAGCATATTTTTTTTATAATGAGAATGTTTTCGTTAAAATAGGGAGAGACTATTTAGCTGAAATTATATTTAAAATAGATTTGATTTAATATAAGGTAACTGAAGGCATTATTTTCCTCAATCTGTAAAATTTTTTTAACTGTACAAAGACAGAAAAGTAATAGACAAAAAAATATCTTTTTTAAATTTCCATAGAAATATTAATTTTTTCTGTAATAATCAAAAATTGTTGTTATTTTTCGTAATAACTGTGGAGAATAAGTTGCTGTATTCTTTATTTTAAAAATTTTACTTTTTAAGATATGTAACCACAAAATTAAAGAAAAATTTAGGAAATCAACAAAATAATTCCATTTAAATCAAAATTATAAATTGTGATTAGAAATAAAAAAAATCCTTAATTATTAATATTATAATAGATTAATACGTTTATTCTGTAAACACAAAATAAATTTCATGATTCATGTAAATAAAAAATAGTCTTTAATTGAATATATTTTATTTCTGTTATTTAACAATTGAAATAGTATCTTTATAAATTGTTAAATAAAATATAATTACATATTTACATCAATTTTAAATTTGTACATTTTCATTCTCAATTAATTAATTATAAAATTTTTATAACTATTATTACAAATTTTATAATTTAACTATAAAATTTTTAAAATGCAGAAATATATATTATGCAGTTTACAAAAATAAAAAGATCATTAATTTATAAAAAGCTAATTTAAAATTATTTTATTACAATATAAAAAATAGTATTTAATATAAAATGAAACTATTTACAAATGTTATACATTTTTTTTTTTTTTTTTTCCTTCCTTGTATTGGAAAGTGAGTTTTACTTGGTTTCTGAAGACCAAGATATAATAAAAACATTATATACATTTGACACCAACATCTAATAAAATTTATATGCCTTTATTGGCCAAAGTCAATCAATCAATCAATTTTATATTCTATCTGCAGCTATAGCTTCATCAATTTGGTCTGGTGGACAAACATAAGCTCTTTTTAAGTGTGCTTGAACAACATCTGTTTGTGGTCGATGCAATTCAATAGCAAAAACAAAAGTCTTATCACTAACTTCAGATGCTGTATTATTTATTTCCTTTACTTCATCCCATCTAAATAAATAATAAAAAACAACTTTAATTTTCTGTTAAATATTCCAGACTTTACTTAATTTCTATTAAAAAAATTTTAAAGATGAAAACACCATTTTCAAAATACAAATAATTTATCCAATCTATTTCTATGATAATTCAGTTAATGTCAATCTCATTATAATAAATAAGCATTTTATGTTTAAAAAATGTGATTATTTTCAAACTGGCAAACATCTTTATAGGTTTCTGTGTCAATGATTCAACTAATTTTTTTGCAATCATTTTTATTAAAACATACAAATAATTAATTTAATTGAAAAATATTTTCACATTACAAATTTTGTTATGCAAAGTAAAACATCAAATTGAAAAAGAAATATAAAATTGGTGAAATAGTAATAATAAAAATAATCACATAAAATGTAACTGATAACTTTTTTTAAAAAAATGCTATATTTCAAAATAATGAATTGAAAACTTTATACATTAAAAAATAGTAATGATTTAAAATTTTATTAAAATAATCATAAATATCTAGAGTAATTATTGCATATTATATAATAAGAAATGCCTAATGTAAAAGTATTATTAACTGTTAACAAGTAACAGTGTATAAGTGTACTGTAACAAGTACTAGTAACACTGTAACAAGTAACAGTATTTTGTTAGTATTTTATTGCTTCATTTAAAATACTAATAATTTGAGTGACTAATGAGTTCTATTTAGAAATCAATATATATATTAATTTTGAAGTAAATAAAATTATGCAAATGATTTAAGTGCAATAAATTTTAAAACACTTTCTAATTGTTATAATCTATGTTTATGTTTTTCTTTGTACATTTTAGCCAATATGAAAATGTCAAAAAAAAATTTGTCTACTTACGTGTATTGTGGTGGTTCATAAATAAAGGAACCTGCATTTCTAAGTGGCAAAGCTGCAAAATTCCCATTAAGTGCTTCAATGAGAGACGGGTGGGGTTTAGTACTTGGTTCTGGGATATAAATACATTGCAAAATAGCTTGATAATGGAGGCTGGCAATTGTGACAATGTAATAACCATTTGCTAATACTGGAAAATCTAGGATGAATAATATTGTAATTTGTTAAATTTTACATAGTTAATTTTAGTTTTTATAACAATAAAATAAGAAAAAGGATTTCAATTTGGTATTTAAGCTGCATTCACGCTAAGGTTTCAGCGCGACACGTCTGAGTTTTATGATTGGTTGACGCTTCGCATTTCTCCGCTTAGTGGCTTGGTGTGAATGCGGCTTTAACCCATGGAAATATAAATTGTATTTATTTTATTATTTTAGCTTATTGTTAAAATATTACTACAGAGATCATTCAATCATGTCATAACGTTTTTTAATAAAAATTTATTACTAATTTTGGTTATTTTTGTGTTTCGAATTGTTCCATTTCAACACTTTGTAATCCTTTTAAAACACCCCATATGCCCGATTTTTATTTATTTATTTATTATTCTGCTTCCGAAAACGAGTTTCGTTCGTGGTAGGGTTGCACTTCAAGTAGAAACGCGAGATGTCTTTTGGCGCTAAGTTGCGATAAATAAAATCTCCAAACAAACGCTTGTCTCCTAAACTGTAATTTTATTTAAATTTGTTCAGCAGTTCAGGTAGGTATTCACTTATAGTCACGTATATATTAGTAGATATCTGTATATATATATCTATTATATATAATTCCCGTGTCACGATGTTTGTTCGGGATGAACTCTGAAATTAACAATCCGATTTTAACTTTTTCTTTCTTCTTAAATGTGTGTTTTGTTCCAACTTGAGAGATAGGATAGTTTTTATACAGATTTTTTTTTATTTAAATGAAAAATCGACGATTTTCATATTTCGCCATTTGGTGCCATTGACGTCATTTGGCGCAACTAAAATTTGCGATTTTTCATCCGATGACGTAATTTTCAAAGTACCTTCAAAATACAAGGTAGGTGTACCATAAGATCGGGTCGTTGATGCCAATACCTAACGAAGAGCCAAAATTTCTTCAAATTTATTTTATGGGCAGTTCTGAAGAACGTGTGACAATTCGATGTCAGTATAATTTTATCGAACAAGCAAGTACAAAGAGCTATTGTAGAATTGTTGGAAAATCTTTTAGAAAAGCATAACCAACTTATTAAATTATTTAACGAATTTATTTATTTTGACGAAAGACAGATTAACAAGAAATATTGTTCATCGTAGTTCTTAGATAAATGAAAGTAATGATTATTAAAAATTTAATTTGGTAAAATAATTATAAAACAGTGTTAAAAATCAACATTATCTACCTCATTCATTAAATTAATAAACATTAAACATTTTCTATTCGTTGAAGTTTAATTTAAACTTTTCTTCATTCTTTACCAATCACTTCCTTAACAATACCAATTATAGTATCTAATAATTTAACGAAATACAAGAAAGCCACAGCAACGCGTGGCCGGGTCTGCTAGTATATATATATTATTGTATATATTCACTTCCTGTTTGATATTTCTCATAACGAATTAAAACAAAAAGATGAGAAAGATAAAAAATAGTTTAAAAGAAGGTGCGCCGGAGATACCAACTCGTCAGTCACAAAATGTATTAAATTAAGGAAAGAACTGGCAATCTAGCTGGCATACTGAAATGAATGTGTTTTATATGTATACAATAATAATTTTAAAAACTGAATGAATTCCAGCAACACAGTTATCTACAAGTGTATAAGAAACAGAAGGAAAAAAAATTAAGCATTATAATATTTAAATGAAAAAAAAAAGGACTTTATTTTCACTTTTCAAATATTAAAATTATTAGTTGTTAAAAAATATTTTTTGTATGAATAATATGCATTTTTTAATTCTTACTTAAGGAAACAAATTAAGCATTATAATATTTAAATGGAAAAAAAAAAGACTTTTAACTTCACTTTTTAAAAATTAAAATTATTATTAGTTTTTTTTTTTTTTTTTTTTTTTTTTGTACGAATAATATGTATTTTTTTTTTTTTTTTTTCTTACTTTCGAATTCCTCATTAGAAGGTGGAGACCAATCAGCAGCATTCACAGAAGGAAATTTCAAATAATCTTTAAAACATTCTTCATGTTCTGAGGCGTACTGAGATGCAAACATTAACTTCTCATTCTGTTTTGGATTCAGAAGTGCAATATTTCCAAGCTTGTATCTCGCCCTAATGTTCACAAACAACGTTCTTCTTGATTTCACACCATTGCCATATGACCAGCCATAAACAGGTTGGGAAGATTCAACTGTTTGGATATCATAATATTCAGCTTGAATAATAAAGCCGCCCAAAGTTACACAGCGCCGTTCTTTATGGATCAAACTGTCTAGAGTCAGACCCCAATAAGCTCCAGGAATCATCTGTTGAAAAAAAAAAGCATTTATTTTTCAAATTTTAAAATCTACAAATAATTCAACAATTTTTTTTCCAAATAAAGAAAATTTGAAACACATGCAAACTATTTGTTATTAAGAAAGACAACAGATAGCGAAATGAACAAGAGATGTAACTCCATATAAGGCTGTTGTCTTGTACGGGGATTTCAATGCAAGAGCAAGGGCAGAAAAAGGTACGCGACGGAGTTGCTGATGGCGGGCGGTTGCTCGAATAAGTATTTTGGAAGGGGAATAAATGTCCTTTTATATCAACTGAAAGTTGTGTCAATTAATGATAAAAGTAAAAAGAAGATACACACATTACATAAAAAAAATTTAGTAGTTAATTCTTTTAAAAATATACAAGCTAACCTTAAAACAGCTAAGAACTCCTAAAAAAAATAACTATGAAATAAATACAAAACCCATGGCCAACCAACCCTAATGACAAAAATATAAATCAAATTATGTTGAGAAATAGGGCTGAATGGCCGAGTGGCTAGCGCTCGGTACCACAGGTTTCGGGTTCGAATCCCGGCGGTGCCATGGATGTGTGTAGTGGTTCGGAATCCACTTTAAACAGTAGGTCCCAGTCTAACATGATCGTAGAGCGTTGCGGGGGTAATGTTGCTCCGCGTCCGTGGCTTATCTTCAAGCTACAAGCACCTCCTGGGTAGTGAGTAACGTTTGTGCAGCGCTTGCCTTAAGGCATCAAAGACAAGTGTTTAAATGTTTGCCAGCTGCATTAGAACAACAACAACATGTTGAGAAATAAAAATCTGAAATATATATCAGTGTAATAAGAATATGAAGGTTCATTTTTTACAATCCCATTTTAATCTTTTACCCATTACAATTTAACTTCGAAAATTTTGACTCAACGAGTGAAGAACAGGGCGAACGTTTTAATTAATGTATTAAAATTGAAAAAATTATTAAAGACATTGATTGGGATGTAAATATGATTTTTTTTTCTACGTCTTGTCGAAGGTCATATCAGCCGTGAGCCCTCTAGCAGCCCAATAAAAACCAGCCTTGTTATAAAGGATGTCTGGAGAGCAGTTCATAAAAGAGACCGCAGCGCAACTTGTAAAATGTGTAAAATCCATAAAAGTGCCAAAAGAACACAGGGCACAGTCAGGAATATTGGCCACGCCAATAAGGCAAAAGTGTCCTTGCAGAAAAAACCATGTCCATCCAGTCAAAACTCTAAAATGTGCAGTAAAAACCGAGCGAGGAAGTACAATAATGAACTCCAGATCTTACCCGTCACAACTGCACCACGGTCATTGCAGAGGGGCATTTGAAAATCTATTTTTTTTTATTACACCACAAATTTGCTGACAGGACAGAGTAAAATGTGGCTGTTGCAAATTGCATCCCTTTTTTGCAAGGATATGATTCTTGAATACCATACAGCAGCAGAACCGTAAGTAAATCTTCAAAAATATTTATATCTATGTCTTTAATAAGAATTTAAAAAAGAAAAGTTATTCATGTGCTTGTTCATATTCTTTCAATTAGTAATTTTCATAAACGAAAGTTGTTTCAACAACGTTGCTTTTCTGGCTGGTCCATTTAACTAGTTATCCTTTTTTAATTTAGTCCACAATCGGTGTGAAGTTTTGCAATTTTTAATTTGATTTAATTCTGAAGTATTATTTGATAAAGTAATATCGGCACAAACTTTTCGACCATTTGATTTCCATTTCCCAATAGCTGCGTCATCGGCTTCTCGTTTTGTTTAATATTCGGTCACAAAATTCCAAATATTTTCTTTCACTCAAACAGCTACCATTTGAAGCTTCCAGCTATCAAAATTGTAGTTCAATTGCAATATTATTTGTCATACTTATATTCCAACGAATGTAGAATCAGCGATGTGGCTTGTCTTTTGCGCAATAGAACAGTTCTGACCTTAGAACCACTGAAGAAAAAGTGAAGTAGGGTTGCTATGATATAGCAGGAACACGACTTTTTGATTGATGATAAATATTGAATTAATAATTAAACGTGGAATGTACAGAAAAATAACAATTCAAAGAGATGATGTCGCATAGTCATGAAATGTAGTTCTGCGCATGTCTATTTAACAATATAGCAAGGGCAAAAAGTTAATATCCTTATATGAACGTTATCTCATTTATGGTGTTATCAACGAACATCTTCTACATTTTATTTATTTGATTTTATTGAAAAATTTTTAATTTTATTTGCAAGTTATTTAATCAGAATTGCTGACATTACAGGGTAATTTTTCACAAGATTTGTCAACTATGCCATTTTAATCAAAAGTATAACAAGAGCATAATATCTTAACACGATCAATTTTTGACTCATTCCGAAAAAAAAAATCTGATTGTTTTAGGACAATTATGAAAATAAACCTAACAATATAAAAACACTTATTTTCAAAAAAGTTGCAAAAAAATCCAGATGTTTTTTTAATATAAAACTTGACTTTCTACATTGTATGATAAAAAAAAATAATAATAAATAAATAAAAAAAAAAACCTTCATAACGAAACTTCAAGCACATTATAAAAAAACTTGGTTCACTTACAAATTAAAAATAAGCTACTTAATACAAAAAAATTAAGCCCATGTGGCAATGAGAACACAAACGAAAAAGCAATTATTGCAAGATAAAAAGCATCACATAATCAGTCTTCTAAGATCTCAGGTGTAAATCAAACAGTCTTTTATATAACTTAGTAAAATTGACTACTGTCAGTGTACGCTGATGACTACTAGCACACACAAATATAAAAAAATTGCTTGCAACATCACTCATATTTATCCATGTTATATAATCGTGTTAAATAAAATCAAAATCTTATTTAAATGCATCTTAAAATCTTATTGAAACAATACAAAAACAGACCATAAAATATTTAAAGCAATATCACATATGGAACAAGATTCCATATTAAACTTTGGCATTTAGTACCGGTTCAGAAAGAATAATAAAAGATGAATAATACACAATAAATACATAATAAAAGATACTATGTTTAACTTTTTTAGAACCTCATATTTTAAAGTTTACTTTAATTTATCATTTTTTCTAACGAATAATTACAAAATTGGATGCTAGTCATTTTAAAGTCAAACTAGAAATCATTTTTACTTTCATTCTTCTTACAACTTGTTTCTTGCATCCGACTATTGAGTTGACATTAAGGTAAATATTCATTCTGCATTTGCATTGAGTGCTGAAATGATTTGCATAGCTTCATTATACATGACTTTTGAACAAATAATTTTGGCTCAGTAAAAAAGAAGTTTTGTTTGCTATTATTTTTCAATTTATAATCTTCTAGAAATGAAAACTGGTTTAATAATATAAATTGAACAACAGGTATTTTATACAATTTAAAGGAGAAAATAATAATATGGGACTGATAATTGAAATTTTGTAAGAATAACGAAAGCATGGGACTTATAGAAACTCTATGCTTGAAACATTTTTCATTAGCAATATAATTTTTTATCTGCTGTATTTTTCAAAGATAAATGAGTAGGTGATTTTGTTCTTTGTAAGAACTCTTTGCTAAAATCTTCTTCAAAGCTCTTTTAATTGATGGAACTTTTTATAAGTTTCAAATTTTTCAGGCTTTTGCTGGATAATGAAGCCCTATAATGTGGTTTATTTTTTGTCATTAGACTAAAGATTCGTTCACATTTAGCATTTGAATGAAGAATTATTAGCAAAGAAAGAATGAAAGCAACAATTTCTGATACTTTCTTTGAACAAGAGAGTTGGCAATTTTTTTCTATCAGAGACCACTGTGTATCAACTCTACTTTCATCAGTGATATTTGAAGGTAAATTTTCCACTTGCAATTCACAAAATTGAGAGTGGACTACATCTATGATTTCATTTACAACCAGTTTATTTTTTAAAAACAATACAAAACGAACTCAGATTACTCTGGTCACTAATAGTGCAGGAATTATTCATTATTATCTTTTATTCAGCAAAATATTTTTATCAATTTTATTAACTATATAGTTTACATATATCCTCCATACTTCGAACATTTTCCCACATTATCTTCAAATCAATACTGAATCACCCTGCCAATTTCTATACAACCTGCACATAATTCCACACAGTTAATAACTTTGTTTAGATGCCTCAAAAACTGGCGATAAATTATTTCACACACCAAATTACTAGTCGTTAAAACCCATCGAAAAAAAAAACCCAGCTGGAAAAATATCAAGCAAAGTGCATCAATGAAATATCTTTTTGGATTACATTTACAACAAGGAAGTTAAAAGAGTTTTGTTATTGTTGATGAGCATGTGTTTTTCTGCATCATATGGTATTCCAAATTTGCATGAAACATACATTGTAATATTTCGAATTCCTCTTCATCCAAAAAAAATAATCTATTCACATTTATATCTAACTAATAATTTCAAAATAAGTGCAAATTCAAAAAAATAGTTAGTGCTTTATAATTTGAAATACTCTCAATTTTTTATTGAATCTTCAAAAGTGTTTTTAAAATTTTAATTAGATAATAAAAATACTTGGTGTTTTGCAACTGGACACAAGGCAAACAATGCATAAATGCACAAAAAAATTACCACAAATTACTTCAAACACCATGACTGAATATATTATGATAGCTGATATTTGGTGGCTTTTATATTTCACAAAGAGGTATTTTGTTAGCAGGAAAGCGCCATTTTAATTCTTTATGTTATATTTTTCAGAAATTCACGAAATTTAGAGTAAGACAAGAGAAAATTGTCATTGATTTCAATTAATTCCATATATTAATTTCACTAATTCTGAAAGAAAAATATTATTATCTTACTTTTCCAGCAAAACTGTGTCCAAAGCTTTCTTTGTATGTTTCTAATGATTTATAGCCTCTAAAAAAAGTAGGTATACCTCCAGCTCTAAGAACATTGGCTTGAAGAAAATCAACTTCTTGTTGATGATCACGAATAATACTTGCTACAGCAGTAACTGCTGGATATCGTACATATAAACTGTTTTGTCCATGAGTAGTAAACAGCTTTAATGAAAGGGAAAAGTTAAATAACCAATATAAAATAAAAGAATAAATATAAATATAAAATAATGATAATATTGAATTAAAATAGATCAGATTGAACTCACTTCAGTATAATGGGTAGATTTTAGATATGTTCGTACTTGATAACTTGATAGTATTTCATCTTGCAAATGATGCACTTTGAAATGAGTTCCAACTAAGACTTGTCCTGGGTGTATATCTTCAACAGGAAATCTCTGCAATAATTATAATATGAAACATTTAAAAATTCCAATAAACTGAAGCAAAAAAAAATATTTCAATAATTTTTTAAATGTTAAAAATTGCTCTTTTTTACTATAAATTTTAAATGTTATAGTAAAAAAAAAAATTTCAAATTTTTAAGCCATATAACTACCAATCTTCAAGTGCTACATATTATAAAAGCCATATACAATATTATTAAAAATAAAACATGGAAGCCACATTGAATAAAATAAATATAAATGAAAGGGAATTTATGAAATTTGATAAAAAAAAAATGTAAGAAATTTTGTAAAATTCTTTTTAAGAAACTTTAATTTTGATTTTAAATATCTTCATACAATATGAATTTTAAATAGAATATGATGAAAAAAATCACAATAAAATTAGAAAAACTTTAATATTCAGTCATAAAATTATTGTTTCAAATATGAGTTCCTATGTTTCAAAGGTATAGTATTTTGAAATGCTACAGTTAGTATTAATATGCAAAACACTCTTCTTTGATTAAAAAAAGACTATGATATACAATCCAAAATAATTATTCAGCAAAAACCAAAAATATATCCACTAAAAGATCTGCCTAAGAATTGCTTTTCCAAGATGAAAATTTTCAATTAGAAATAACCATTTAATTCCAAAACTAACTAAACAAAACAACTAACTAAAAACAAAGTTAAAATTCAAGATGTAGTATCCTAGCTAATCAGAAGCTTATTTTCTGCACTACATTCAAAACTTTCCTTTCAAATCCAATTTCTTCACCTGTTTCAGCTCAAGACTTCTACAGAACTCAAAAGCTCTTTAAGTAATAGAAAATCAGGATTTGTACAGCAGAAATTGGAAGACTTTTCACATTGGTAAAAAAATAAATAAATAACTAGTTCTATCTTTCTAGATTAGTTTAGTTAGATTAGAATCTAAGAGATATCTTTTAGATATCTCTTAGGTTCTAGATTAGTTATATCTTTCTAGATTCTTTTTTAGATCTAGTTCTATTTTTTGGTGAGGATCAGTTAATAAGAGGGAGAGAGTAAACTAGAAACTATTTAATGTAAAATGATATTTTTATATACGACTTTTAAACATAATATATTTAGCTTATATAACAATAAGCAATTAAATATAATACAGTATCTCATGCTATTTTTAAACATATTAGATTTATAATAAATTTTAGCTAGTATATGAAGCAGTGTAAAAAAAAAAAAAAAAAAAAAAAAAAATGGCATACTTTGTTTTCGTACATGCCGTTTGTTATACATAATACAAAATTTTTTAAAAGACTATGAGAATAACACTTACTAAAACATTATTGTAAATAATAACTACAAATGGTAAGTGACTAGAGCTGTCAATCAACTCAAGATAACATCTTGCATGATATTTGCCAACTAGAATAAAACAAATTAAAATTTTTTTGAAAATTATAAATACAAAATAAAAACAACCTAATATAAAAATAAAATAAAAGAATCTTCAAGCATAAATCTTAAAGTCAAGTTAAAGAAACCAAAGCATATATAATAACATTAACTTCTATAGGCTTTTTATTTCCACTAATAAAAATCAAAACGAAATAAGATTACAATGTTAACTTTTAATACTGTGAATAACTTTTTTTTAACAATAAACAAGTAATTTTTAAAATTTAAATTTAGAAATTCAACTTTTTGAGTTTCAAATTTTTTTATTTAACTTTAATACCAAACAATCAATTATAAGCAATATATTTCAGCATAATTCATTAAACTTTTACAAATATTAATGCACATCATTTTTTTATTTACTTTTTTGGGCAATCGGTAAATGTTTTACTATAATTTGAATTTCTTATGTCTTTTGTTATATGTTCACTGTTATCTAAATTTAAACTGAAAAAAAAAAAATTAACGTAAGTAAATTTTAAAGTAAAAAATTATGCCTATTACATTATAATCAGAATGAATAATCCATTGAAAAGACAGTGCAATGTTGAAAGTTGAAAAAAAAAACTGTTTTACATACAAGAAAGAGTAAAAGATTTCAAAAACAAAATAAAATTTAACGAATAATAAACAATCAAATGTAAGCAATATATTTTATCATAATTCATTAAACTTCTGAAAATATTAATGTACATAATTTTTTATTACTTTTTTTGTGCAATTAGTAAATGTTTTATTTTAATTTGAATTTTTTTACCATAGTGCTCCCCGTTATATAAACTTGAAATGAATAATAAAAATTGTTTTAAATATAAGAAAAAGTAAAAGGTTTTAAAAACAAAACAAAAACATTGAAACCGAAATTCAAGTGAAAACATTTAATAAAAGTATTTTTTATAATATTGCAAAATTATCTACATATATATTTAAAAAAAGAATAAGAATGAAAAGTTCATATTAATATTTTACTGAATGGTTATACTTTTATAAAACCAAAAAAAATTGCATGTTCTTGTCACATCTCTCAAAACATACTCTCTATTGTTAATTCAATTAGCATGCTGTTTTTATTTCTTCTTAAATTTCATTGTTAATTGCATTGAATTTACAGTTGAATCACTATATATTAATACATATGAGAAATAATGATAATTTAAATCAGATAATGAAACACTCAAAATGAATATGAAAGGCATCAGAAACTTTATGTTTTCAAATTTTAAATTGAAAGATATAATTAAAAAGAAAAATAATTTTTAAAAAAACCCTCTAGAAAATTAAGCTTTTAACAAAAAATATATAGATCTTTATTTCATAAGGTTAAATGTATGTTTATTTGTATAAAGAATTGTTATAGTAAGTCAAAAGAATTTCTTACATTTATACATAAATCGATGAAACAAACTGACATTCGTAATTAGACCAATCACATCAACAGTTGATTCATTGGCAGCAAGTCTATAAAGCAACATGCATTCAATGAAATTGGAAGACAAGGTTCAGAAAAAAACATTCATAACATATAATTTTTTTATCTCTTGTGCTCTAATATTTTTTATTTATATTTAAAAAGTTTTTATTCACAGAAATAAAAGATTTTATAATTAAACTATTTTTCAACAAACAAAACTAAGATGGTATATTACAGATTAGTAATCCAAACTCACTTTTTTGCAAATCAAATTTACCCTCTAAAAATTAGGGTATCAAATATACATTACAACTATACATATATGCATTTGAGTGTATGCATATGTTAATCTTCTTTTTTTTTTCTGATAATGATTATGTGTGCCCCTTCTCTTACATACATACAAAAATTCATACAAGTGTACATAACTATGCATATACAATCACATTCTTACATATTTATTGTTATGTATATGATTGTTTTATTTAATTATCAGTTAGAAGTTGATAGTAAACAACATTCTTTATTTTCCAGCCGTCTGCAACCACATATAAATTTTTTCTACTTCCAATTCTAGACATCGCCATATACACAGTGTATCAAATGATTTTTAAGACTGAGTTTATAAAATTAAATAAAAACAAATAATTATAGTTTTTAAGGATTCTTATACAAAATATGTTTTTTCGACATCAATGCATTTGTTACAGTAGCTTAATAAAGACTTGAATGCTTGTTTGAGTTCATTTTATGGGATTGTCTACAAAGCTCATGTCGAAGCAGTTCATATAATTACAATGTCATCAAAATAATACTTTAACTTCATTTTAAATTTTGGGAATAAAGAGAAATCGCAGGGGTACTAAATCAGATGAATGATTTAACATGCAGATGTGAAGTATTTATTTATTTATTTTTTTTTGCCAAAAATTGACCCAGCATTAATGAGTTATTACAGTGTAAATTATCATGTAAAAAACATAAAACTAGGCGAATGTGATGATTTCTGTAATACTCACCAGTAATTGTTTGTTCAGTCAAAAAGTTTTCATTGATTTTGATGAAAACAAAATTTAAAATTATATTTAAAACCTCTATTTTCTATAACATTATATAAAAATTTGAAAAAAATTTATTGTAAAATTATATTATATTTACATATAAATTCACCAGAAAATTAATGATTACACAAATAATCATATCCCATCTGAATATCACCAATATTCAGTATTTTCTATGATAGTTTTTCCAATAAAAGAAAAAGAAAAAACTAAATTGGGTACTATTTAATAATTCATACAGTCTATTCAAGAACACAAAAAAATAAGCATGTATTACTTCCTCACATGCCCAGATGGTAAATTTTAATAGCATATTTACTTTTAAGAATGAGCAAATTTGTTGGTATTTCAAATTTTTTAATTAGATTCAAGAATTTGAAAATAAATTTAAAAAGAATTTTAATTTTTTGTTCAATTGCCAGCTAATATATTTTTATTGGTGATTTATTTTCTATGTTTTCTGTATTTATTATAACTTACTCTAGAGCAGCGCGATTTGCAAAAGAAAATTCTAAAATTGGTAGAAGAGCAATTTGCATTCGAAGAGAATCGTTATCAGGAGGAACAATACGAACACTGGAAGAATCTCCAATAACAATTTCCATGTCCACAAATGGAAGATTCCCTGCATCTCCACGCAGTCTAGGATATAGAGGGTTTTGAAGTTTATAAATGGAGTAGCCTTCAATTAATAATATTGTTCCTGGTAAAGCACTGCAAAATAAATAGATTCAATTAATAAAATTTATTGTAAACAGAAGTTGATTTGATAGGTATTATATCTCTTATATCATAAATAATATTTACATTCATTTAAAACATTTTACTTTTGCAACATATTAAATATAGATTTTTTTTCAACATTTGAAATTAAAAAAAAAAATACAAAGCATATTTGAATTACTTAATTTAAAATAGTGAACTTTTAAACAAATTAGTACTTGTTTCCTGTTAAATATATTTTTAAAATAACAAAGGTCTAGAATTTCACATAATGTAGCAAAATGAATTCAATAATCCAATGAATAAAATGAAAAATATAAAAAGGGAGGATTAAAAAATCTTTAATAATTTCTTGCTATGAACTTACTGATAATATAATGACACAGCACCTTTTCCAAATAATACACACATACTTGCACTGGATGAATCACCAACAACAAGTTTCGCCTAAAAGAAATGGTCTTAATATTTTTTTTATTTAGCAGCAAAAATATATAACAACTAATTAATTAGTATAATGATTAAATTGATAAGAATGAGATAAATTCATATCAATCTTTTCATAAATTTCATAATCAATCTTAATAAATTCATATCAAGATTTATGTTTAATATTAACATAAATCTTTCAAAGATTGTTAATTCCTAAAAATATGTACCTACCATAAAAGGATGAGATTTATCATTTTTATTAAAACCATAATAGTATAACATCCCTCGAGCCAAAACTCTGACAAAAATTGTTGGATAGGGCTTAGGCATCCTCGTCCAATCATCAGCCACATTTTGAAGAATGAAAATATTTTGAGGAACATCATCTGTATCACTAAGTTCCAGTGGACCTAAATATAGAAACATTTATCATTTGTTTTCATAATCTTTACGCTACTTTTAAAAAACATATAGAAAATTGTTGATTTGAAGTTTCATAGCTAGTATGCAAAATAGTCAATTTTTATTTAATATTACAATGACCTTAAATTTATTGAATAGAATACAATAAATATTTTAAAATAAAACATTGATGATTCATTTAATAAGGGACATAATTAAACTTTGAAGAATTTTCCGTTTTTAAAAAATATTCAAAGTAATATATATTCTATCATACCACACAAACTCACATTTAGGATAGTAGGCATAATAAAGTTATGAGCAAACATTAAAATATAAATATTTTCTTAATTTCTGAAATCAATTTATGGATAATATTGAATAATTTTGACATCATTTTGAAAAACAACAACAATTTTCTAGATTCAATTGATAATTTATCCTGTTTCCACAGCTATGGTACATTGCAGATATCATTGACTACTCAAAGCCAGGCAGGTAAAAAGTTTTAAACGTTTGTATTGCTGAAAACTCAAGGGGAGAATGATGTGAAGTTAAAAATTAAATTTAGCCCATCATTTTATTTTCCCCAAAGAATAAATGGTTACATGGAGAAGTCCTTAACTTTTTCCTGTCATCAATTAAATTTTTCCATCAGTCCATCATCGATTTGATTGAAATTTTTATTATGTGTAAGTCATGACTAACATGTTATCTGGCCAAAGTAGAACTCACCTCTCAGTACTTTTTGAGAAAATCATTAAAAAATTTGTAATGATTTTTTAATATTAAAGTATTTGACTACCAGCAATTTTATGCCATAATAGTTAAAATTGTAAGCTAGAATAGTGAAAGCTGTAAATTCCAACCAATGAGAGGATTTTCTTTTTTCATTTTAATTTCTTATATTATACTCCTAAGTAATACAGCAAAATTATGTAAATTAATAAATATTTTCTATTAGACACAAATTTATATGCACATTCTTCATTTATTTATACAATTTATTTTTATTTTATGCAATCAAAAGTCTTGTTAAACAATAAAATTTTTTTGTTTTTTCACATGAAGTATTTCTGGGGATATTCATGATTGTAGCAGTGAGAATAAAACAGTTAATCCCATTGTACAGGAATAGAAAAAATTAATTGGTATAACTATAGAATATTCTATCAAAATAGAAGATGTATAAAAAATTATCCCCACAATTTCTTACTTGCAAGATATCCCAAAATTGGCACATAGAAATTACAAGAATTGGAATAGGAAAAGATTTAACCATAAAAATGATGAATGAGAAAGTTATAATAAGCCAGTATCTTCAGTATGTTTTCATATAAGTGAAGAAAATCTTATTTATCAGATAATGTATTCTAAAATTAGTCATTTGTCAAAAAATTCATTAGTGAAAAAATTAAAGTAAGACATTGCTTTCATGGATGCTTTGCCAATGATAAAAGCAAAATTTTCAAACAAGCATAATTTTCTGCGATAAACAAACTATACATATCTAAAATACACTGGCAATTAGAAATTGATAGAAGTCTATATAAAAATGGAAACAGGCTTCAACTAACCTGTTTTATACACAAACAAAAATGTTCCTTATTCAAAAATTAATGAATTAGAATGCATCTAGAAGATTAGCATTACTGGAATGACTACCTGGGCTCATCCTTTTCACCTATAATGCAGAATATACCAAAGAAAAATTCCTAAATTTCTATAATTTTAGCCAGGAACTTTGTAGCTTAATATTTTTTTTAATATAACCCTAGGACTAACCAAACCACACAGCCGTCTTCCTCGTGTCTGGCTTCTGCATACAAGACCATGGTGCGTGAAAAGCCTGGTGCCAAATTATACATTTTTTATGCATAAATAAAAAATTTAAAATATATGTATTGACAGCAGTGGACTTCCATAATTTGCTAACTTTTCTTTCATTTGGGTATGGAATTTTTCCAGTTTTCTACAAAAATTCCCTGACTTTTCTGGTTTCCAAGTTGAGTGGCCACCTTGAGTTAACATCCTAGTCATAATTTGCACATAGTAAAAATTTATATCATATAGGTGAAGAACAGTTCATAATTTATCCTTGTTAGATACAAAATTTTTTAAAAAATAATAACTTTGATAATATAATTTTAGCACATGGAAAGAAATATGTATTAAAACCATAACAGATTTTCAATAAAACTAGAGATTTGAATAAGGCATATAACTAAGATTTGTCTGTATTCCTTAAATGCTCATCTATGAAATTATAATCAAAGAAATCTATTTGCAGTCAAAAAACATACCATTAGTTGTCCATTCTTCGCCATAAGGATATACAGGTAACCATGGATATGTGTAGCACTTTCTACTTGTCACCAATGGTATAGATTGTGTTTCACGATAGTTAGTAGATTCAACAAATTGTAATTCCTCTAATGAAATCAAAAGAAAATAATTAAACAACATAAAAATTAAATACAATATAATTGTGTCAGAAGAGAAAAAGGTTGATTAATAATAAAATTTATAATAGAGAATTTTTGAATTTTTTTTATTCATACACATTTTCATCTTATTAATAAAATATTTTAAACATTGAATGCGAAAATTTCAATGTTCCTGGGTGTGTAGTATTTTTTTTTTAAAAAATGAATAAAATATATGAATATATAATTTAATGAATAGCAACAAGAAAACTTAAAATTTCGATACATTTTGTTCTGTGTGTATGCATATATATACACTGAAGTGACAAAAGTCATGGGATACCTCTTAATATCGTGTCGGCCCTCCTTTCGCCCGGCGAAGTTCAGCAACTCGACGTGGCATGGACTCAACAAGTCGTTGGAAGTCTTCTGCAGGAATATTGAGCCATGCTGTCTCGATAGATGTCCATAATTGTGAAAGCGTTGATGGTGCAGGATTTTGGGCACGAATAGACCTCTCGATGATGTCCCATAAATGCTCGATGGGATTCATGTCGGGCGATCTAGGTGGCCAGATCATTCGTTGGAATTGTCCAGAATGTTCTTCAAACCAATCGCGAACAGTTGTGGCCCGGTGACATGGCGCATTGTCATCCATAAAAATCCTATCGTTGTTTGGGTACATGAAGTCCATGAATGGCTGCAAGTGATCTCCAAGTAGCTGAACATAAGCATTTCCAGTCAATGTTCGGTCCAGTCGCACCAGAGGACCAAGTCCATGCCACGAAAAAACAGCCCACACCATTACGGAGCCACCACCAGCTTGAACAGTGCCTTGCTCACAGTTTGGGTCCATGGCTTCGTGGGGTCTGCGCCACACTCGAACCCTACCATCAGCTCTTACCAACTGAAATCGTGACTCATCGGACCAGGCCACGATTTTCCATTCATCTAGGGACCAACCGATATGCTCACGTGCCCATGAGAGTCGCTGCAAGCGATGTCGTTCTGTCAGTAAAGGCACTCGAGTCGGTCTTCTGCTGGAATAGCCCAAGAAAGCCAAATTTCTCCGCACAGTTCTAACAGACAAGTCCCTTGTACGTCCTACATTGATTTCTGCGGTTATTTGACGCAGTGTTGCTTGTCTGTTAGAATTTACGACTCTTTGCAGACGTCGCCGGTCTTGGTCGTTAAGTGCAGGCGGTCGACCACTGCGCTGTCCATGGTGGGATGTTATGCCTGAAATTTCATACTCTCGGCACACTCTTGACACAGTGGATCTAGGAATGTTGAATTCCCTAACGATTTCCGAAATGGCATGACCCATGCGTCTAGCTCCAACTAACATTCCGCGTTCAAAGTCTGTTAATTCCCGTCGTGCGGTCATCATCACGTCAAAACCTCTTCGCATGAATAACTTGAACAGAAATGAAAGCTCTGCGAAAGCACTGCGCATTTATACCTGTTCTACGCGATGCTACTGCCATCTGAAAATTTGCATATTGCTATCCCATGACTTTTGTCACTTCAGTGTATATACATAAATCCACAAAATTCGTAGAAATACAAAAAACAGAATGGACAAAGGGTTTTCAGAAACACAATTAGTTTATGTAACAAAGTCATAAAAATACATGCCTTTTCATGTGCTTCCTAGTTAGTATGTTGCATTATGTCCGGAAGGGATTAATTTGAAGGGGATGAAATAAATTTGGAAGAATAAATAAAGAATTTTTGAAAAATAAAATAATAATTGGTCTTACTTGTTGGGCACAGTAGTATAGCTGTGAGATGTTGGTAGTGGATGTGGTATTCTTGTTGTGTTGATTGCTCATTTTGATAGTTGGAAGTGGATGTTATGTGTATTATGTGGATGTTATTTTCAGATAAATACACTCACATAAAATGTATAAATTTCACAAAAAGAAGCTTGATATCAAAAAATCAGATTCTGAAAGTGAACAAAAGGTAAATTCAAGTAAAAAAGAAAATGACGGTCTACTCTTAGTTGTAATGAAAGTTATTTAAACTCTGGTTGTCATTTTGACCAGAAGTGAAGATTATTTTTTGCAGCTATGTTTAATATGTGGATGTAAAATGGCAAAACAATCATTACTTCCTAGTAAATTGAGTATACATTTAATAGAAATCTGTAAGTTCCTTCAAGAGATTATCTAAACCCAAATTCTTTTTAAAGTACATATAATGACTGTTTCAAATAAAGCTCACATCACGTCTCAAAACCGATAGAAAAAAATGAAAGCTTATATAAGCCGTAGGAAAACACTTTTAACAATAATGCGTAAATATAAAGAACTGGAAAATTACAAATTAAA
This sequence comes from Caerostris darwini, assembly GCA_021605075.1. Classification (NCBI taxonomy): domain Eukaryota; kingdom Metazoa; phylum Arthropoda; class Arachnida; order Araneae; family Araneidae; genus Caerostris; species Caerostris darwini. The sequence goes on along the minus strand of BPLQ01008512.1, from coordinate 17,295 downwards.
TAGTATTGATGAACAATTACTGGAGGGATCTGTCTTTGTAAGTGATAAGATAATATATATTGTAGAGAATTATTTCAACTTCACAAAATAAATTCATTTATTTAAGAAAAGAGAATTCCTTCTTTATACAAAACTAATTGAAAGCAGAAGTTACATGGTTTATAATGCTCTCAGGAAGCATATCTCTTTATTAAGTTATCTTATAGATTTCTGGCAATTTCTTGGATGACTTGTTTCTCATCCTATATATATATAATCTGCATTTGCAGTTTTTGCCATTTAACATTTAATTTTGTATATTTTTAATGATTTTCAGTTTTGTTGCTGCAGCTTATGTTCACTTTGAATCTTGAATCAAACCATTTTTTTTTTTTTTTTCTTTTTTTTCATGTGAAGTTTTGGATGGGATTACCTAGCAAGCAAATGAAAATGCATGTGTTATACACATTATTTTCAGAGTTTGTTTATGCAAACTGATTGTATTTCTGTAGTACATTCCTTTTCCCAGTTTTTTTTTTTTTTTTTTTTTTATATACTTTTACTTTTGCATTAGCATTTGATATATATATATATATATATATAGGGAAGAATTGAAAGCTTATTATGCATATAAAATTAAATTACTTATTATTTAAGAAAGATGGATCCCTTCTTTATCTAAAATAAATACAAACTACACATCCCAGAGAACTCAATACAATATTTTTTCATTTTTATAATAACTTAAACATTTTTTGAATAAAAGATATTATAATAGACGTTTGATTATAACAATATCATTTACATTAATTTAGCTACTTGGCTTGGTTTGTCACTCTGCAGTCATTTTGAACACATTTTAGACTAATTATACTGGGACCTACAGTTCAATGTGAATTCCGAACCACTAACAAACATCCATGAAACCAACCAATTTAGCTGAAGAGAATGTTAAAAGTAAAATTCAATTGATTTGCATCAGTCTCTATAAATAATATTTACAAAATATTATAATAATAATAATTAAATAAATAAATAGATTAAAGATTATCAGCATACAAGATTTATAAATGACATAACATCAGTATTAAAAATATGCTAAATAAAAAATACTAGAATCATGAATCAATTGAAAAAATTTAGATAATTAATAATTTTAAGAAAATTTCTAAATTTTTTTGACCAAGCAGTATATTTAGTTGTCCTCCTTTTCAAAAAAAGTTAAATTTCATTTTCAATAAAATATAATTTATTTTAAATTTCTAACATATAAATCAATGAAAAAATAAAAATACATCATTTTAAAAGAATTTACTATAAAACCTAAACATTCATGATAAAACCAAGTACAGAAAAAAGAAAGTATTGATCTAAAGTTATTTTTGAAATAAATAAATTATATTGCTTACCAAGATTAGGAAATGTAACAACTAAATACTCTAATATTTTGATTGCTTCCAGTAATACATATTGAACAATGTGAGAATCATTATATTCTCCTTCTAAATAGCATAATTTTGCTTTTTGTATTTGCACGTAACTGCCTACTTTTATCTATAAAAGAAATGCAAACATTATATACTGATTATAAATTAATAATCCTTAATAAATTAAATTAAAATTTAATCTTTCTCAAAAGATTAAATACTTTAAAAATATAAATATAGAAATCAAATATTAAAAAATTGATTTCCAGATTCCTTTTAATCTTTGGAATATTTTTTTATTTTAAATTTTTAATGGAATATTTTATTAGTAATATTTTAAATGATAATATATTTATTTAAAGCAATTAAAATGTGCAATTACTATTATAATTTAATTCTCCAAAAAAAAAAAAAAAAAAAAAAAATCTTCAAAAAAAATATGTTACTTAAAAAAATTGCGCAAACAATTTCATTTAATAAAAAATAAAATTTCTAAAAATCTGTAATTTAATTCGGATTTTTCTTTTATCAAAAAAAATATATTAAATAAAATATATCAAACAAACATTTAACTGTATCAATTATCCCAACATACATGCTTAGTTTCTGAAACCAGTAGTTTTACATATAATTTATTATTTAAAATCAATGAACAAGTGTATATAGTCATTTCATCAAATCATATTGCAGTGTCATTAACATTTCTGGGATTTACAAACATTAAAATGAAACCTTTATTCTTTTCTTAGTATGGTTAATAATTCTTAGGTATTATTAGTTAATAACTTTGACTTTACTATGAAATAATAGTCTTTCCCCCTTGATTTTACAGACATGGGTGTTAATAAAGGATTATGTGTTCTAAGTCACTTGCTTAACAATTATGTCCCTGTTTTTATTCATAATTTTTCTCAATATCTCTTCATTTATGTTATTTATGATTTGATATAAACATCATATATAAAATGATATAAACACATCTATAAATTTAGTTATAAATATTATACATAATTTTGTTCATCTAAAATTCATATAGAGTATTGAGTAATCTTTGATATGATATTTAAATATTTTAATTAAATAATTTATTTTGACTATTGGGCAATTTGTTGTCTCGGAATTCTGTAAGCTCAGACATTGACCGACTAATATTAGTATAGTATATTTAGATAAAAAAACAAACTAAATATTTTGCAAACTATTTAAATTTTACATCTATTAACAATCTTGGAATTGTGTTTATAATTTCCACTAGAATTGTAAGTTTTCTTATATTTTCTATTCTGTAACTTTCTAGTTTTAAACATCAATTTTACATAATAATTTTTTATAAGAATAATCTCATTTCAACAAAATTTTATAAGAATAAATTTATAAGGTAAATAATAAATTAACTTATTACATTCGCACAAAGAAAGGCACAAGCTGTTATAAAAACATTATGCATAATTGCAATTTATAAAAACAAGGTATAATTTCACTAAAACTAAATGCAAAAAAACCATTGCATGTATATACAATTTTTTTTTTTTTTTTTTTTTTTATTTTTATAGCCCTGTAGTAAATCCACAATACCAAAGACACCAAATAAGCAAGTTATAATAGCTGTCACTCTTTTTAATGTCTTTTCATAAAAGAGCTTTTGGGAAACATTTTGGTCCATTACAAGGAAGTAATAAAGAAACAAAATTTTAAAAAAGCAAACAATTTTTTTTTTTGTTAAAACAAATTCTTTTAACAAAAAAAAATTGTAGTAGAAATACTTTAACCAAATCAAATATCTTAATGTAATCAATAAACAGTATGCTTTTTTATAGTAATATATACTTACAATATTTTTTTGTACTAAATGTCCTAAAGGTAAACCTAAAAAACATTTTAATTTTTCAGAACCATCTGTGAGTACTATATCATATAAATATATAACTTCCTTGGCACTTTGTTCAAAAGGTGGTGTCAAGGCTTTAAGGAAATTGCTATCAGCAGTGTAACAAAAAATAGCAATAATCTAAAAGAAAAAAAATTATGTAAATTAATATAATTACTTACATATGTGCAATAATAAATAGTATATCATAAAAGCTATGATTATTTTCTCCATTAAAATTTAATATATAACTTTTTTTATTTAAAAAAAAAAAGAAATACTTAATCTTTGCATAAGCTAACGATGGCCAGTTTTTTAATTCAATCTATCTTAATCATATAAAAACTACTTCAAATATCTTTGGAAAAAAGCTCATTTTATAATAGATTAATAAACAATATTTCAAAGAAGAAAGAAAATATTTCCCTAATATTATTTTGATGTTTGAAAAATTAATGGCTGAATTCAATCGTATTTCAGTACGTTATATAACAGTATATAAATAAATATCTCTTTTCCACAAATTAAATATGCAAATTTATAAATGTCTCAGTGAATTACTACAGCATCTCATAAATAAAATTAACTTATATATAATTATTATAAGTTATATTTCAGAAAAATAAATAATTCAAAAAAAATTTGGTTTATACAACAAATTAGACAACAATAATACATCTAACCTACAAGTCATTTGTGATCACTTTATTTTGTTTTCATACGTAAAGCATAATTGATAAAAACAATGTTAATAAAAATGAAAACAAATATGTTTTAAGTGCAAGTAACTTAAAAACTATTTTAAATAATCAGAATCTATTTTGACAAACAATTCCCTCATAAAAATCGCTTTCCTAAATTTTAATTCAGAACTAAAATGCTAAGAATATATTTTTCGCAAAGCAAAAATCATTTTGAGTGTTTTTAAAAAAATAAATAACATTAATTACTTGAAATTCTCCAGGAATTCTTGAGCTATCGCTAATTAATTTATATTCTCTTAATATACTACGAAATTGTTTCAAATTTCCAGCCATGTTTTTGTTTGTTTATAATACATGTTGCCAGTTTTAAAAAGATAAATGATTTCGATGTGAACAGTTTTATTTTTATTTTTAATTTTTTTTATGAACAACTATGCGCATCAATTAAATGTTTTCAAAAAGAATTAATTTTATAAAATTTTTCTTAGAATTATATTTTCAATTAAAGATATTTGATTATTTACATCAGATTTAAACTATTTGCAACCGAATATCTGAATTTTAATAAACAGTTTAAAAAAGCATTTAGACTTCTTAACTTGACATTCTCTTCTGTTCGTTTACTATTAAATCATTTTAGACTATTGTTAAATAAACCGATATTTGCCTTTAAAAATTTGATTGAAATTATTTATTTTTTTAGATACGGGTGTAATTTTGGATTGAAACGTTATGGTATGAAATTGTATATATAATATAATTTTTCTATAAGTAAAATTTATATTTTACTTATTCTATGTTTCCCAGAAAACTAAATTTTTTTACATAATTGTTGCCCTTTTTTATATTTGTAATTATTTTTTTAGTCTTGTATCATATTAACAAAAGACATGAAAATGTACGCATATAAATGGAAAATATATATGTATATACACAGAATAATTTAATATGTAAAACTATGTATGATTGTTTTCATTTTAATTTATTATGCTACTTATTCATAAGCTGTACAGTTTTAATCTGTTGTACTTAGTTAGGGCTTGGTTTTATAATATTAATAATTTTTAAGTGTTAATGTAGCTTTTTTACTATTGCATTTCTTTTATTACTTTTGATTTGTAATATAGATGAATCGAGACTTATTTTTGACTATACGTATAATCTGTTTCAATTTTGAAGAATAGAATGTGTTCATAATTTAGAAGGTGTGCAATTGATATTTTAAAAAGTTGTAGTAGTATCTCAAATTTTCTTTTATCTTTATTTGAAAGCTAGAAACTCAATTTTCTTAGCTTTGATTAGCAATTATCACCTTTCTTTTGAAAGGGAAAATTATTTGTTTAGTCATTTTATTTATTTTTGTATATTTATATAAGTTATTTGTACTTCTTTGTGGGATTTAAGTTCTGCATAGTATTGATCAGTAATTGATTAAAAAAATTTTAAATGCTAAGCTGTGATGCATCAATCACTGTTATTCTTTTATTGATGCTTAGTTATTGGTTTTTCAATTTCATTTAGATAAAAATTAATTTTTTTTGGAAGTTTTAAAAAATTTTTTAAGAGCTTAATGAATTCTAGTTTTTATTTTAAGATTAGTGGAGATAATTGCTAGATTCATTTAACTTCAATTTGAATAATATTTGATTATACTTTAGTCATAGATATTTATTTTTTAAATTTTATCAATACATTTAGTATTGATTTAATAATATATTCTGTATGATAAATTTGCCTTGTCCTAAATATGTTAATGTTTCTTGGCTTAATATCGATTTAGTTTCATTTTTTATTTAATTTATTATATATAACCTATAATAACAGCTTATAAAAAATATAATTATTATCTTTTTTAGGTATAAAATGTGATTACAAAACGTTTCTTTCACTTTCATTTTCCAACTTTTAAAAATGAATAGTATTCCTACAATTAATATCATGAAGTTACAGCCTAAACAAAATATAAATTTAACTTCAAGTACTCCTGACAAAACAAATGTTCCAAAAACTGTTAGTCCATCTTCAATTGAATTAGCATTAGTTTCAAATAGTGATTTAATTAATGCTTCTGTTAGTTTGAAACCTGTAAACACTTTAACATTTAAGCAAATTGAAGCAACTGATTTAAACTTCAAGGCAGAAAATTTACAACAACTGAGCACTAATGCTTTGCCAGCTTATACTCCTAATTCACCTCCAAGTTCTATAGATGCTAATTTTGAGGTCCATTGCTGTTCTGATTGTGGAGATACTTTTGCTATGAAATCTAGTTTAAACTTTCACTTAGAGCGCAGATCTGTTTTGATCAAATTTCCTTGTGAAACTTGCAAAAGCGTTCGTATATTTTACAATCGCTGTACTTTAAAATCTCATATAAGAACTCATACTGATAAGAATGAACCTTCTTCTATAGAAATGGCAGTGGTAAATCCTTTACCTCGTGTATTCATGGATGGTCTTCAAACTGAATTTGTTAATATCCTTGATGATGAATTGAATAGCATGGATGATTCCAATGAAATGACACCAACTGCATTACTAGAGTTTTCTTTAAAAGAAGATGATTCTTCTGTTACTTTAATGAAAGAGAAATCTGCGAAGTCTTCTAAGATAAAGTGTTCAGATTGCAATGAGGAATTTGAAAGTGCTGAAGCCAGGAAAGAACATCTTACTAATGGAGAAAAAGTTCCTGTTTTAGCATCTCAATGCAATAAATGTGGGATGCTTTGCCCTTCTAAATGCAGTCTAAAAGCTCACCAAAGAATACATCTTCAAGTCAGTCCATATATATGCCCTGAATGTGGAGAAAGTCCAGATGCTTATTGGATAAATTTTTCACATCATGTAAAATTCAAGTGTTTCCATTTTGCTCGTGGTATTGGTTACAAATGTCCAATTTGTAAAAAGGTGTCTCCAAACCAAGATACATTATTAAAACATTTGGAAGTGCATACAGAAAAATATCTGAAGTGTGAATCTTGTCCACGAGCATATATTACAGCAGTGGCTTTTGATGATCATATCAAAGAATTTCATATGGGAAGAACAGCTAAATATGCTACAATTTTCAAATGTTCATTATGTGATATTGTGTTTTTGGGTAATGAAGAAAATTTGGCTCATAGATCATCTCATCTGAAGGAACAATATTGTGAATATGTCTTTAATTGTATGCAATGTGGTAAATCTGTGGAGAACAAAGTTCAGTTGTTGGAACATATTAAGAGTACTCATCCAAAAATTTATCAACATATTGTTTCAAATGATACTAAAAAGAAAGATACTCTATCTGCTATTGGTTATAAAGGAAAATTTGAATGTATTTTGTGTAATTGTAAATTCAATAATTTTCAAGGTTATAGTGTTCATCTTTCAAGATCTCATGTTAATATGAATCAGCCTTGTAGCTACTGTTTCATGATAATTGGAAATCGAAAAGAGATGATTACTCATGGAAAAAAGCATTTGGTGAAAGGAAATGTTGTTTGTCTGTTATGCAATAATATGAAGTGTTCAGATGAAAGGCGTTTGGATGTCCACTTAGCTAAGGGTCATACAGACAAACTGCAATTTGGTTCTGTCTGCCCAATTTGTAGTGAACTAATGCCAACTTCTTTTGCTGCTCTTAATCATCTTCGTGTAGAACATTATCTTATTGCTTCATCTACTAACCAGATGACTGAAAAACATGCCTCAAATTCTGAAAGTATCACTTGCCACTTCTGTCGAATTTTATTTGGTAATTTATATTTTTTTTTCCCATATTTATATTTTAAAATAAATATATTGATTGCATTTAAGCTATGCCAACAAAACTATATATGCCAAGCTTATTTTAATTTAAAGTTAAAGTAAGAAAATTGCAATATTTTGAAGACAATTTATTAAAGACATTTAATACAAAATTAAAATGAATTAAAGGCTATTTCTATTTTAGTGGGTGGTTAAAGTTATTTCAGTGTTATTGTAATTTAGTGTGATTTCTATTATTCTAGGTGTTTTGAACCAAATTGTAAAGAATATACTGGGAAATATATGTTTCATATATGTACTATTTAATCCATGAGGAAACGTTTTTTTTTTTTAAAAAAACTTAGCTTACATTTTTGGCAAAAGGTATACTTTATGCTGACTTTGGGAGGTAAAATGAGCTATAAACTATATATATATAAAATAACTATATTTGGAGGATAATATAGGCAGAAGAGCATTTTACTAATTTTTTATGGGCATTTCAACACAGAAATTTGTTTTAGCAATTAAATTTGGTTTTTGGAAGCATTTACAATTTTTATTTTGCAAAAAAGTTACGGAATGTGGTTTATGCTAATTTTTGTTAATTGCAGTTACTGCTTTAAACTGTCAAAAATGTAGATTGCTGTTGTTATTATTTCTTTATAAATCAATTCCTTATGGTCTAAGTAGCATTATATGAAATGGTGTTGCGTTTACTTTAATATAAAATGTTCTTCCCCCTTGTTCCAATTCCTCCCACCCTCTGACTCCACCTCTTTTTGAGGTTTTCAGGTTCCCCTCCTACTCACTCCTTTGTCCCTTGTCCTAGATTGGGAGAAAAGGTAAAAAAATACTCACCTTGTACTCGTATTTCTTTCCTAGTTAATTGCTAGTCCTTGATCTGATATTTTCAAAGTTGCGTTCTGAAAATTTTGTTTTATTTTAATAATTTTTAAATTCTAACAAGAAATTTTATTTCTGTAATAAAACTAAATTTTAACATTATCCATCATTATTTTTATTTGGCTTTCATTTGCTTCAATAATTGGAATACCCAAGCTTTTGATGAATTTTTTTAGCAATTACAATTTTTTGTCTGTTTTAGTTTGTTTTAAAATTTTACTAAAACAATGAGGATTTGTAAAGGGTTTTTTGCAAGACCTAATTTGTGAATTTTATAAGTTACTTTTAGCCTGCATTTTATTCATTCTAAAATTTTTATATTTCATTCTTTTTCCATTTCCATTTTTTCTTCTTTTTAATCTCAATTGTATCATATGATTTTTAACTTTCCTTAAGTTTTTATTCTTCAGACAATATAGTATGATTTTTTTTCTATTCCATTCTGCTACTGTTGTGTGTGCCTTTTTCTAAAAAAAAAAATAGTCTTTTATTTATTTTGAAGTAAGCAATTTTAAATAGTATTATTACTTTAAAAAGTATGATAAAAAATTGAACTGATTTAACATTTCAAATGGTTATGTTGGCCACATAATTGCATTTCATGCTAGTATACTTAGACTTTTACATTTATAAAAAATTATATAATATTGATATTAAATTATTTTTGTTCATGTATTGTAGTCCTTTTTTATGTAATAATGTGCTTAAAAGAATTTTGAATTGATGAGAACTGTGATATATAATTTTATTTTTTTTTTTTTTATATATATAGATACAGATGCAGAACTTCAAGAACATTTAAAAACTACACATGATGTTGATAGCCAAACACAGCAGAACGTTGTATTAACATCTGATGAGAGTAAAGAAAGTCATTCAAAGAAACAGCGTATTGAAGGAAATGTTTGTGCTAAGTGTAATTTTGAGTCATCAGATAGGGAAACCTTTAAAAAACATTTACTTTCACATAAAACAAACAAAAGTACTTTTCAATGTCAAGAGTGTGGTCTTTGTTTTGTTGTTGAGCCAGCATTAGTTAAGCATTTACGAATAATTCACAAGATAAATGATGCAAAAAAATACATAGAAAATGAAGGAACTAACTTTATGCCTGACTGCAATAAAACAGCTGAAGTAAATTCATGTGATTCTCTTATATGTAATGTATGTTTCACAACATTTGAAACTGAGGCTCAATTAAAAACTCATATGCGTAGTCATGGGATGGCATTCATTAGGGCTAATACTAAAGTATCATCATGAATTGTTTCCAATCATCAAAAGTTTATACCAAAATATTCTACTTATAGAAACAAAAATTTTCTCTTATAGAAATGGTTTGGTGTCTTTGTATATATATATATATATATATTCATATTTCTACATTTATTTTTTTAATCTATTAGGCTTCATTAATTATAAGGGAAGATCTGATTAATTTCGAATATGTATGTTACATAGTAAAATCATGTTGTGTTAATTTTAATTATATTGATGCATTATGTATTGATGTCATACATTTTTTCTGAAAATAAAGAAAATGTTCTATTCTTAAAACTTAATGTGTTATATTTATATGAAATTAGGCTCTTCTGTTGAAAAATTGCTGTGGTATTTTTTTCTCCTTTTAGTTTGTAACTATTTAATGTATTTAAAAAAATTTACATTTAAACAAATATAATAAAATCATTTACTAATTATAATCATACTAATTATATCATTTTCAAAATTATAATTAAACTTTGATTTAAAATTTATTTACTTCAATAATTGTAAGGAAATAAAAAAACATTAATTTAAAAAAAATTTTACTTTTAGCATTTTATGCAGCAGCCATTTGTGCAGATTAGTCTAAGCAAAATGGATATTTCTGAATTTAAACTAAATGCAATTCATCTCAATTGAATATAATTTTTTAACTGTTTAAAATAATATTATTACAAATACTATATTAAAAGGAAAAGATCTGTTATTACATTTCATGAAGATGAAATAAGTGTTATTTCCATCTTAATAATGAAGCAGTGTACTCCTACTACTATTAAAGATTAATTCATGTCACTATGCAAACTTGATTGTTTTAAAAGTGTTTGATCAAAATATGTGCATTGTTAATATTTTTTGTGATATGTGCATTTTTTACTAATTTTTGTCATTAGAATAACATTTAATTCTTTGGTGGTTATACAATTTACTTTTTCATGGTGGATATGATTATATTAAATTTGGAATTTTAACATATAATGAAATGGTTACATTTATTAGCTTTTAGAGGTATTCTTGAATATTTCTAGAATTTGAAAGGAAAAAAAAAAAAAAAAATACTAGTCAGCATTTAAGAAAGTAATCCTTGAGGATGATTTCAAGATATCTGGGTGCTAGATTAGATAATAATGAAATTTCCCCAACAACTGCTTGCTGTGATATATATTTGTAATCTGTGAAATGTAATTCTCTAAGAAAAAAAATAGTGAAAAAATGAAAAATTGTGTTAAATCACACATGAAGAGATGTCAGCAGAATTTTCAGACAGGAATGAAGATTTTCTTCAATCTAACCGTCATCCATCATTTATAATTTTTAAATGCTCCTCCTCCTGAATATTGCATGTCCATTTGGAATCAAATTCTCTTTGAATAAGTAACAAAATGCAGAAGTTTCCTGCACAATAAAATTTGTGATTAACAGCTTCTGAACAACAATTGTTAACTACAGAATCTAGTATTTTATAGATATAACATAGAAAACGTCACATTTAACATAGAAAAAATCTTGTAGACTGGCAATAGATTGATCTAAAGCTTTTGAATTCTGCAAAAACTTGTGGTGGACTATTCCCCTATTCTCTTCAACTTTTATAGACATGTGACAATACTTTTTTTTAAATGAATTATCCAATAATTTGTAATTTTATTATCATTTTCTTTAGTCTACTAGTGGTAATTAAATTTTTATGAACACATATCAAAGCTAAAAATCTCTGCAAGCGTTCTTGTAGAATCTTGTTTTTGTCAATCAGTTTCACTAGTAATGCATGTATAGAAAAAAAATTATTTGAACAAAAAATAATTATGAATGGTGGTGTGTTCATTGATGGAATTTTAAGAGAGCACATCATGGTTTAAAATACTGTAAATACTACCTGTAGTAATGATCTTGGAACTTCGTCTTTCTTCTTCTTCATCTCATATATCAAAATTATGATAAAATATTTTTATTGTAAACATTCACAACAGATAAACTAATATGTGTTCTAAAATGTAAAAAAATATGTATGTATTAGAATCTATTACTTAATCATTGCCAAAAAAAAAAAAAAAAAAAAAAAAAAAGGTATTTGTAAAATTATGTTTTTGACAATTGCACATTTGCAAAGTATTACTTGAGAAGATGAAGGCAAGACATTTCATATGTTTAAAAGCAATATTCAAGAATGTTAAAAGTAAGGGTCTGTAGCCAAATTGCTTGTTATAAAAAATAGCAAAATCATGCAGTTGGAGATGCATAGATACATGGTGATTTATTTATCTGTTAAAAGAAATAACAATGTGGTTATTTCATGATAGTTCAATCCTGTTGATATACATTTAAAAAGGATTTATTGTTAGTTGACATAATGTCTAAAATTATGATACATGTACATGCAGGAAGGAGTAAAAAAAAATTTAGTTCTTATGAGGACAAGACACAATGTAATGGAATTCACATAAATGGAATATAAAAGGCATCTATAGATTTGATGACTGCTTGAGCAACTTAAATTATTCAGTTTACTCCAACATAGAATTGTGTGGTGTATTCAATCAAGATTGGATAGAAAGATTGAGTTTTTGTGTGCATGGTGAAGATGAAGGCAAGACCTCTTATATGTATAAAAGGCAATACTCAAGAGTGTTAAAAGTAAAGCTCAGCAGCCAGTTAATCAGGGATTAAATAATTACAATAATGGTGTAAAAATAAAAATGTAAATAAATGTGAAATCTGTCAGAGGGCATCATTTAGTAGGAAGAATTGAATGAAGAAGCAAAAATATACTTTATTTGGAAACGTTGCACTCTGCCAGCCTTGAATGTATGTGTGTAGAAACTTAATTTCAGGGTTGAAGGATAGGTCTTGAGGATGGATGAATGGATTTCATTGAGTTTCTAAGTATTATGGCGACTTTAGAGATAATGTGGTGTATTGGTTTCCAGTGGATATTGCCAAAATCCTGCACATGTGCGCACAAAATCAAATGAATACTCCCATGTCCTTATTAATTTAGTAAAACTATGCTGTTGTTGTTTGTTTTTATTTTACAAATATATATATATAAGTAGAAAATAAATGTTTTTCTGGAATGAACCAGCTTGTCTTTCCTGTTCGGTTTTATTTGAACTCTTTATGAACACATGAAATCTGCTGGGATGGGAATTACTATATTATTAAAGTAGTGAGTTGTTTCCAAGATTAATATGATTCAGTATTGTTATAAAGCATAATATAGTAGATATGGAAGCAATGAAAAAAATATGTGCTTCTGTCAGAAACAATATCATATGAAAAAAACTTCTACCAGAAAAATTATCACATTAAGTTATAGCATTTAAATGAAAATAAGAAAAATTCTATTTAAATATTATATGTCAACAAGCAATGACAAAGTTTCAAAACTTTCATTGGCCCAAACAATACAGTAAAAGTTACCAGAAATAGAATTAAGAAAATTGAATGGCGATTCACATGAATGGCTAAATTCCAGTCAAAAGATTTGTTTAGATACTAAAATCGAAGATTATGACAAGTTTCAATGTCATACACTTAATGAAGCCAAAAGGGAAAATGTCGAGAACTTCCCTACCATTGCAGCTGTATTCGAAACTGTAGAGATGATTTAAAGAAATTTCTTCATTTTAAGGATGGTCAATAGTCCTATATCTTCACAGTTTATAGAGCCGCACATTTGGACCTCCTTACGTCTTTAACAACTGGAGCTTTTTACAATCTTGAAAACGGTTTATTACCTTAGAAGAATTGAAATCCCCCGAATGCTTATAAACATTAATTTTTAATTTAAAATTTGTAATATATGTTATATTATCTATTTACTTCTTCATATTATTGATAATTTGTATTATATAAGTAAGTTTAATTAATCAGTTTAAAGTGCATTAGCAGCTGGCATTGTCCGGTTGCAGAAAATAAAACAGCTTTAGTTTTGGTAAATTTCATAAAGAAAAACTATCTCTGTAGAATTAAAGGTTTAGACTTTAAATAAAGTAATAAGTACAGAATCTACCTGTTCCAGTAAAGAGAACCGCATCTCCTACAAGAGGATGACTTCGTCACACCTAACAAGAAGTATGTTATCAGGAGTCCAATTAAGGTATCTCCAGAATAGACTTATATCCCCATTGAGAATAACTTTGCTGAACACGGTGAAGAAGTAATATTTGCTGAGGATACCTCCTGGATAGATGGCCCTAGTGATTAACTGGCCCCACGGAAATATCAAGGAAGTTTTGAAGCTGATCGAGGACAATTTCATTGAAGCTATCGGGTGATTTCCTGACACGGAGACCGAAATTACTTTCGCACGATTTTCTACGACGAAAAGAAATAGATTTCTTTAGTACAGCTCCTAAACAATCAAGTGTTTGCCGACTGACACAAATATTCAAAAATTATGGGATCCCTACATTAGATGGGGTTTTCCACTGACAATGCAAATCAGCTCCTTTAAAGAATGTGTTTTAAAATTGTGATTAGGAAAATTGAAGATATTGCTGACACAAGTGCTGGAATCTGTATTAGGCATGATTTGATATGCTGTTCAATAGAAGGTAGAGGCAGGATCAAAATTGTCTCGGCGTTTGGCAGGAGGTTTTGATTCCGTTAGTGATTTTATACAGATGAAAATCAGTGATTAACAACATGGCAACATTCATATAGTTTGTGCAATATCGACAAAATTTCTTAATGAGATGCTCCATTTCTTTGCTGTCCACAAGGCATTGAAAGAGAAAATATATATAAACCCCTGATTAGGAGCCGGAGAGCAGTGAACTCGAGTGATTCTGAAACTTTTCCATTGGTGGTTTAAATTATAAATCTAATGAAAATTTTCTGAAATTTCATTTTGGAAAATGGGGTGAGATAGTTGATTGTATTGTAATATGAGATATTCAGATTTAAAAAATCCCCGAGGATTAAGTTACATCAAATATAAGGCAGGCTGACGATGCCCTGGTTGCAAGAACAGATAAAAGAGACGTTGCGAGGTTAACTCAGAACATAAAAATTCAGGCAAACCTAAAAGTCGGGATCAATAAAATATGTGTGAATGGATTGACTGATGATTTTCGTGAATATTTCGATACATATGATTCTATCGTAAGCGTAAGTATGGTTGCAGGCAAAGCAACTGTCAAGAAAAACATTCGTGGAACTCGATATTTATGGCCCTGTTGATATAATCGTTCTACAAAGTCACCGTCTTGAAATCAAGAAAGGAAAGGGAGGAATTAGACGACTTAAAAAGAAAAAATTTAGATGTCTCTCCATGAAAACAAATCTAATACGGTAGTAAGCATGGTAACACAAATGAACTCTCGAGGTCTGATAGGAATTAGAAATCTTGCCAAGTTGAGTGAAATTTTTTTTAATGTACTCCATGCAGTATATATGAAATATTTTTGCAGACACTCGAACAAAGAGGAGCACATTCGCCACCTTAGAGACTATACTGCTTACATAGTCATTGATGATTTTGGAAAAAAATAATTGCGTGGAAAGTTACTACAATAAAGAACATAATACAACAAAAAAAAAACTAATATGACTACAAAATCTATCAAGAATAGTGTCTCTCTTTACCATAAAGAAAAGATGTTACATGAGACATTATACATACAATTACTCTACTTTTCATATAAAGAATCAATATACTACAAGGACTACATAAATTTTTTTGAAAAAAATCTTATTACTCAATTTGGCAAGATTACATGATTCTATCTGTAACCCGGAGAGTGATTCTTCATTTCCTTGTTTACTACATTTTCTATACGATATTGTTAAGTTATATCTTTATACCCAGAGCGCTAGTTTTTTTATTATGAGGCATTTGTTGGGCGAGAATAGCTAGAGGGTTATGTTCGGATGCAATTTTAATCTTCACACCAAAAATCCACGTATCGAATTTTTTTCAAAGCCTCAAGAGCGGCATATGCTTCCCCCTCGATGGTAACCCAGTACATCTGAGTGTACAGGAGTTTATTAAAAAAATGCAATACAGCATGAATGACCTATCAAATTGTGTGGTATACAGAAAGGGTACTTTGGTCACCTATCCCTTCAATTTCTTGAGGGTTAATTCCATGATATCTTATTAGGTACTTTTTTCTCCATTAAATTTGTTTCGGTAGCACTATTGAAGAAAGATTCGTGGTGCAATCTCGATAATAACTAATAAGTTCCATTAGTAGGCTGCATCAATTTCCTAATAGCTTTCAATTTCTGAAGATCAGGTATATGCTTGCCAAAGCCCATGATACGGGCAAGAAATTTTACTTATTACTTGCCTTTTCTAAATTCACCTTGAGGCCAGAATCTTTTAAGGTTTGATATACTTTTCCTCGCAAGTTTTGGAGAAAATGACATCAACAATGCATATCTACAATACTTCCTATGTTTATCCAAAATCTTATCCCTGGATTTCTGGAACGTATTTCCAACGGTTTTCATTCCAAAGGGCATTACATTCCTGAGTGAATTCAAATGTATAAGCTCTCGTTTCTGGTTTTAAGAGAATCTGCTGGCATCCTTTGGTTGAGTCAAACACGGGTGGGTTAGTTTTTCCTATTTCGTATAATAACTTACTAATACAGCTGCTGGGTAGGCGTCAGTCATCGTGAATCAGTTGAGATGATGTAACCAACATATAATCTGATGCTAACTTTTTTCTTCGCTAACCATACAACACACAGTTCCATAATTACGACCATTATGTCCGATCAATCACAAATCTTAAAATTCTTGAACTTTTTGTTCGACTTCTTGCAACGGACAGGAACACAAAAGGGACTCTTTCTTGGGACACAATTCTCAGTGAGCTTTATGTCATGACGTGGAACTTCATTGAAAATGCACAGCTATATGTGCACAAAGCTTTCACAATTTCAATTTCTCCTTCGATGCAAATATCATTTTTAGTCTTCCATATCGAATCTACTTCATCATAATGCATACCGCCAAACTCATAATCTCGATCATATATATTAATCTAACTTGCTCTATTCGAAATATATAAAGTCCAATTTTGTTCACTTGCATTTTTCTGGTCGGTCTATTTTCTAGTTCAGTCAGAACTAAATGAGATCGTATAATGGCCAGTACGTTTACAGATCTAATACATTTTTTCTGTAGCTTGTGTGAAGAATTAGACTTCAAAATAAGTACCTTCTCTACCACTTACAATTTTCGCACACGAGTAAATTTGATCTTCGCGCATAATCTGATTCCGTTCAATTTTTTCTGATTCTATGTGATGAGACTTTCTTGTTAATATTCTACATATATCTTAATTGAATGTGAGATTTCTAAAAGAAATTTTCTTTTCCCAATCCAGAACTCTTTCATTCAAAATGATATTTGACAAGAGACATTTTGGCAATCTCCCGTACATCAACTACAGTCACTC